>OY288261.1:9346912-9774412 GCA_958450325.1 Agrostemma githago | reverse complement strand
GGAAAGAATCACACTCAATTATCAATCATATCATATAAAGAATATTTACAGGTTAAATATTTAAAAACTAACAATGAGTGTATCGATGAAAATAAATTGTAGAAATATAGTTGCTTAAATTTCGAACAACAATTATGAACTAT
Source organism: Agrostemma githago (assembly GCA_958450325.1). NCBI lineage: Eukaryota > Viridiplantae > Streptophyta > Magnoliopsida > Caryophyllales > Caryophyllaceae > Agrostemma > Agrostemma githago. The sequence continues at coordinate 9,774,269 of OY288261.1, read as the reverse complement.
TTTTCTGAACAAATGATATATACTGTGATAATAGAAAATAACTACCCCCTTTCCACTAAAAGAATAACACAACTCACGTTTTTCCCGCCTAAAGTTGTCTACCATCAAAAAATAAAAAGAACAAGATAGTAAGCGAAATGAGCTATATGCGAATCGAACCCTTGACCTTAGATATGTAGTACTTATTCTCTACCACTATACTGCAATATCTCATTGATTCTATCATCAATCAATTAACCCTAAAGCTATATACTTCAATAATTTAATTAAGAAAAATTAAGAAAATAATCTGTTTCTAACAGTATTAAATTATTAATTAACCAAAATGTAACCAAATTGTAGTATATATCCATAATATACTAAGAGATTAACACCCCTATATTTTTCTGTCTATTCATATTGGGTCTTTGTTGTTTTGGTTATGTACTACTGAAATTTAGTTAACTTGACATGATCAGACACACTACCAATTAACCAACATAATTAAACTATTAATCATTCGTACAAATTAGAATGTTTTATTATAAATGAAAGATAGTCATGATTTAGGGATGATTGACTAAATTAACGTGCAGATTGGAATATTTAAGTATAAATGAACGACATTCATAATTTAAGATTGATATGTGCACGAAAATGACTAAATTAACGTCTAAATGTAGCTTCATGACTGATATGATAAGTATATTTTACAATCTCTATAATTTGCATTAGTGTATACTAAATACCGAGAGCTTATATACCGACGAAAATACTCCGTACATAATAATCACGTGTAATTAAATATTGTAATCCTCTATTAGATAAGAGAATAAAAATTCTCAAAACTTTTTCCCGCATAAATTTTAAGCACTTAATTTGGACAAAATGAATATAACAAATAAGGAAAGAATCACACTCAATTATCAATCATATCATATAAAGAATATTTACAGGTTAAATATTTAAAAACTAACAATGAGTGTATCGATGAAAATAAATTGTAGAAATATAGTTGCTTAAATTTCGAACAACAATTATGAACTATTTTTCTGAACAAATGATATATACTGTGATAATAGAAAATAACTACTCCCTCTGTTCTATTCATTTGTTTGTTTTTTATATTTATTGTGAAAAATATTTTAATTAAAGTCAAACAAATGAACGAGACGGAGGGAGTACATCCAAACATCAAGAGCATAAAATTATATATCAAATAGAATTTAAAGTGAATATACATTTCACAATTTATTCATATATTATACTAAAAAATATTTAAAAGAGAAATGATTGTCTCAAGAAATATGAATGACAAATACATATTTCATGATATTAGCTGGGGTCGTTATTTTGATTAATTATGCAATTTCAAATTATTTTATTATAACCAAAAACAAAGATAAAAATAATGAAAAATTATCGGGTTGCTAATTAAAATCTATTTTGTATAAATAATTAACTAAAAATAAATAAAATTCTATAAATACCGTGCATACATGCACGGGGTCTATACTAGTAACAACATTAATATATTTACATGAGTACATCTCGTCTCACATTTTTTCCACTTTTGTCTTTTCCTAATTTTTTCCACTTTTGTCTCTTTCATAAGCTTTTTGCTGCTCATACAAGATTCAATTTGTCTCATCTTTATTTTTATCAATCTACATAATCAATCGACTTATCGACGTTTCCGAATTCGATTAAAGATTCTAATTCGATTATCAATGACGTAATATTGATTACTTATCTACTTAATTATTCACTTAATGTATTATTATTGTTTAATTAATAATTATTTATTCTTAATTTTCCTCCTAGTTGTTTACTATCTTCCCTTTTTTTTAAGAAGAGAATAAAAAATTGATCAAAGTAAGAAACTTTGGGGTATAAAGTAGAAATATGGTGGAGTTTGTGAGTAAAGGAAAGAATAAAAAATTGAAGGAAGAATAAAAAATTGATTAAAGTACAACCCAAAAATGGAAAGAGTGGAGATAATCGAACTAGTGCCAAAAGGAAAGAGGGAACATTTGATAGGGCTAAAGTTATATCACCTTAATCAAAATAATCCTAACGAACAACTAACATGTAGCTAGCAGTAAGTAAGGGTCGAATCCACAGAGAGACGGATGAAAATCGCTAATTATCTAATAATCGATTCTAAACTATTTAAATTCCGGGTTGTTTGAATTATTTTCTAAACTAATGCGATTATGTAAATAAAAAGGTTCTAACAATATTAAAGGTATCTAGGGCTTTCCGGTTCACTATGCAATTAAATTGAGTAAAATTAATAAATCATTCAATCAATCAATCACAGAGAGACGGATGAAAATCGCTAATTATCTAATAATCGATTCTAAACTATTTAAATTCCGGGTTGTTTGAATTATTTTCTAAACTAATGCGATTATGTAAATAAAAAGGTTCTAACAATATTAAAGGTATCTAGGGCTTTCCGGTTCACTATGCAATTAAATTGAGTAAAGTTAATAAATCATTCAATCAATCAATCACAGTTTTTTTTTTGGGAAAGGGTAAGTATTAAAGTATAGGGATTTTCTACGTGGTACCCCTGAACTTTTTACTTTTCTACCTTATACCCCTGCCCTTTTTACATGTACACATGGTACCCTTGTACTTTATTATTATCTTTATTGGTACACCTAAACTTTTTTTTCCGTCATGTTTTGGCAACAAATTACCTTTTTATGCTCAAGATTAAAAGTTAAACGCATCTAACATACCTAATTAACCGATAATTGAACTTAAACTAACAATTATGTACGTGTTTGCAGTTTATACTCCAGATCTAAACGAATTATATTTTTGGCGTTATATTGTCAAATCAAATGATAACATTTCAATTAAGCTCAGTTACTTGTTAATTATCTAAGTTAAATGATATTGAAGTCTTAATTCTAAGCTAAAAACATAATCTAACGACAAAACTTGATGGTAAAAAAAAAAATTCGGGGCGCTAGTTAAATTAATAATAAAATTCAAGGGTACCATGTATAGACATAAAAAAGGTAGGGGTACCATGTAGAAAAGTGAAAAACATAGGGGTACCGCGTAGAAAATCCCTAAAGTATATATATGCGAGGTCAATATACAAATGTGTGGCTACATCAAATTATGTAGCCACCTAGCTGTGGACATGACATAGGTCCACCCCGACGCGGCCACGCGCGGGTTTGGGGCGGCGAATGAATCTCCATATGAGATGGTCAAATTGAAATTTAAATCGTAGTAGAAGCCGCCACCGAACTTTGTGGGAGTTCGGGCCCGTTCGAACCCACTCTATGTCGTAGTGGGTCATGCACAAAGTATGGCCCATTTCCGATGTCAGAGTTTATTGGGTTCGTCCCTTTTGCATTTGATACCAATACCGACATTATCGGATATCGTGTATTGAATGACTCTCGTAGCCAATGATTTCGGACATCCGGAAACCACGGTTCTGAGTAAGGGGTGAGGGTACGTGTTGGGAAGTTCACAGAGAACACCCAACCCCGCCCGCACTTAGCGATCTTTACTAAGATATCGTTCGTTTTTGGTGTACGAGCGTTAGTTTGACGGTTGAATGATATGCAAAGAGTGTTTTTGACTAAACATGTGAATTATGTTTGATCTATGTCGTTTAAATGCATCTAAGCTAATAACGTCAAAGTTGTTTTAGCATGTGATGTTCATTTTAGTACAATAAAACAAACAACAAAAACGATAACAGATTACAATATACGAGCGCCATACCACCCGGAATTACAATGCAACCAACGATACAATTCAACAATCGCGATAATAAAGGAGCAAACGAGTTAGAAGATGTAAATATGATATGATGAAAAAATTGTATTTGGTTTTGGAAATCGATGATTTGGTTAAGTCGTGTAAAAATATGGTGCAATTTATACTCGACTTAAATATTGATACTCGTAATATTCGATGCTTGATTATAGAATCAATATCGAATATTTAGAGTGGATTTTGAAAAAGTTGCTGAAAGATTGTGTAAAAATTGTGACGAAAAATTGTGACAAAAAATTGTGACAAAAAATCATGACAAAAAAATCGTGATAAAAAAATTGTGACAAAAAATTGTGACAAAAAATCGTGACAAAAAATTGAGAAAGGGAGAAAAACGGGTTTGGAAACACCCTCAACCTACATGCTTGATTATCTCGAAAACGGACTCGTAGTGGCGGCCTAGGCGCGGGAGCGTTAAGATGTATATAGGTGAGTTATGGTGTGTATGGTTAGGGAGGGGATTTGGCGAGTTTTGCTCTCAGGTTTGTATATATTTTGCCTAAAATTGCCTAGAATTTCGGATTGGTATTTGTGTATGGTTTGCCTAAAATTGCCTAGAATTTCGGTTAGTATTTGGATGTCGGAATGTTATGGATGAATTGTTGTGGTAGATGAATAATTGATGTATGAATCGTGTCAATGATTGATGCTCTTTTGTTGTTGCGAGGGTGGGGTATTTATAGGATGGGATACCCCACTCGGCAGGGGCGGATACAAGGCAAGGCCGTATGGGCTATAGCCCAAGAGAAAACTAAGGATAAATAAAATTAAGTGGTAGAATATTTCACTGAAAGATGTTTGCCTAGTGGTATAAGTTTTGTTCAACCAATCTCACTACGTTGGTTCGAGCCTTGGATTGAGCAATACAAATCAAATTTTTGCAACCTCCCTCTCTCCTCACTTTTCGTCTCTCCTCACTTTTCGTGGTTTCGCATGTGCATGACACTCCCAAATCAAATGATATACGAGTACTTTTTTAAGACTTTTCATTTAAATTTTCGTAAAAATAGTCCAAGATTAGAAAAATATACTACCTTCGTTTTAATAAGATTGTTCCGTTTTATTAAAATACTCCTCATATATAATAGAGAAATTGGACAATCTTTTAGAAACGGAGGGAGTATACGAGTATATTTTTTAACAACAACCGAGAATATTTTTTTGATATAGTCTTACAAAAATATATTGTAAGATAAAAATTTACCATATTAAAACTAATACGGAGTAAAAAAAATATGAATTAAAAAAAGAACCAACATATGTGAGAAGTTTACAATAAATTTATTGTATCACTGCCTCATACGGAGTATGAGAATTGAAAATTAGTGATTTTAAAAATAATAACAATAGGTTCTGCTAAAAAAACATTAACTTAAATTAGTCTTAAGAATTTGGGTATGTTGGAATCTAATACTTCATCTTGTTAGTCTCCTATGAGACCGTCTCACATTATGATTATTGTGAGACTTCTCAGATGGAAATATTTTATTACAGTATTTAATAACTTCCTCCCCTTGTAAGAGGTCTCACAATAATCGTATCGTGAGACCGTCTCATATGAGAATTTGTGTACTCTATATTTTATACTCATATATTGATAGCTATGAATTCATAATTTCTTAAAAAAAGTATTGTTTCATTATGCCTTGAGAAACATATTACTAGTACTACAAGAGAATTAATTCTTCCACATCATCGATCATAAGTTTGACACCATGATGTATTATAAATCATGAAACGCAAAAAAAAAAATGTACACTAAAATTTAGCCCAAGTCACGTTTAATTCCTGGATCCGCCCCTGCCACTCGGGATAGGAGATTCCTAGTGTTTGGATAGGAAAACGGTTTCTTGTCAAGAAAGAAAGCAACGGTTGGGAGGAAGTATGATTCCGTTTGTGGATAGGAGAAATTGCTTAAAGAGGAAGATGACTCTTTTTAAAAGATACAATTTTATCTCTTACGGAATTGTTTAATATTTTTTGTAGCTGATTTTTTGTAAGGAATCTGACTTCGAATTGGTCTTTCGAATGTCACGTCAGATATTTTTGGCTCGGGAATGACATTGACCGGGGTTTGACTCGGTCGCTAAAAGACGGTTTTGCCCCTGGTGCCAGATTCGACCCAAATTAGTCTTATTTGACTCGAAATGACCCACTGGGCCTGATTTTGAGGTTGATTTTATGAGATTTGTACTCCGTAAAAAGCCCAAGCCAAATGTCCATGATTTCGAGCCCATATTCGAGTATATTAAATCATGTTTGCGTCCGATCATCATCGGGTGTTTGTCGGAAACTACTATAGACACCTGGCGGTCAAAATGTGGGTGTCTACACTAGCGTCTTTAACAAGAATAGGATATTTGATCTTACACATGATTCTATTCTTAACATCCGATTTAATCATTTTAACTATAGCATGTGGCTGTCGTACCACGCTTTCAATTCTGCACGTATTCCGCTGCCTCCAAATATGATAGATAGTCGCATTGATCATTGCTCGAAGAATGTTGCACTGAAGCTTCGAGCCCCTCAACCTTTTCGCCCATTCCAATCCTCTGTTACCCGGAATTCGTTTCCTCACCCATTCACTCAACAACTCAATAACACGAGAGCTCCAACAACATCCAAAGAAAAGATGCTCTAAACTATCTTCCTCTGATTCACAGATATAGCAACGGTCAGAATCAGCAACCCCAACCCTGAAAAGCTTTTTCCTCGTGTTTAGAGCCCCCCTAAACACTAACCACAAAATGAAGCTATGTCTCAGGACACTCCAAGCACTCCACACAAGCCTCGACCACGGGACCTTCGAACTCGAAAGCCGTAACTCCTAATAAGCCCTCACAATCGAATAGTGTGAGCACAACACTACTACAATAAAGGCTTATTGCAACACAACGAAAATGTTGCATATGACCTCTAAAATGTTGCTTTATGATTTATGCAACATTTTTAACTGTGCTGCTTAAAGCTCCGTTGCAATAGCCTTATGTAACACTATGTGCAACATTTTGTACACAAATGAACATTTTCTTAAAATGTTGCAACGATACCCTAATGCAACACATACCATGAGAAGCTATTGCAACACTACAGTAAATATGTGCAACCCTTTTTCATCTATGCTCCAAAATTTTGCAACACTTATTTCAATGTTAAGCAACAATTTTTTGTTGGAATGAAACATAAAGGCAACATTATTTTGGTGCTAATGCAACATATCCAATTTTGTCAAATGCAACACTAATGCAACATATCCAATTGTATTGATTTCTCGAGAAAAATTAGTTAATGTCTTGACGAAGCTTAATCAAAGTGAGCTTCGAGCTGAAAATAGAAAATCGAGCTTAAATAGAAATCATTTAGAAATCAAATACTCGAAACAGAATTTCGATAAGAATTAAATGGAAAAGTAGATCGATACAAAATATTTTTAATATAAAGAGACTTTTCGAGACAAATACAATTTTAGGGGTTCGAAAGGATTGAAAAATAAGTTCACTCAAAATAACTTTTAGAATTATGAGTTAAATTGTAAACAGAATAAAATATGAATAAAATTTAATTTACTTCGTATAAAAATTATGGGTGTTACATTATTTATTATTTAATCGTGGATTATCAATTATCCTAACAATATTGCAACAAATTAAAAAGTGTTGCTAGATCTTTCAGTAAATGCAACAATTACTAAAAAAATGTTGCTAAATCGTGTTATAATTGCAACATTTTTGTACAGATGTTGCATTTTTAGATTATATGCAACAATTTTTAGATAAGTGTTGCATAGATAATGTCACTGTTATAAATTGCAACACAACAAGAAAGTGTTGCATTGAAAATGTTGCAATAGACCCTTATTGTAGTAGTGCACTACTACAATAAAGGCTTATTGCAACACAGCGAAAATGTTGCATATGACCTCTAAAATGTTGCTTTATGATTTATGCAACATTTTTAACTGTGCTGCTTAAAGCTCCGTCGCAATAGCCTTATGTAACACTATGTGCAACATTTTCTACACAAATGAACATTTTCTTAAAATGTTGCAACGATACCCTAATGCAACACATACCATGAGAAGCTATTGCAACACTACAGTAAATATGTGCAACCCTTTTTCATCTATGCTCCAAAATTTTGCAACACTTATTTCAATGCTAAGCAACAAATTTTTGTTGGAATGAAACATAAAGGCAACATTATTTTGGTGCTAATGCAGCATATCCAATTTTGTCAAATGCAACACTAATGCAACATATCCAATTGTATTGATTTCTCGAGAAAAATTAGTTAATGTCTTGACGAAGCTTAATCAAAGTGAGCTTCGAGCTGAAAATAGAAAATCGAGCTTAAATAGAAATCATTTAGAAATCAAATACTCGAAACAGAATTTCGATAAGAATTAAATGGAAAAGTAGATCGATACAAAAAAAATATTTTTAATATAAATAGACTTTTCGAGACAAATACAATTTTAGGGGTTCGAAAGGATTGAAAAATAAGTTCGCTTAAAATAACTTTAAGAATTATGAGTTAAATTGTAAACAGAATAAAATATGAATAAAATTTAATTTACTTCGTATAAAAATTATGGGTGTTACATTATTTATTATTTAATCGTGGATTATCAATTATCCTAACAATATTGCAACAAATTAAAAAGTGTTGCTAGATCTTTCAGTAAATGCAACAATTACTAAAAAAATGTTGCTAAATCGTGTTATAATTGCAACATTTTTGTACAGATGTTGCATTTTTAGATTATATGCAACAATTTTTAGATAAGTGTTGCATAGATAATGTCACTGTTATAAATTGCAAAACAACAAGAAAGTGTTGCATTGAAAATGTTGCAATAGACCCTTATTGTAGTAGTGCACTACTACAATAAAGGCTTATTGCAACACAGCGAAAATGTTGCATATGACCTCTAAAATATTGCTTTATGGTTTATGCAACAATTTTAAATGTGATGCTTAAAGCTCCGTTGCAATAGCCTTATGTAACACTATATGCAACATTTTCTACACAAATGAACATTTTCTTAAAATGTTGCAACGATACCCTAATGCAACACATACCATGAGAAGCTATTGCAACACTACAGTAAATATGTGCAACCCTTTTTCATCTATGCTCCAAAATTTTGCAACACTTATTTCAATGTTAAGCAACACATTTTTGTTGGAATGAAACATAAAGGCAACATTATTTTGGTGCTAATGCAACATATCCAATTTTGTCAAATGCAACACTAATGCAACATATCCAATTGTATTGATTTCTCGAGAAAAATTAGTTAATGTCTTGACGAAGCTTAATCAAAGTGAGCTTCGAGCTGAAAATAGAAAATCGAGCTTAAATAGAAATCATTTAGAAATCAAATACTCGAAACAGAATTTCGATAAGAATTAAATGGAAAAGTAGATCGATACAAAAAAAATATTTTTAATATAAAGAGACTTTTCGAGACAAATACAATTTTAGGGGTTCGAAAGGATTGAAAAATAAGTTCGCTTAAAATAACTTTAAGAATTATGAGTTAAATTGTAAACAGAATAAAATATGAATAAAATTTAATTTACTTCGTATAAAAATTATGGGTGTTACATTATTTATTATTTAATCGTGGATTATCAATTATCCTAACAATATTGCAACAAATTAAAAAGTGTTGCTAGATCTTTCAGTAAATGCAACAATTACTAAAAAAATGTTGCTAAATCGTGTTATAATTGCAACATTTTTGTACAGATGTTGCATTTTTAGATTATATGCAACAATTTTTAGATAAGTGTTGCATAGATAATGTCACTGTTATAAATTGCAACACAACAAGAAAGTGTTGCATTGAAAATGTTGCAATAGACCCTTATTGTAGTAGTGCGAGCCATGCCCAGCACCATTCACAAACATATTCTTAATTTTCTCCTTTGCCTGACAAATTTTCCTCCAAGCCCAAGTTACATCTGTATGTGGCTGATAATCACGCCACTCCACCCCCCTCAAATAGATGCCATTAACCCAACGAACCCACAAGCGGTCCGGTTGATCGAACACCCACGAGGCCAGCTTCGCCACAGCTGCCTCATTCCAAATACACAGATCCCTAATTCCCAAACCTCCTTCCTCCTTTGGGCGACAAATTTTCTCCCAACTCACTAAAACATGATTATTTCCTTCTACACCTCCTTCCCAAAGGAAATTACGACATTGTGAAACAATTCGAACCATGACAAATTTTGGGATGATAAAAACCATGGCCCAATAATTATGTAATTGAGATAACACAGATTGAACCAAAGTCAGTCTCCCAGCTTATGACAGCTTACGGGCTCCAATACTAGAAATTCTCGATATAAAACGAGCAATCAATTTTTCACAATCAAACTTCCCTAGACGAGTACTCTGGATAGGTAATCCAAGATATCGAAAAGGAAACGTACCTTCGACACAACCCAAGAACTGTAGTATCGCAGCCTTCCTATCCTCATCCACCCCCGCAAAGTATGCATGAGACTTGCCCACACTTATACTCAAACCCGAGGCTCTGCTAAAAGTTGCAAAAGCGCGCCACAAATACTCCATCGACTCCGTTTCCCCTTTACAAAAACGGAGAAGATCATCCGCAAAAAGTAAGTGGGTCAGCTTCATCGCTCCACATTTCGGGTGAAATTTAAAGTTTCTGTCCAACCTGCCATGGGTCATAATTCGAGAAAAATACTCCATACAAATCGTGAATAACAAAGGTGACATAGGATCCCCTTGTCTCAATCCCCCTTTTCCTCGAAAAAATCCAAAATTATCTCCATTTGCACAAAGAGTATAAGAGACAGTCTCGACACATTCCATAACCAAGCAGCGAAAAATGGTCAGGAAAGTCTAACGCTCTCAACATCTGATCCACAAAGCTCCACTCCACGCTGTCATACGCCTTAGGAATATCAACTTTAAAAGACACCTGGGCAAAATACGCCCCCTCTTATACAAATGTACCAGGTCCTGACAAATCAGCACATTCTCCACAATACTATGCCCTTCAATAAAACCCCCTTGAGTAGGGGAAATTATTTGGGGTAGAACCTTAGCCAGTCTCGAACAAATAATTTTGACAATACATTTGTATAAGACATTGCAACAAGCAATCAGCCAGAATTCCTTCACAGATTGAGGCCTATTCACCTTCGGAATCAGCACGATATTCGCACAGTTCAATTGTTTTAAGAGCTTACCTGAGATAAAAAAATCTTGGACAACCTTCACAATTTCATCACCAATAATGTCCCACGAGTCAATAAAAAATTGACTCGAGAAACCATCCGGACCCGGCGATTTATCCCGAGGTATGCTAAATAACGCCCGCTTGATTTCATCCGGTGTCACATTTGCCTCCAGAATCAATTTATGCTCCTGTGAACAAATTGGACCCCGTCTAACCAAGCCAAAGTTAATCATCTCTACAGCCCGCGACTCACCAAGTAGCGAATTGTAGTATCTCAAAAAGGCGTCTTCAATGGCCTCCTTACTGCCACATTCCAATCCCTCCGCGTCAGCAATTTTCACTATGGCATTATGGGCTCTATGACCACGGAGAAGACCATGAAAATACGCGGAGTTGACATCGCCATCTTTTACCCATTTTTGTTTGGATTTCTGACTCCAAAACTTTGCCATTGCTGCTTGTAGCATCCTGACCTGCTCATTCAAACTGCTTTCCTCCTGCAACACTGCCACGGACGTGTCAGTCCTGATCAAAAGCTGAACCTGCTCAAGCTTCATCTCTGCCTGATTACATCTGCTTTCAACGTCCGAAAAACAGGCTGCGTTCAGCAATTTCAGAGGCTTCTCAAGGATGCTCAATTTCCTCACAACCTGGTACATAGGCATCCCACGGATCGACACGTCCCATGCATCAGCTACACACTTCAGGAATTCCGGAGCTTTACTCCACATGTTCATATATTTAAAGCTACGATTCCTCCTCACCGGGGGTTGTTCCAATTGCACAATACATGGACAATGATCAAACGTTCCTTCAGGCAAGAAGTTCGCGAACCCATTCGGGAATAATTCCATCATCTCATCATTAATCAAATAACGATCAATACGACTATACACCCTTGTTTCAGCCACTCTATATTTATTATTCCAAGTGAACCAAGACCCACTAGCCTTACAATCACTTACCTCACAATTAGCCAAACAGTCTCGAAATTGGCTCATAGCCTCTTCCGACGATGTTCCCCCAAGACGTTCACGAGCTTCCACAACACAGTGGAAGTCGCCCATAATCATCCACGGACCTCTACGAGCATAAGATTCAAGCCTTCTCCAAAGTCCAATTCTATCCGAAGTCGAATTAAAGGCATATACAAGTGTAAGCCAATATTCCTTCCCCGATTTTGTTGAAACTTTGATATGAATACTTTGATTACTATACTCCGCAATCGTCAAGTTCACTCTTTCATGTTTCCATAAAAGCCAAATTCGACCTCCCACGTGACAATGATTATTTGTCGTAATACTCCATTCGTAGAAGATGTCTGATGAATTTTAGCATACGATTTATTCCTAATTTTTGTCTCAAGCAAACCAAAAATATCTACATGCTGCTTCCTAACAAACTCACAAATTGCACGCTGCTTATTTATATTACACATGCTGCGTACGTTCCAACACCCTATATTATGTACCTCCATGTAAAACCAATTCCAAACCGACCCCTTCCTTTCCATGGAGATCCCTTCACTGCTTCAGCAAAAGGAATCTCAGGATTCACGATAGAGTTGCTTCTCGACCTCAAAACAGTAACAGCCGGCTTAGTGGCAACAGGCCGTACTGCAGCAGACCTGACAGGCTGCCCGATTTTGATAGCCTGCTGCTGTCTATGTACTGCCAGCACACCTTCAGCCTTTTTTTTTTTCTGTATAGCCTCAACTCTAGCTTTTTTCAGCTCTTTCTTCTTGCAATCACTCCCCTCGTGTCCATAATTTTTGCATTTTGAGCACCAAATGGGTTTCCACTCACACTTAATAAAAACATCCACCTCATTCCCAATTCATCAAGGAATTTGATCGTGTTCTTAAATTTTTGACCTACTTTAGCCAATATCATGATACTAGCATACCCTAGTCTTGTTCGCTCTTCCATAGCCAAATCGGATTTAACATACGGTCCAACTAACGAGGCTATCCTAGGGAGACATCGACCCCAAAATTTCAACGGTAAATCATGCAATTGTATCCAAATAGGTACTTCTTGCACATCCTCTTTATCCAGTTTAGCATTAGGCGTCCATTCTTTCACAATTAGCGGCTTATTATCAAACATAAGCAAGCCATGATTAAGAAATTTTATCTTAGCTTCTTTCTCCTTGAATCGAACTAGGAAAATTCCATTCGGGAGGAATGAAATCTTATCAATTCCATGTTCTTTCCAAATTCTCTTCACAAATCCTTCTATTACTTCCCATGGTGGATTGGTACCCATGATGAAGCAATAGACCGCATTACTCCAATACTCAACCTCCTCCTCGACATCATCTTCCGAGAATTTCAACAATTCCTCTTTTTCCTCGACGTCAACTACTTTTTTCCCATCCCACTGTTTCCACCCAATACTGTCGATGGGTTTCGACGTAGAAACGAGATTCGTTTCAAGAACATACTCATAGACCTCCTCCGAATCTTCCTCCTTATCAGACTCTTATTCGAAATCTAGTCCTGGGATGTCGTTAATTCTATCATTTTAAAAGGAACTGTCCTCCGCTTCCATCACAATCTTTTTCGTCGCTGGTTTTGATTCAGTTTTATGTATGATCGCCACCCAATCGGATCGGTCGTTAACGAAGGACGGGGGATCAAACGATATTTGTAAGACTCGGAATAACACAAAACTACTAGAGTAATCGTGGTAAGTCGAGGTCGGTCCACGGGGAACGGTGTGCTAACAACAAGTTTAAAGTGTCGTGTTCGATGTCTTAGAGGGGGGTTTTCTAGAGGTCGAGTCTAAACTAGAGGAATGTCTACGATGATAGCTAGAGGTAATCAATCTAGAGAAAGGTGTTAGGGGAAAGTCGGGATTCGGTACTTGGAGTCTAAGAAGGTCGGAATCGAGTTTTTGTTGCAACATTGATAAAGGAGAATGCCACCTTTCGGTTTCTTCACCTAACTCACCTGAAAACCCGCTTTCGCGGCGAATAAGGGTAAGTCTCTAGCTATGGTAATTTCTACCCCGAGTTTTCCCATATTGATAGAAACTAGTCAAGGTCGGTCTAGTTGGCCGGACTAAAACAACAATGACATAACAACCATAAACAAGATAAACCAACAAGCAAGCAACCCACCAACATCCCTATATTCAAACAAGAAATATACTCACTAATCATAATTGAAGACAATAAAACATTAACTAAGGAGAAAGTCACTACAACATGCATATTGACTAGATCTAAGGAAACTAACAACACTAATATGATCTAAACAAGACAATGATGAGAAAATCATAAAAACTAAACTAGAGATTAGATAGTGGAAGAGAAGTATACCAACTATGTAGATCTATAAGAAATAATAATGTTGCATGAATAAAGATTGAATCTTTGATGAATAAAATGGAGAACTTGTCACTAATCCTCCAATAAACCCAACAAATCTTCAAATAAAACTAGAACATAAATAAAGGTTGAATCTTTGATGAAGAAGATGAAGAACTTGTCACTTAATTCTTCAATAAACCCACCAAATCTTCAAAATAATCTTCTACAAACTTGTAATCTAGAGAATTGTTGATAGAAACTAAGTAGATCTACTACTAATTACTATGTAAACTACTAGACTTATAGAGGATTTTTTTACTAGAATACTACTACTAAGAAGATGGTGTAACTACACTAATGGTGGATGGTTGTGAATATGGATGGATGCCTTGGGCAACAAACTAGGGTAGATATATATATATATATATATATATATAGTAGTCTCTTAATGGGTATTTAACCTAAAGCCCAAATCCACTTTATGCTCCATTAGTGAAACAATCTCCCTTAGCATCTTCATGGGGTGAAACTTCGCCCTGCGGACTTGACGATAATTCCCACCGGGTGAAATTTTCGCCCGGTGAGATTTTCTTCCTTTTTTTGGCATTTTTGGCACTTCTTTCCATCGGGCGAAATTTCACCCGGTGGGCGAAATTTCGCCCGGTCAGTTTCGTCCGGTGGGGAGGTCTCGGAAAATCTTCGGGAGGCATTTTTACCGTCGAGTGAAATTTCGCCCGGTGGTGTCTCACCGGGTGAAATTTTGCCCGGTCATTTTTCTGGCCTCTTTCTTGTCTCATTCTTCGTCGATTGATTGGATGACTTCAAACTTTAAGTTGTGTGCTTTGCTCTTTGGACGGTTTTCCCTCCTCTTGTGCTCGTGGAAGCTTAATCGTGATTTCGGTGCCAAATCCTATCAAGATGATAGAAAAACTACCAAAAATACGTGAAACGCACAAGAGGGACGCTAATGCGAGAAATACGCAAAATATGGCGATAATCGCACTCAAGACTCGCAAAACGAGGGAAAACGGGTCTAAATGGGAGGAAAAACGGTCTAAATTTAGCACACAACAATTCCCCCACACTAAATCGTTGCTCGTCCTCGAGCAAAGACCCAAAAAGAAATTACAAACTACTACTACTAAGCTAGACTATGCTAAGCCGATACGGGGCAATTAACGGGCCCGCTCCGTCCCTTCAACTCACATCGAAATACTCATGAGGTAAAGTACTCCCATGCAAGGCAAGTTAGGGCTTGCTCAAAATGGTGGATGCGACTAAACACACAAAAACACATAACACGAAAGAATAGACGCATCCAAAGCAAAAATAAAACACTGAATCCCTCATCGAGACAGCGGGGAAGACACCGATTACTTACCTAGGACAACAATAAACCTCCAAGATAAATGACCCACGTAAACAAGGACCAAGTCTAATACTATGACAATTAAGTAATATAGATGTTGATAACTTAGCCTAGGTCCGCCTAATCTTCTAAAGGGGTACTACGGGGCGTATAACGGAGTGGAAAAAGTGAACCATGAATTCATTCGACACTGTAGGTAAGTGCAGTCTCGCTCTCTTTGGTTAGGCCAAGAGGGTCGTTACAAACTCGAATTTCCTAAATTAGCCCAAATAAAAAGGTGGAGTGTTTACAATTATTGGGTTGATCCACTAATCACGGCTATCTTCCGACCTCGGGACTCGGTCCTCTAGTTGGCACTTCACGGCGACGAATCGATCAAAGGGCTTTTTTTTGAAGAAGACGTTTTTGATAATTTGATTTTCATTTGAAGCTCCTTTTCTTCTCCTTTGTTTTTCTTTCTTCTTCATATATTTGTGCCCTTTTTCTCTTGCTTTGGTTTGCCCTTTTTTGGCTTTTTGATGTGGTTTGTAACCAAGCTTGGAGGTTATTTCTGTGTAAACTTATTGTGATGATGTATAGGTGGAGGAAAAATGGTAATCGAGAACGCGCGCCATTCCCGGATAACCCACAAAAGGCAGAAGAAATTTGGACTAAAGGTGCAATGGTCATTCGAGCAAGGTCACCTAGAAAACGGGATGCGGGAACCAAGGCCTAACTTCTCCATGGGTGGTCAAGGTGGTCAAATGCAAACCCCGAAGTAAACCTCTAGTAGAAAAGGTCTCAAAGCTAAAGGATCAACAAATTCATTGCCTAAGAGTCATTCTACTAGATTAAGGTCCAAAATCTACAATGGAATGTAAACTCTTGTAAAAGATTTGTAATCGGATTTTCGAAAATTTTTAATCCTAGACACACTATACAAAAGCAAAACAAAACGAAACACACGAAAATGAAAGCAAAATAAAAGAAAACACAAGTAAGGTCAAGTACTCCATACTCCATCATCATACAAACACACAAAGTCAATCACAACACCCAAATGCTCAACTTCGAGAGCCTCCAAATAGCAACAACCTAACTCCTTTACAAAATTAAAGAAGAAAGAAGGAAGGAAGGTACCAAGCGGGTGCTTTCATAATCTCTTCAAATTGCGCTATTTAAGGGGTGGTGGTTACCTGTAAGAGTAGAGAACAAGACCGTACACGAGACACGAAACATAACGAGAAACGAGAAAAGAAAAGGAAAAGAAAAGAGAAGAAAATGTTTTTGATTTTTCGAGCTTTTCAAATTTTTATGGATTTTTGAAAAGATTTTTGAAAAAATAAAAGATAGTAGACTCCTCCCCCACACTAAAACTGTACATTGTCCTCAATGGATAAGTAGGGGAAGATCGAAAAAGACGAAAAGGAAAAATAAGAAAAATCTTTTTGGATTTTTATGATTTTTCGAATGTTTTTGGGTTTTATAATTTTTGAGTATTTTTGGATTTTTCAGAAATTTTGAGAAAAGGAAAATAAAATAAAGAAAGCGATAAAATAGTGGCGGGCCTAGGTGCAATCACATCACCTAGACCCTAGCCAAGTGGCTAAGAAAAAGAAAATGAAAGAAAATAAAATGAAAGGGTGAAAAGTAAAATGGGCTTTGGTGTAGTCACGTCACCTAGCCCGGATTAAGAAAAATTGAGAAAATTGATTAGAAATTTGGATTTTTCAAAGGGTCAATGGCGTAATAACATCGCCAAGAGACCGGGAGCATTACCAAGGCCGCGACGGCCACAAAAAGAAATCATTCAGTGGGACGGTGGGATAGCTTGCAATTTTGGTCAAGGTAAAGCAATCACAAAGATTATAATGATGGGACAAGGAACAAGGAACAACATTAATTCACATACAATTGTAGATGATTACAGACTCACCGACACAATCCACACAAATACCCACAACATAGACGAACCATATTATCTACCGACTCTTGTAGGGGTGTCTAGGTTGAATAGTCATTTGACGCAAAAGAAGCTGTCGGAGTTCCTTCACCGGCATACTCCCAAACTCCTATTTCCCCCGATTCGGTCAGTCGGAATTCACAGGGACCTGGAGGTAGGTCCCAATTACGGTGGTTATAAATATTAGTTCGGTATTTGTTGGGGACAATTAAGGCACGACCGTGGCCAAGAGAAACGAGACAGTGGTCAGGCACGTGAAAGATCCAAGTAGGGAAGTAAGCCTCGTCAAGCCAGACACGGTTATCAAGTGGTTTAAGATGGTCGGTCGCATAACCCAAATTTCTTGCTATTACAGTCACAAGACTACCACAGTCGACGCTAGGGCGTTGGTCAATAATAATTTGATGAAAGTGTAACGCCACGACAATAGGTAGGTCTAGGGGGTAAGGGTTACCGAGTACAGAGTCACTAATTAATTGTAGGACACACATATTGAGGTTAATGATATTGTCGATAGATGGCAAAGACAGTGGGAAAGAATTTCAGCGAAATAATGAATGGCTGGGTTTCGAATTTCAGCGGTAAAACTAGAATTGGGTTCGAAATCGCGTTGACCCGACGCTATGCGCCTCCACAAGTCTCTCCTAGTCGCACAACTTTGCGAATTACATAAGGGTCTACTTAGTCCGGTACCCGATGGGGGTAAACCTAGAGCTAAGCTAAAGTCGGAAATATTTAAACAGTGATTTCTACCAAACAAATTAAATTTGAACTCTTTAGGTGCGGTCGGGTTATCGATTGTAAAGCTACCTAGAAACTCACAAGTCAAATCTTTGTTTGTGAAAGGCACAAAATCAAGGAGTTTACTAGTACCAATCCTAAACGATAACTCTCTAATATCGTCCTTAAGTCCTAGAAGTTTCTTTGAGAATGGACAAGGCCATCTCGTACTCTGAAAAGCTTTTTCAGAGAAGGTTTGAGCAAGGGTTGAATTAGGGCAAGGTAAAAGTTTTGGCCTAGAAGACTTACTAGAAGATGAACATTTAGAAGGATTAGAAGTCGAGGCCATACCTTGTTTACGCGCGGCTCGTTGGGCTCTTGTCTCCATAATAATAATTTGCAAGAAAAATCTCAAAACTTTTAGCTCCTCCTCTTCAAAAACCCAAATAGATAATCACCAAGGATGAAAATGAAACTATGGATGGAAGTTTAAATGTAGTATGGAAGGTGGTTTAATGATGTTATGGTGGGTGAAAGGGTGAAATGAAGAGTGAGGTGAAAAAGGTGATATAAATAAGGGTGGATGAGATGGAAATGAAAAGTTTTAAAGTGATTGGTAAAAATTTGGTGTAAAATTTTTTGGAGGGAAAGTTATGTTGGGGTAAGTATGAAGGAGGGAAATGAAAATGTAGTGAGTGAGTAAAAGGTGTAGGTGATCCGGCTAGCTCACACCGCCGGGTGAAATTTCACCCGGTCGGGCACCAACGGGTGAAATTTCACCCGACGGTTTTTCGTCGTGAATCATTTTTGCGATCATTTTCCACCGGGTGAAATTTCACCCGGTGAAAAACTCACCGGGCAAAATTTCGCCCGATGGTATTTTCTTCAATTCCGGCAATTTTCCGTGGGGCGAAGTTTCGCCCGGTCGAGTCTCACCGGGCGAAATTTCGCCCGGCGGTCATCTGTGCTGCGTTTTTCCGCCTTGCCATGTTATGGCTCTTCAATAATCACCTAGAGATTCAAATATTGACTCGACTCATATTACATAATCAATATTTCCCACAAACATGCTTGTGGTCTTCAAATAAGCTCCATAACTTCTCCAAAAGCTTGATCTTCATCCAAATTTATGCTCCATTGCGAAATCCAATTTCAATCATTCTTCTCGAGCTAATAAAACTAATAAACTTAAAGAAATATGATACATATATACAAGGTGGTTGTTGAGGATACCACCAAACCTACTTCAAGTTTGAGAGGGGTTCAAACAACGCTCCCCGATGGGAGCTCACCAAGCTTCATAGTAGCAACGGTCTCACGAATATGACCGGGATGATAAATCTTCAAACGTTGCCCATTAACCATAAATTTCCCGGTTTCCGGGCTTGATATCTCTATTGAACCATATGGTTGCACTCCGGTCACTTCGAATGGACCCGACCATTTTGATTTCAACTTACCGGGGAAGAGCTTAAAGCGAGAGTTGAAGAGTAATACCTTATCACCAACGAAGAAGTCCTTACGAAGAATTCGAGAATCGTGCCATTGGCGAGTTCGTTCTTTGTAGATCTTCGAGTTTTCGTAGGCTTCAAGTCTTAGTTCTTCCAATTCTTGTAGTTGGAGAAGGCGATTATCTCCTACAACATTCTCATCGAAGTTTAGCTCTTTGATTGTCCATTTGGCTTTGTGTTCTAGCTCCACCGGTAAATGACAAGCTTTACAATACACAAGACGATAAGGAGTGGTTCCAATCGGCGCTTTGTAAGCCGTTCTCAATGCCCAAAGGGCGTCATTTAACTTTAATGACCAATCCTTTCGGTGTGTATTAACAACTTTCTCTAAAATTCCCTTGATTTAACGGTTGGAGATCTCGGCTTGCCCATTTGATTGAGGGTGGTAGGCCAAGGACATCTTGTGAGTGATACCATATTTCCTAAGAAGGTGTTCAAAGGTATCTTTCTTAAAATGAGAGCTTCCATCACTAATTATGGCTCTAGGCATACCGAATCTCGGGAAAATCACATTCTTGAAAAGCTTGATTACAACCTTGGAGTCATTGGTGGGGGAAGCTACGGCCTCGATTCATTTTGAGACATAATCAACCGTGACTAGAATGTACTTGTTACCAAAAGAGGATGTGAACGAACCCATGAAATCAATGCCCCAAACATCGAACAATTCAATCTCCAAGATAGGTTGAAGGGGTATCTCATTTCTTCTTGTAATATTGCCACTTCTTTGGCATGCATCACATGTGAGAATGAAAGCTCGAATGTCTTTGAACATGGAAGACCACCAAAACCCGCTTTGGAGAACCTTGGCAATTGTCTTTTGATTGGCCAAGTGTCCACCATAAGCTGTCGAGTGAAGGTGCTTCACAATATTATATCCTTCTTCGGCCGTAACACATCGTCGGTAAATTCCATCTACACATCGGCGAAATAAATAAGGCTCATCCCAATAATAACGTTGGGCTTCATAACGTAGTTTCTTCCTCTCTTGCTTGGAATAATCGTCCGGAATATAGTGAGACACTAAGAAATTGACGATATCGGCATACCAAGGTGTAATAGTTTCAACGACCATCAAGGCCTCATCTCTCATAGCTTCATTGATGGGAATACCATCATCTTCGTTGCTTTCTTTACCAACCGTTAGTCTACTAAGATGATCCGCTACCAAGTTTTCCGATCCGGCTTTGTCTTTAATCTCAATATCGAATTCTTGTAAAAGGAGCACCCACCGAAAGAGTTGGGACTTTGTCTCCTTTTTGGACATGATGTATCGAATGGCCGTATGATCGGTGTGAATAATGACTTTGGAACCGGTAACATAATTTCGAAATTTCTCCATGGCAAGCATCTCTTTTTCGGTTGTGGTGTATCTTGATTGGGCTTCATCTAGGGTCTTGCTTGCATAAAAAATCACATGTAGCTTCTTATCAACCCGTTGTCCTAGAACGGCACCGACGGCAAACTCGGATGCATCGCACATGATCTCAAATGGAAGACTCCAATCGGGAGCTTTGATAATTGGTGTGGTAGTGAGAGCGGTCTTTATCCTACAAAAGGCCTCAAGACACGAGTCATCAAAAACAAAAGGTTCATCTTTCATAAGCAAAGAAGTCAAAGGCTTAGCAATCTTAGAAAAGTTTTTAATAAATCGTCTATAAAAACCGGCGTGACCTAGAAAACTCCTCACCCCTTTGACATTTGTAGGTGGTGGCAAGTTCTCAATCACGGAGACTTTCACCTTATCGACTTCAACTCCTCTATTAGACACAATATGACCTAGGACAACACCTTGTTCAACCATAAAATGACACTTTTCCCAATTTAAAACAAGTTTATACTCTTCACATCGAGCTAACACTTGATCAAGATTTTCGAGACAAGAATCAAAATATGTACCATGGACATTAAAATCATCCATAAAAACTTCCATGGATTTTTCAATAAAATCGGACAAAATAGTCATCATACATCTTTGAAACGTTCCCGGCGCATTACACAATCCAAATGGCATCCTTCTATAAGCATAGGTGCCATAGGGACAAGTGAAAGTGGTCTTCTCTTGGTCATCGGGGTGAATGAGAATTTGAAGAAATCCGGAATGACCATCGAGGAAACAAAAATAAGAATGATGCGCCAATCTTTCAAGCATTTGATCAATAAAGGGAAGGGGAAATGATCTTTTATGGTGGCCGTGTTCAATTTGCGATAATCTATACACATGCGCCAACCGGTAATAGTCCTAGTGGAAATTGACTCACCCTTTTCTCCTTTAACAACCGTCATTCCTCCTTTTTTTTGGCACAACTTGTACGGGGCTAACCCATTTACTTCCGATTATTGGGTATATAATGTTAGCCTCATACAACTTGAGGACTTCCTTCATGACAACCTCTTTCATGGTGGGGTTCAACCTACGTTCACCCTCAACCGAAGGACGGTGGTCATCATCAAGGATGATCCTATGTATGCAAACATTTGGGCTTATGCCTTGGAGGTCGGCAATGCTATACCCGATGGCCTTTTTGTGCTTTCTCAAAAACAATTAAAAGTTTTTCCAATTGAGGTCCATCAAGGGTAGTATTGAGGATAACGGGATAATTAGTTCCTTCATGAAAAGCATATTTGAGGGAAGAGGGGAGTGGTTTAAGTTCAAGATTAGGAGGAGAAGATACCATACTCTTACCCACCGGTAGTGGTTCTACCTTTTCATCATGCAAACATTCTTCTTCAAGAGGTGGAGAGTCAAATGGTTCCTCTTCTTGCTTATCATCATCTATCAAGCTATACTCAACCAAACTATCAATAACTTCAATGGAATGCGTTTGTTCAATCATTGGTTGTTTAAGAGCTTGAGAAAAGGAAAACTCTACTGACTCGTTCTCTATGTTAAATGACAACTTTCCATTCTTAACATCAACTATAGTACCTCCGGTAGCCATAAAAGGTCGACCTAAGATAATGGCGGTAATAGTGTCTTCGGGCATATCCATGACAACAAAGTCGGAGGGGATGAAGAACTTACCAACTTGAACGGGTACATCCTCAAGTATCCCAAGTGGGTACTTGACGGACCTATCCGCAAGTTGAATCACATACTAGTGGGTCTCATCTCCCCCACACTAAGTCTCTTAGCACTAGAATAGGGTAACAAACTAACACTAGCCCCAAGGTCACATAAAGCTTGATTAATAACAACATTTCCTACCCGACAAGGGATCGAAAAACTACCAGGATCGTCTAGTTTCGTTCATAAGAATGGCACTACATTGACCCGTGAGAGAGACACATTCTTTGTCCTCTATGGTTCTGTTTTTAGTCAAGACATCTTTCAAAAACTTAGAATAGAGGGACATTTGAGAAATTACCTCGGTGAAGGGTAAAGTTACCTCTACTTTCTTTAACATATCCACGAAATGGCTAAATTGAGCATTCTCTTTGTGTGGCTTAGCTCGCTCGGGAAAAGGCAATGGAGGGACAAAAGCGGGAGGCGGTGGAACATTAGATTCTTCTTCTTCTTCTTCGGCTAATCGCTCCGCCTCTTTTCTTTTGGCTTCTTCCGCTTCCATTTGCTCTTTCTTCTTTCTTTGTTCTCTTAGTTCATTCTCCGCATTTTGGAGGATATCAAACTCCGCTTGTATTCCCCGGTTTTGTTTGGGGGAAGTGGGAGATGATTCTTGTGGTGCACTTGGTTGATTCACTTTGAATGGGACACTCTTGGTGTTCAAGTTCAAGTTCTTATATGGGTCCTCAAGTTCTTTGCCACCTCTCAAAATGACGGCATTTGCTTGGTGTGAGAGGTCTCTTGGGTTTTGGGGTTGACCGGGCAAACCATGGGGTGGATGAATTGGGGCGGCTAAGGCTTTTGTTGCTTCTTGTGATTCCCAAACCTTTAGCCTTGCCTTGGTATCTTGATGTTCATTCCATAGTTGGCCAATGGTTCTTTGCAAATCGTTATAATTTTCCCATGGGACTCCTCCTTGACCAAATTGAGAATTGTTTGGTTGGCCATAAGATTGAGAGGGTTGATTAAATGGTTGGTTATTGTAATCTTGATTTCCTTGAAGGTTACCTTGGAACCCTTGATTGTATCCATGATTGAAATGATTACCGTGTTGATTTTGGTAATTGTTGTAATTGTTGGGAACATGGAAGTTGCTACCTTGTTGATTGAAGTTGCTCCTTTGATGAGGAGGCATATATGGGGGCATCTTTGGAGAACCTTGGTTAAAGGGCCTTTGTTGACTTTGATTGAATGTCCTCATTTGACTTCCTTGGACGCGCGGCATAGGATTTTGAACATTTTGATTTCCATAAGAGAAATTAGGATGAAATCTTGTGCCGGCATTGTAAGTATTAGAAAAAGGATCAAATTGAGGTCTTTGCCCATATTCTTGTATAGCTTGGACTTCATTTGGCTCTTCAATATAAACTTCTTCATTAGGAATGCAAGAGCTAGAGTCGTGGCCACAACTGCCACAATGATCACATTGAACTTCCCATGTTAATTGCTTTGGAGGTGATGGTTGCCTTGGTGGAACACTCCCTTGAATTTGGTACTTACCTCTAGGAGTGAGCTTCGAACTCATGGCATCCATTCTCTTTTTCAATTCCTCAAGTTCCGTTTGAAATTTCAATTCGTTAGAACTCGTAGATGAGTTCACTTCAACTTTCTTTCTAGAATCCCTCGATTGACCCATTCTAGAATCACTCATTGCCATCTTCTCAATAAGATTCTTGAATGCCTCATCGGTGAGAGAAGAGAAGTCTCCTCCGGCGGCCGAATTGAGGTTTTCCTTGGTTCTCGATGAAAGGGTGTTATAAAACGTTTGAGTAGTTAGCCAATCGGGTATTCCATGATGTGGACATTTGCGCAACAAATCTCTAAATCTTTCTCAAGCCTCACTTAGGCTTTCAAATTCATCTTGCTTGAATGTTTGTATCTCCATGCGATATTGATTAGTCTTTGACGGCGGAAAATATTTCTCCAAGAAGGCATTAGACAATTGAGCCCATGTTGTGAATGTATTAGCGGGATGGCCTTGAAGCCATCTACGAGCTACATCTCTCAAAGTCTTCGGAAATAATAAACGATGCAATTGGCATGAAATTAATCCATTGAGACGGGCTCCTACTAATTTTTCTTTAAATGAAGCGATGTGCTCTTGAGCATCTTCTTGAGAAAAACCGTGAAAAGTATCTTTTTGGACCGCGTTGGTCAAAGAAGCTTTCAATTCATAATTCTCGGGAATCTCTCCGAAATCGACGGGAGAAGGTGTTTCTTCGTGTGTCAATTGAGAATGTGAACCTAGGGTCGCCATTTGTTGGATTGGTGGTGAGGATGGATTTGAATTTGGTGAATTTGGAGGGGATGAATTTGGTGGTGGTGTTTTCGGTGATGGTGGTGAATTTTGTGAAGTGGAAGGATTATTTGGAGTGGAATTAGGTGATGTAGAAGGTGTAAATGGTAGGATGCGATTAAGGTTAGGAGGTGATGATGAAGGATGTGGAATGATAGTGGTTGAGTTATTTCCTCGAAAACGCAATGCTCTAAAAGTCTTTTCCGGCTCCGGATCGAACCACAAGGGCGATGACGTGTTCCTGGGCATAAAACTCAATTAAACGGTGAGACTCCTAGCACCTCGCGGTACTAGGGAAAAGAGAGAAGGGAAAAGAATTGAACACAACAACTAAAAACACGATAGCTACTCGCCGCTCCCCGGCAACGGCGCCATTTTGATCGCCACCCAATCGGATCGGTCGTTAACGAAGGACGGGGGATCAAACGATATTTGTAAGACTCGGAATAACACAAAAACTACTAGAGTAATCGTGGTAAGTCGAGGTCGGTCCACAGGGAACGGTGTGCTAACAACAAGTTTAAAGTGTCGTGTTCGATGTCTTAGAGGGGGATTTTCTAGAAGTCGAGTCTAAACTAGAGGAATGTCTACGATGATAGGTAGAGGTAATCAATCTAGAGAAAGGTGTTAGGGGGAAGTCGGGATTCGGTACTTGGAGTCTAAGAAGGTCGGAATCGAGTTTTTTTGTTGCAACATTGATAAAGGAGAATGCCACCTTTCGGTTTCTTCACCTAACTCACCTGAAAACCCGCTTTCGCGGCGAATAAGGGTAAGTCTCTAGCTATGGTAATTTCTACCCCGAGTTTTCCCATATTGATAGAAACTAGTCAAGGTCGGTCTAGTTGGCCGGACTAAAACAACAATGAGATAACAACCATAAACAAGATAAACCAACAAGCAAGCAACCCACCAACATCCCTATATTCAAATAATCCAAGTCCTCATCCCTAAACCTCCCAACAAGAAATATACTCACTAATCATAATGGAAGACAATAAAACATTAACTAAGGAGAAAGTCACTACAACATGCATATTGACTAGATAAAAGGAAACTAACAACACTAATATGATCTAAACAAGACAATGATGAGAAAATCATAAAAACTAAACTAGAGATTAGAGAGTGGAAGAGAAGTATACCAACTATGTAGATCTATAAGAAATAATAATGTTGCATGAATAAAGATTGAATCTTTGATGAATAAAATGGAGAACTTGTCACTAATCCTCCAATAAATCTAACAAATCTTCAAATAAAACTAGAACATAAATAAAGGTTGAATCTTTGATGAAGAACTTGTCACTTAATTCTTCAATAAACCCACCAAATCTTCAAAATAATCTTCTACAAACTTGTAATCTAGATAATTGTTGATAGAAACTAAGTAGATCTACTAATAATTACTATGTAAACTACTAGAATTATAGAGGATTTTTTTTACTAGAATACTACTACTAAGAAGATGGTGTAACTACACTAATGGTGGATGGTTGTGAATATGGATGGATGCCTTGGGCAATAAACTAGGGTAGATATATATATAGTAGTCTCTTAATGTGTATTTAACCTAAAGCCCAAATCCACTTTATGCTCCATTAGTGAGACAATCTCCCTTAGCATCTTCATGGGGTGAAACTTCGCCCTGCGGACTTGACCATAATTCCCACCGGGTGAAATTTTCGCCCGGTGAGATTTTCTTTCTTTTTTAGTGTTTTTGGCACTTCTTTCCATCGGGCGAAATTTTGCCCAGTCAGTTTCGCCTGGTGGGGAAGTCTCGGAAAATCTTCGGGAGGCATTTTTACTGTCGGGTGAAATTTCGCCCGGTCATTTTTCTGGCCTCTTTCTTGTCTCATTCTTCGTCGATTGATTGGATGGCTTCAAACTTTAAGTTGTGTGCTTTGCTCTTTGAACGGTTTTCCCTCCTCTTGTGCTCGTGGAAGCTCAATCGTGATTTCGGTGCCAAATCCTATCAAAATGATAGAAAAACTACCAAAAACACGTAAAACGCACAAGAGGGACACTAATGGGAGAAATACACAAAATATGGCGATAATCGCACTCAAAACTCGCAAAACGAGAAAAAAATGGGTCTAAATGGGAGGAAAAGCGGTCTAAATTAAGCACACAACGTAACATTTCTTCCTTCGCAGCCCTAGTCATAGGTTTAGGGCCCTTCGCAACAGATCGTCCCTTCTTCTTCATAGTATCGAGGCCAAGTGAGCGCAGACAGCAATGTCGCCGTCACGCCGGAAAAGTGCCCTAACAACTTCAATTCGCCAGAATCGCCGGATCGCCAGGGAGAGAAATTTTTGAAATTCCAATTTTATCAATCACAGTTATTTAGGGCAAAGACACGGCCTTTCGGATCTTATGTCAACCTTATGATATATTCTGACGGGCTCTCGCAACTTACTAGATTATCCTACCCACTTACTTGTAAGTCTACCCTTACCAGGCTTTCGATCTTAGGTTCGGGTTCCTAAATATTCAATTAGTTCAACGTCTCAAACTAATCAAACAATGATACAAGACAAGTAGTAAGACAATAACATATGAATGATCAATCAAACAATTAATTAAACCAACATCCCCAATTCAATTAAGATAGATCTCCTTCATTCCTAGAAGAATAAATTAGCTACTCATATTAAAGGTTAAAGCAATAAAGAAATTAAGCATAATAGATAACAATATGAAAACAAGAGAATAAGAAAAAGCTACCAATTACGTAGAACTGAAAGATTAACGATCTAAAAGTATGTCTACAAAATAGAAGAATTCTAATGCTAATAAAAAGTCTAAACTAAACTAATGAATATGAAAGTGTAAATAAATCTACCCCAAGAAGGGTATATATACTAATAATAAGGAGTCTAACATCTTCTCCTTTCCTAAATAATAAGGAAAAACTAACAAGCTAAGAATATTACGTAGATAAGAGTTATGGTAAGTTACAAAGTCTAAAAAAAATAGAAATCCCGAGAAAACAGCCTCAAAGCGGTCGGTTCGGGGTTGTCCCGACCGGTTCAAGGTTGTTCCGACCGGTTTGTGTTCGTCCCGACCGGTTCGGGTTTCTATGCACTACGCGACGAATTTGAAATGCTTGCTGTTTCTTTGTTGCTTATCAGATTTGAACATGTGATATATTGTTGGAAAGCTAAGAGAAAAATCTTTCCAACGCCACAAAAATCAGCTCAATCGAAGTTGTAGAACTCAAGATATTCACGTTTGAAGTTGACCCTTGTTTTCGCGATTGTTCTTTCTTCTCGATTTGCATTTGTTTGACCTTTCCAACTTATTTCTTTGTCGTTTCTTTACTCACATCCTTCTTTAAGTATTCACTTAGTATCCTCTAACTTTTATCACTTCTTTCTTGTAGATTTCATTGTTCGACTCTCGTCATTGCCCAAAATATAGCTCAATCGCCTTTATTTGTTTCGTTTCCTGCAAAACGTAAACAAAATACCCGGCATAACAAAAAAGAATAAAAAGGTAGAAAAACGACTCCTAGGATACCTAAAATGAACCAAAATAAAAGAAAAGTTGGGGTTAAATATATATACGAAATGAGTTCATCAACATTAATAAAAAACTAGGAGGGAGTATATTATTGAAAATACAAAACTATGATATACTATAATATGTACTCTATAATATAAATTAAATTAAATATAAATGTAAATGTAAATTAATATAAATGTGTACTATCAATGTGTAAACATTTAGAAAAATTAAATTAAAAAAAAATGAAAAAAAGAACGGAGTACCATCAATGACAAATTAAATTAAAAATGACAAATTAAATTAAAAAAATTAAAAATAAAATAAAAATCAACTTACACCAACTACGGCCACCATACCCCACCCCCACCACCCTCACACACCCACCCACCACGGAGACTGACCCGACCTGACCAGCCTTACTCATTCAAACTGACCCAGCCACTCCCGCAACACCCTCAACCCAGATCCACCCACCACAACCAGACCTCAGCCGCTCCACCACACCGACCGCTCTCGATCGGACAAAGTTTGGTACCGTGTAGGGTTCCGATGCTTGTGTTTTGGATGTTGTTTGTTCACGAGTAGATTAATGGGATGTTGGATTTGAGGATTTTTTTGAGAAAATAAGAAATAACTTTTGAGAATGGGGTGAAATGACAAGGGTAAATCGGTAAAGTGTCGTTAGGGGTAAAATGTGGTTAGAATTGAGTAAAACCTCGTTAGAAAAAAGCACAACCCAAAAAGTATTAGACTACGAAATAGACAAATGAATACATATTAATATAAAGCCAAATAACATATCAAAAGTTATACGGAGAACTAGGTATAATTTCATAATACCGAGCAGATATATATATATATATATATAGAGAGAGAGAGAGAGAGAGAGAGGTAGGTTCAAATAAGGGCACCATGTTTCAATAAGTGTATATATTAAAGTTACAGATGACATACGATAAAGTTGCATTTGTTTAAAATTGATATGTAACTATAACATTCAGCTATTTTATCACTTCAAGTGATTAAGTGTAACTTTATCCCTCATCTCGTGTAACTTTAACCACTTTTTGTGTAACTTTAACACTTGACCTTATGCCCTTAAAATAGTTGTTGCCCTTATTTGAACGTACCTCTATATATATATATATATATATATATATATATATATATATATATATATATATATATATATAAAATTTCTGTAACTTTACTTTTTACCAAATAAAAATTCAGTTATAGTTAAATAGTAATCATATTTAACTACGTTAATGTAATTAAATTAGAATATTTACCATATTTACAACTAAAAGATAGTAAAAACTATATTATTTTATCTTATCATTAAATAGTATAAAAATTATTTTTAATTATTTTTAATTTACAATATTAACATAATAAATTTATAATAATTATTTTAATTATTTTTTAATGACATGTCATCGAACCAGCAGGTCAACCTGGGTTTTGATCCTAAATTAACGAATCATTTCAGGTTTGAGCCAAATGAATCGTGGGTCAAAGTTTTAGAGTCTTGACCCTAAAAAGATGGGATATGTTTACGAGTCGAGTCAAAATTTGACATGACTATTTTCTAATCTAAATTTTTTCTATCTAATCATCGTAATCCCCTAATTTAGAAATAAATTAATTCTCGAAAATACTCTACTAAACAGAGAGTTTAACTGTTGACGTCAGAGGGAATGTAAATTTATCACGTCACTAAACTCGTTTATAAACAAATTTAATTAAAAAACCGCAGGTAGGCATGGGTTTTGCACTAGTTTGCACTAATTTAGAAACCTAGTATATTATTTTTTTCTCTCTGCGATCTCCTCCAAAAAAAAAAACTATATTTTCTCCTTACTTCAGGGCCTTCATCGATAATTAATCGATGGTAAGCCCAAAAATTCTTTAACTTTAATTTTCAATTCCGAGTACGAAGATCTATCCCTTATTCAATAAATTTCTCTCTTTTTATGAGAGTAGTATCCTTTATCATAAATTTCTCTCTTTTTATGAGAGTAGTATCAGATTTCATTGTAAGTGTCGTTTGGCGTTCCATTAATGAATTATTCTTTTCGTTAAAAAAAAGTTACTCCCTCCGTCCTTTATGAACATAAAGGACGAAGGGAGTAGTATATTAGTAATTTCTTACTCCTTTTGTTTTATTCATTCATTGTCATGTGATGATTATTTTAATCAAAGACAAACAAATGAACGAGACGGAGTATATCACAAATATCTCACCAGCAAATTATCATACCCCGGTGAAATTTGAATTCACCGTAGGGAAAAAGATGCAAAACAGCCCGATATATTACGGGGTGCAAACAACAAAGGTTACACATCACCGATACAAAGAGATGTACAGACTACAAATTAAAACCACTTTTCCCCCGCCCAAGTAACAAGCATCTGCAGGGTAATGGCTTCATTTCCCCCTCTTTACACTAATTCAGCAGATCACTGGAAAAACATTGTTTACATTGAGAATGCAATTACATTACACCAAATAGAAATGCACACATAAGGTCAGACGATAAATTACACTGAGAAGAGTAAAGACCATTGAACAATGATAAAAGTTTGTCGAAATCATGTACAATATTAACCCTCCGTCCTACACGTTCTGTTACAAGGGTTCCAACTTCCGATATGGCCTCAAAAAATTGGGCCTCCCCAACATGAGGAAACATCACAATCTATATCTTCAGTCACGTAAGCTTTGAACTATACACGTTCATCAGAGTACCAAGTAGTAGAGACTTCCCATGATAAATCGTCAACTTAGGGGGTACACCTTCATTCCTTGAAAGCTCAGATGGTAACCACTAGACCCATTACAACTGCCCTGCCTAGAATTGATCCGATCAGACCCACCTCACACTCAAAAGACTAAATATAATGTGATCTGAAACTCGGTCCACCCTGAGTTTCCCAGCCCCAAACTAACGCTAAACAACTCCACAATACCATTATCAAAACATACCCGTCACGACATGACCTGCCCTGGCCCTAACTGAACGCAAACATGCCTGAAATGACCTGGACTTGAACTAACCCCAATCCTATCCAACCAAAATAACACGTGCCACATCTCGTAACCACCGTAATACGAAAGGGACATTGATCAATTAACTTCTAATTAGCTCTGAAACGATACGAACATTGTTATCATCACCACAAATATTTAAGTCTGTCGGGATATGGAATGGAATGATGGGCGAATTCCATCAACATCCTCCATTGATGCTCATCAGTGTGAGGAAGACTTGCACGCAATAGTTCAACTGGCATCTCCCCACGGATAGCCCTTGCCATCTCTGACCTTGCTATTTCGGAATTAGACTGTGTCCGGTTCACCACAGACTGCATGATTGTGTCATATTTACTCACACAGTACTTCGTAAGCAGTGTAAAGAAAGCAGTGAATGACGCCTTCCAGAAGCTAAGAGAGGCCTGAGAATTAGAGTTGTTTGGTAGTTCGGTTGCTCTATCAAGTAAAGACTTCAAGATAACATAGGCATGGTCCCCAGCAATGCTTCCAAGTGGGCGTAGTGGAGGCTGTTCTGTAGAACAAACAACAGCAGCGAGACAAGCACTTAGACCACGAAGATCCATGGCGTTGACACAAGTTGAAACTACCTTAGCAAGCTTTGCTATGGCCTCAGAAGCATCAGGCTTTGTTGGGAGACCACCAAAGAGGAACCTAAGATGGCGGAAAACAGCCATGCAAGCTACTCGAGCTAACTCACTTGCAACCCTCGGGGTGACCATCACAAGCTCAAGGTACTTCGAGATCAATTTGCAGCCCTTAGGAAGAGAAACAAGGCGTTTAAATACAATGTCATCCCCTGGACCAACCGTACTCCCACCACTGCCTAAAGGATCGATAAGCTGAAGGGCTGCAGCCAAAGCTTCGAGTAAAACCTGCCTTTTACGCCTAACCTGGGACCCACCATCTTGGGATGGATTATGTCGAAGGACACGATCAATATCATCTACATCTAGAAGAAGAATAAAAACATCTTCAACAGAGATCCTAGCAGAGAACAGTGGTTCTTGCTCCAGGGACCTGCATTCTTTGTTACAGTCCTTGCGTCCGGAGGATAGAGACTCGATTTCAAGAAGTGGCCGAGGCCTACGAATGGAAGACAAGGCCAGCCTTCTTAGAGTATCAAACGATTGGTGGCCCTGCTGATCTGACCCACTATTACGTACACGATAAGGTACGTCCCGCAAATGCACTGGAGCAAAGTGAGGCTTGGCTCTCGACCTTGAAGATTTTTTAGCAGTCGAGGCTTGGTGGTAGTAGTCATCTATGTAGGGGTCATTGCTGTGAGATGTATGTTGCAACTTCAATATACTATCTATCTCCTATGAAGTCATATACTTGGACCTAAATTGAATGCATTCACTCTTCTGGCCGGATTCAGACCCTTGTTGACTGAAACGGTTATGTTTACTGCGCATTGACATAGGTCTTTGATGATCCCTCATCTCAGCAATGTCATATATTGTGTCATACTTTCTCAAAACATGTGAAGGTGCCGATGCGTGGCTGCCAATGAGCTGGGACTGCAACAATGAAAAATGTTGTAATGGCGTTATTGGCTGACGGGATGCCTGTTGCAATAGGTGTAGAGTTAAATGTTGTTGAATTACATTATCAAGCATCCTTGAATGATCACCATGCAATACACCAGCTTGGTTGTTCCACTGGTGTAGAGGTTGGCGACTAATCTCGTGGACCGATGTGACACCAGGCATGCTTCCATCGTAACGTAATCCATGAGCAGTAGGTATCCCAGGAAAATAATAACACGAGTCTGGAGCAACATTCATAGATGGAATATTCAAAGGAAGGGAATGGCGATGTGACAAAGTTTGCCAGGCCCCACCACCGGGAAAGGATGAAGGGGTGAAAGATGATGCTTGCGTAGTTGATATTGTCTCAATAGGGAGCTGTTGTTGAAGATAATGTTGTTGTTGTAGTTGCTGACCAGGGTAAGATACTGCTTTGGGCAAAGGTTTATATTCCCCAGGAAGACCGGACGAATGTGGGTAAGATGACCACATGGTACTTTCTGATGCACTATTTACACCTGATATAGTGTGATCTAACAAGCCATGTCGCGACCATTCTACAACAGATGAACCTGAATACAGGAAAAATCATGAGACAAGTCAGTTAACAAGGTTTGACAGCCATGAGGTTGGAATGAACCTGATAAATTAATAGTGTAACCAAGCACAGTAAAGGTTTGATACCGGGTGCAAGTATACAACAGAATTCTCAAGTGAGAAGTTTACATACTAGTACAGAAGAGCACGAGACAAGGGTCTAAAGAGTTAGAAAATTTGATTACAAATACCTGACATCTTCACATTATTCACATCGTTGCAATACATTGGAAACCGACAATTTAGAAATAACTTAATTACTATTCAGAAGTTAGTGTATTTTTAGTCAATCCCCCTTTTAGGTGAGGGGAATTGCCTTTAGTTTTTATCCATTTTATTGCTTCTCAAGTAGCTTGGCGGAAAATGTAACGTAAATTGTTTGCAAACTACTGTAGAATCAAAGCAAACGTAGAATCTTTACTTCAACGAGAAGGGATGGAAAGTCCTAAACTGTCCTCGGAAATGATGTACTCTGATAATTAAGGAAAATAAGTCAGATGAAGAAAATGATGATTGCAGTAAGGGGAGAGGTAAGTGGTTAGTTTATCCTATGTTACTCAAACACTTCTTAATCCTTCGCATAACCGTGACCGACACTCGAAACTCGGACATGAATGTCACATTTTGCCACCTCATTTGAAGGTAGCACGCGGAAAAGAAGAGAATGTACACAATATCGGACGAAAGGACTGCCAGCTGGGTATAAATTTAGTTAGTATCAACGACGCCCTTGTAACACACTTCACACAAAAAAAATGTGCGCGTTAGATCTTAGTTATCACGCAAAAAGGTCTACATCAGTAGCAGAGTTGTGTATATCTCGTCTTGACATCATAATGAATGTCAAAAGTGGAAAACTTCTGCACCAAACCAAGTCAGAAAATATTTAACATCCATTACCTCTATCACAGATAATTGTCTCCATTTGGCTTGAAGATTAACTTCTCCTAACTCATATATACAAAATGGCATGGTTTGCTATTAAAGTTTTATTTATCCCAACGAAATATATGCATCATGTACACGATATTTCTCTAAAATTAGTCGTAAAAAACAAATGTAAACAATAATAATCGTTCATTATTATGTAACTCAATTAAATTTTAGTGAAATTTTATGTTTTATGTGTCTAAAGTAGATTATTAGTGATCATGAGTAGTTTTTTTTTTCTATCTGTGCACCACAATTAGGTAGAGTTATAGTTTACTCTGTATCACTTAATATTTTAATCTCCAAATAATTGAGGGAGTAACATCTAAGCATATTTTGTGAGAGTGAATGAGAGAGCTTAAAAAGACATTGTTATAATAAATCGTGGATGTACAAAAATAAAATGTAACATTAGTAACGTTTTATTAATTATTATCAAAAAAATAATTTTCATATTCTCATTTTAAATGGTTGTAATTGCCGTATATTGTGAGCAAGTATTGGTAAAAGTCAACATTATTGGTCAAAGCTACATGGAGACAACAATCACAACATTGATGGTATAGAGGGAGTAAGACTTCATAAACAATATTAGAATGGAACGTCCATCATAAGTTAGCAATGACATAGTAAAATCCAAGAAAATATAACAGTATAGAACATCCAGCCCAAGTTATGAACGAACGATAACCTCATGCAGCAATTCACAGCCAGAGTCTAGAACTACACAGGAGTATTTTTCAAACCTAAGGTATACAAGCCTTACTTTCTCTTGACAAAGATCCAGACCCTCTATCACCAATGACGCCAGGATTCCTTGGTCCTGCCACAGTTCTGTTGAACTGTAAACCAATAACTTTTCCATGTAAACAGAAGGCACTTAATTATAGGTAATGAAAACACAATTAGAATACATAAAGCACCATTCATATGTTAAATGTTTATGTGTCACATCCTTTATAAACTAAAATAAGTCATGCAACTTAATAATTAATATCGTTAAAAAGTTTCCCCCATGTCCCTCATAGAATATACTTGTGGTAAATATAAAAAGAACATTCTCTAGTGTCTCAAAATTTTGCCAACTGCAGGGTAAGTGTAGGACTGTAGGAGACTAGAAGGCACACAATATTACCCATGCAAAAACTGCAAATAGAGAAGTGGTTTCAACTTTTAAGATAACTGAGTCAAGAACTGTAGGACCGGGTTACTACTTCCAAGATATTAGAGTCTCAAATATTCCAGCAAGTCATTTTTCTTTATTCCTTCAAATTATAAAGACAAAGAGTACCAAGTATTTTATTTTCAAAATTATTTTCATACGTATTTTTTAACTTGGAACTTGTAAGCTTCAAAATTTACTCGTATTATTAACCCTTTCAACTTAATTTTGTGTTTCAAACTGTATTTTTATTATTACATTGTTCACCTACCTTTTTATTTTTATTTGTTTTTTTATGGATGACGACTTGCCGACCTCGGATATTAATTCATGTTAGCCGACCCCAAATCTTTTTGGGACGAAGGCTCTGATGTTGTGTTGTTGGAAATGAATTTCTTGCAGGCCAGGAAATAGATCTCTGTTTAAGTTGGGCTCTAAGTGAGTCATTTTTACTTTTAATCCTTTCAATAGTACCCTAAAGCCTAAAAAACATTTAAAACAGAGTATATAGTAAAAAACAGCAAACACAATACACGTAAAAAGAATAAAAATTAAAAGAAACATTTTGCACACCTACACATTAAGATCTTAAGCAATCTCCAAGTCATTGGGCACAAACTACAATGTGGTATGAGCACAGCAATAAGTATCATTTGTTTCTGCAAAGGACTTACAACTTTTCCTGGCGATATTCTCTGAGGTATAAAGGGCTACCAAACGGCAAATATGTGGCTGATATTTGACAAACACTTGCCAACCCAAAACTAATAAAGGCGATACTAGATTCATACAGTTTAAATGACAAGGAAAGCAAAAGTGACAAACCGCAATATTGGAGTGTCATTGCATCATAGGAGTACGCAAGTAACGCAACCACAATTCTCAACTGATACCATGATTTATTAACATGCATATGACTATATGAGGGAAAGATATTAACATAGGCACATAGCTATGCTGCATGTGAAAGAGTAAATAAAATGTTATTTGTATTTGCAAAACAAAAAGAAAATGAAAGATCATAAGCATGCAAGGGAAATTACCGCTCCTCCCACAACCTAGAAAGAGACTCATACTTCAGGGCTTAAGGCTATGTATATAAGGTTGTGTGCCTAAATTATGACCTTCAAAAATCTGAAGCATAATTGTCAAAAGATGTTTACCTTGTAGAACGTGGTTTCCAAATCATCAATATCAGACAAAGATACTGAGCCTAAATCTTGCCCCTGACAACCAAATTTAAACCAAATCTAATTAATGGATTACAAAGAATATTTGAATCATGAAAACTGAAAAACAAGAATGATCAACCTTCAGCTGTGCAATGAAGAACTTGTTCATTGCATGTACAAATAAAACTCCTTTCACTGTATTACATGGATATACGTGTGCCCAACATAACCCTCAAGAAAATATTTTTACAATGTGTACCCACCCAACAGTTCCCAGGATTTGCAATATTTTATAATCGGACCCTGCTTCAATTAGATACAAAAAAGAGGGCTCTACGCCTCTACGGAAATAGTAGAATGAGAGGCTGGAGTTACGTAGCATCATACCAGCCCCATTTCAGAAGTCAATGTCATAAATTGCATTTGTAACATATGTTCTTCAACATGACAGACAATCTTCGACTATGCATGACTCAATCATCGTAAATAACTAGCTAGTAGCTATCTACACTTGTATAGAATAGGTTCAGATGCATACCCCACCGGCCAAAAAACCCTCAAACCACATTTCAAATTAAGCTGCTAGAAAGCCACGTTATTATTTTTGAAACATCACTTTTTTTTGGTATTTTTTTTTTTGAAACATCATGCAGACAAGACAATCACGTACAGGTTTGAAGAATGAGCGTAAATGCAAGAAGTCATACCCCATCTTTGTCAAACAAACGATATTCGTCATTTGGCGATCCAAATAAAGAAATGTTATCCTCATCCTCTTCCAGCCCTCCCAACTCAACCTCATCAGTAACATGTTCACCAAAGAATGCATATTGTGATGCATCAAAAAATGAATTATCTGCATCAGAAGATCACAATAAGAGTAAAATTATCCTCTCACAGACTCACGTAATAAAAAAACAAAGACTTTCAGCAGATTTAATTTGTCCATGTCAAGTTGTCAACCCACATGTGGTCGCTTTAAACATCCCGGAAACTGAAGCAAAAGAAGTGCACATTAGGAAATCATTACTTGTTATTGCGGGAGAAGTTTTCCCTTTTCTCCCTAAGATGGACTAAAAACATTAAGGGTGTGTTTGGATACATGAATTTGGAAGGAAGGGGAGAAGAGAGATTTGGAGGAAAGTGAATTCCTTTGTTTGGTTAGCAAAATGGGTTGGAGGGGAGGGGAAACGGATCCCTTCACTTCCCTCCTCAAAGGAAAAATATTTCCCCTTAAAAAAATGAAAGATTTGGACGAAGATCACCCCCCCTCCAATCACCCTCTCCTTCCCATTTCTCTCACTTTAAACCATATTTTTTGTCCAGACAAGGCCTTAATATGATGACAACCTAATTGTCCAAAAACAGGAAATCAGAAGAAGGTGCATATACAAGCAAGCAAGCTATCCTTCTCTACAGTGAGAAATATTTACCATTTCCAGCACGATGCACAAACAATCAATATACCAATTACCGACAACCTAATTACTTAAAAAAACAGGGAATCAAAGTAACATAAGAAAACGAAAGTTCACATCTAAACAAGAGCACTAACAACCTCATCAATCAAGCACAGGAAATCAAAACCGATTTATACCAATAACTTGAATCCAAATAAGTGTGATCAAAGTGAACAAGTTGCTTTGATATGTTATCGTCTTATTGACAGCAAGATTCGAAGCTGACGAATGTTAACGTAAGTACTTCTTAGTTAGTATTACACAAATCTCAATCAACCAAAAAAGTAGCCAAAAGCTCCGAATCCAGCTTACATAAGAAATCAGATTACAAACCCGAATCATAAAACACATGACATCAATCAGAGAAAAATCGAACATAATGAATATAACTAGGTGCGAATCATTAAGTTTACAAGGTTTCAGTACAAAACCCTAGATCTACCATAAATGGAAAAAAGAGGATGGAGAGTGAAACCTGTGGAGTGCTGAGGCTGAAAGGAAGGTGAATCAATGGCGGAGAGTAGAGAAGAAGAAGCGGTTGATAACGGAGGTCTGCCATGGTAACGAGCACGACCAGTCTCCATATCGTGTCTCTGATTTACTCCGTACGTTGTTCCTATATTGAAGGTGGAGTAGGGGACATTGTAACGCTACTTCACACTCAAACTTCAATTTGACTTTTTTTAGGGATTCCTATCTAAAGAAAAGATGTCGTATCGATAGGGCGTGCTTCAAACCTAAAAAGACCAAAATCCTTATCCCTCCAAACAAAAAAATTAGTCTCTAAAAAAAATTTTGGGGCTACCACCATTAATTTGGTAAGCCTCCAATTTCTACTAATTATATTTTTTAGGAAAAATGTGGCGTATCATATTAAATCAATTTCCGACATTTCAACAACAACCTGTGGAAAACTAGAATCCAGGACAACCTCAATGCCAAGGGCCGGCCCTGGGCCTAGTTTGGAGGGGCGGCGGCCCAGGGCCCACGCTTAAAAAGGGGCCCAAAATAGAGGAAATTTTTTTTTATGCCTGAACATATAAGATGTACTAAGCTATAAACTTGATAAATGCTTTAACTTTGGTGTGATGGTTAACTAGTGGGCCTTCATACAAGAGGTCATGGGATAAAAACCTATTCCATAAAAATTTTCAACTCTTTTAGTTTTCAAAAAAAGTTGTTTGATGTTCCACACAACTCTTTATTTTCTTTATTTTTTAATGTTTTCTTTATCCTCTCATATTTTTTTTTAATGTTTCCTTTATCATTTCATATTTTTTTTAGTCATGTATAAAAAAATAAAAATATATTCAATACACAGATTAAAAAAATATTTATATTAATCTTAACATATACTTCTACTTCCTACATTTTCCTTTTTTTTTCCACTCCAATATAATACTCCTCACATATAATATGGAAGTGGGTGGAAAAAAAACGGAGCTAGTATATTACAGAGTATTTCAATTACAAAACTACTA
This sequence comes from Agrostemma githago, assembly GCA_958450325.1. NCBI lineage: Eukaryota > Viridiplantae > Streptophyta > Magnoliopsida > Caryophyllales > Caryophyllaceae > Agrostemma > Agrostemma githago. Next base: position 9,734,139 of record OY288261.1, on the reverse strand, counting down.
GTAGTTTGTTAACTTTTTAAAGCACATATTCAAAAGACAGTTACTTATCGTGAGACCTCTCATACAAGAAATTGTTTTCAAAAGAGCACGGATCATTGTTACGAATATTTTATTTATACAAATGACCAACATTTTTATACTATTTTATCATTTTTACGAGTATTTATTTTCACGAAAAACTATTTTATTACATAGTTTAATTAAGTGTATTTACGGATCATAAGTCACAAGGACGTCAATACACTCTTAATATTTAAAATTTAGTAAGCAACTTCAAATTAGTACAAGACCTCTAGATAATTTAGTAATTTTTTAATTTGTACATCCCTCCAAATATCATTTGATGACATGGTTTGATATTCATTACGAGTAAAATATTGTGCTAGAAATGTATTACCGCAAATTGCAATGTAGTCAACTTTAAAAAATCACAATTAGTTTTTTTTACAAATTTGTTGCTATAAATGTTAAATTATGAAGATGAGATCAATGAAAATTTTGAAAATAACGGTTACAACAATTTTTAAAGGGGTCCCGGTCTACTATTTCGCCCAGGGCCTCGAAAAGATCAGGACCGACCCTGTCAGTGCCCACAACGTTACTGTATCTAGCCAACTAGTGGGCAATGGTATTACCGTCACGTTTCGTGTGTTTACAAGAAGCAACCGTAAACTTGCTAAGTAAATCAATAATGTCATCCACACAAATACCAATTCGGCTCCTCCATTTGCTCTTGTTTTGTACCTTTTGGACATTACCCAACGAGTCACTTTCTAAGATGATATCGGAAAAACCACGTTCGAGCGCCATGAGGAGACCAAAAGATGCTGCCTTGGCCTCAGCTACCTCTGGGGACTACCTCGCCACCACGCGCCAACTACCCACCACAAGGATATGACCCCCCATCATCCTGATCATGAACCCGACGCCCACCTTGCCATTACCAGCAACGGCCGCATCAACATTAACCTTAACCTGGCCCTTTCGCTGTGGTCTCCATTGCCCATTACTGACCCTCGTAACACCAATATGGTGCGGACTATTGATAGAGGTCATATAGCGTGCATAGTCCTCTACAAGCCTGTGAAGTCCGATATAAACAGCATTCGGGGGACGTAGGTCGTCATCAAAGGTTAAGGAGTTCCTAATCGACCACACAGCCTAGGAGTCAAGTTGATCGAAAAACCACTTCAAAGCTGTTGTGAAAGAGCTGAGAGGGGCCGCAGCCAAGATCTCCTTGAAAGATCTAGCCTACCATATCCCCCTTGTCGCGGAGCAGGAAAAAAGAGCATGATTGCTCGTCTCATCAGCAGCCCCACAAGGTCCGCAAATTGGACTGTCAATACAGTGTCAGAGGTAAAGACGCTGCTTGGTGGCCAGAGTATTTGAGCACGCCCTCCAAATAAAGTGTGTAAGTTTGGGTGGAACCTGGAGGCTTCATATATTCTGCCACAGTGCTTCATCCGGATTTCCCCCACCCTGCATCAACCTGACCCCATTCATCCCAAAGTGGTAGGCAAACCGAACTGTGAACAGACCATCCTTAGTTGGTCACCAGAACATAACATCTGAATCATCCCTCCGACTAATGGGTATTTCAAGTACACTCATCACATTCTCCAGTGGACGCTACCACCCGTTCGCCGCGCACCATTGCGGCGACCACCTACACGGCCCGTCGGACGCATGTGCATCCGGGGCCGGTCTGATCTCGCGTTCGGGGTGAAGTGTCGGACCTCGATTTGGTTGAGGATTTCAATTGTAGTAGATAGATGTATGGGTGCATCTATGTTTCCGTTGAATCGATCGAGATGTGGTTGTAAATGTTTAAAGGCCGATTTGTTTGGTCTGACGACTGTTTTAGTGAACCGAATTTGTTGTCGATTTGGGAAGTCGCCACCGAGTAATTTTGGCATACTTGGAAACCGTTCAAGTCAACTTTAATCATTACCTGGCTCAAAGTTGAGTGACATGGGGACCTAAAGATAAAGACTTGTACCCTTAAGCATTCCATGTCTAGAATGACTCTCATTGCCAATGGTTTCGGACATTCGGAAACTGTAGATTCTAAGTAAGGGGTGAGTGTACGTATTGGGAAGCCAACGTCCGATAGACGTTAACACCAATCTCGCCCGCACGTAATGGCCTCTATAAATCAATCGGTGGGCTGATAACTTTCTTCCAATTGTGGCGTAAATGCGATCAAATCCGTTATTTTAACCATATGCCTTTGGTATGTCGGTTGTTTAGAGACAAGTAAGTTTGTCGTCGAAGTAAGTGTTTTCACATTCTTTGCATGCGATTTCTGTAGACACCAGATTTGGAGCTGGTGGCTGCAAGAGTGCCCGACAAACACCCGATGACGATCGGATTGCAACGCGACGCGAGATTACAATGTTTTGAATAGTTTTTCTATAGAACGGATCAAAAAATTACTCGGAAAAATTAATTTAACATCAAGACAACCTTAGTCGTGTCATTACGGTCGCGTCGACACTAATTAGAGTCAATTCTGATACCGAGACCACGAATCGGTCCCGAAACATGCAAAGTCAAACCCAAGTCAATGCGGTGGGCCGAGCGAACCTCGAGATGCACACCCGAAGCCCACCCGGCGCAATGACGCGCTAGGGTTAAGGGGAAGACTTAATCCCCAAGCTAATGAATGATACACATCTTCTCCGTTTTGGAAAGTTTCAAAATCAGATCTTCAAAATCTCAGGCGCCTCACTCCAGGCGTCTTACAACTCGTGCGCACGACCCCAGGCGTCTGATTTCTGGTGCGCCTGGACTCAGGCATCTCACAGGACGATTTGAACTACGCAAGCAACTATAAATACCCCCTTGTCTCATTCATTCGACACACAAATCATCCTTCTCTTCTCCCTCTTATTCTTTACGAGTTTCTTCTAGCTTGAGCTCGCACTCCGACACCCAAGCAAACGATCCACTCGATCGTAGTCTTGATAAGAGAATCGACGCTACTCCTCACCTTCGAGCGCTCCACTTGATGCCAAGCTACCCCGAGTCTAGCAACGAAACTCTCCCGGATTAGCCGCAGAACCAACAAGTGGTAACAGAACTCTGCCGCAATCACTACAAGACAAGCTAGGAGGATCCGCCCTAAAGTCGAACCGTCACTAGGTTGTCATCTAAACAAAACTTTACATTTCTGTACTTTTATTATGGAGGACTATGATAATGTCAAACGTGGACACTAGGTCCATAACACATACTAAAGCACGTAACGTCCCAACTTCAACCATAAACACTAAAACACCCTAACTAAACCTGAGTAGTTCCGAGATCCGTTCTCAACTATCTACGCATCGTGTCCCGTTTAGCGTACATTCCGAGGGTGCAAATCCTCACTATGTAATTTACTCGCATTTCGCATTTAGCGCTTTCGTATGATTTACCGCTTTTATGACCATATAATCGCATGCTAAATCACCTAACACAGAATTCAAAACGTAAACAAGCTAAAAATGAACAAAGTGATGCTCTGGTTTCGTATTAGTCCCGGTGCTCACCACACACGGTTCGACGCATCTCTATTAATACCAAGCCGACGCATCTTAAGCAGAATACCAGGTAAGGTATACCACGAGAACGACTAGGATCCGTATTATCACGTTAAAACTGACTTGTTAATACATATAATAATTAGTACTCTCTACTCTCCTACGTGCATCTTTTCATGGCTTGTTTGTCACGTGAAATCGCATGCAAAGAATGGAAACACACCTACTTCGACGATAAAGCTTACTTGTCCTTAAACAACTTGTGGACATGACGTAGGTCCACCCCGACGCGGCCACGCGCGGGTTTGGGTTAGGCGAATGCACCTCCATATGAGAAGGATCGAATTGAAATTTAAGTCGAAATGGAGTCGCCACCGAATTTTATGGTTATTCGGAACCATTCGAGCCCACTCTATATCGCCATGGTCCATACACAAAGTATGGCCCATTTTGGTTTGAGAGTTTATTGGGCTCGTCCCTTTGCATATCGATATAGATGCCGACTTGAGCGGTTAATCGTATATTGAATGACTCTCGTTGCCAATGGATTCGGACATCCGGAAACCACGGTTCTAAGTAAGGGGTGAGGGTACGTGTTGGGAAGCCCACTAAGGACACCCAACCCCGCCCGCACTTAGCGGCCTCTACTAGGACATCGTTTGACTTTTTAATATGCGCGTTAGTGATTCGGTGAAATGTTATGCAAACAGCGTTTTAGCTAAGCATGCGAATTAAATGTGAGCTACGTCAATTTAATGCATCTAATTTATTGTCGAGGTGGTTTAGCATGCGAGGGTTCATTTAAAAGCGGTAAAACGCAAATAAATAAAGCAAAGCAAAAATAAATCGATTACAAGTTACACGGGCGGAATACAACCCGGAATTCACAATACGGCGTACAATAAAATGGAATAATCGAAATGTACAATTGAAATGGCGAGCAATAATTGTAAACGGACCCGTGTACGAACTAGACCGTGAATTTGTGTAGGTGGACGAACTTTAATTAGTTACGCATTATATTGCGTATTAATCAAAGGACGGAGGTTCGAGACCTAGACGTGGTGCTAGCCCGATCTCGAACCCCGATGCCTTGTCCCGACTTATCACCTCGAGAAATTGAGTCTAAATTAATTTTACATCGGATACGACTAAAGAGTCGTCGACATAAAATTAATTATGTGAGACCGTCGATCAAAATCGTTTTAAGTGAAGTGATATGCATGAATTTTGGAAAAGCTACGTGATTGACTTTACACGCGTCGACTAAGTCGCTTTTAAAAAAGACGAGGCTCGAATGATATAAAAAGAGCTCTCGGTTTTCTGGGCTACAGGACCCACTCGACCGAGTTGTGACCTGACTCGGTCGAGTGTATCATTAAACGTGGCTACTGCCCATGATTCAGGGTGCTACTCGATCGAGTAGCAGATGTACTCGGTCGAGTGGCACCTGTACGAGTTGTGACTCGTTTGTTTTAATGTGCTTTAAATCGATAATTGGTCGAGTCAAATAAAAATATTGACGGATTTAGATTTAACTCGGTTTGTCGGTACTATAATCATGTCTTATATGATTATAATACCGCTACCGGAATTTTGTAAAAAAAGTTATTGTTAGATAAAAAATTTGATTAGTGACGGAATTGCGTCCCTCTACGTCACGACATCGATATTAATCCTTACGGATTATGCGACGTCGGTTTTTGTGTCAACGGGTTCCGTACTAATCTTTGAAATGGATTCATACGCGTTCAACTACGAATGATCGGGATCGTGTTAATAAACGAACCTTAAAAAAATGATCATCGTAGTCAAACGAGTTCGGATCCGAGTTTTGATATTATCATATATATACACGGTACATACGATATTATAGTAAAATATAATAACGATGATTAAATGCAAAAGGTAAAATGTTAGTGTTAGTAATCATGTCGTTACTATCGACTAAATATAATACTATAGCATAAATAAAAATGTACGAATATATATATACAAAAAAGACGAGAAAAAGGAGGGAAGAAGGAGAAGTCGATGTTGAATGTTACACCCTCAACCTACATGTTCTTGCTTCTCGGGATACGGTTCGTCTAATGGCGGCAATGGCGCGGGAACGTCGAGATATGTAGGAGGAGTTGATGGTGTGTATATGGCTCTTGGTTTGTGTGGATTTTTACGAGTTTGTGCTCTCGAAATGCGTGCAAGGATGACGGCGTCTATGGCTGAAAAATGTATGCAAAAGGGTTGTGTAAGAGTTGATGATTGGTGTAGGAGGTAAAAGAGTTAGTGAATGTAGGTTAAGGATGTATGCCAAAAAGCTTGTGAAATGCATGGGGGTCATGGGGTATTTATAGGGAGCTCCGACCCCGGGTTACTCGACCGAGTGGCGCGGGTGCACTCGGTCGAGTGCCCCTGCGAATGAATTGAACCTGGACGGGTTCAAAGAGGCTCCACTCGATCGAGTGGCCAATCCACTCGATCGAGTGGATCAATTAAATCGGGCTATTTTGGGCGTGATTGCCCTTGATTTATGCTTAATTGATTGTGATGGATTTGGCTAATTTTGGCTGATTTGTGAATGATTTGGATAGATTTGTGAACCTGGTGCATGTTTCGGGAACGCACCCGGTCGCTCTTTGTGTCGGGTTTGTCTTGACCGGGTCTTGACCCGGTCGCTAAAAGACGGGAATTATTTTTGGTGTCGGTTTTGGCCCAAATTAGTCTTGTTTGACTCGGAATGACCCACTGGGCCTGGTTTTGAGGTTGGTTTTGTGAGATTTGTATCCTGTTAATAGCCCATGCCGGTCATTATTGATTTCGAGCCCGTATCCGAGCGCGTTAGAACACGTTAGCGTCCGATCATCATCGGGTGTTTTTTGGAAACTGCTATAGACACCTGACGGTCAAATTTTGGGTGTCTACAGAGCCCCCACTCTGACTGAGGCTTGGACAAGGCGAAAGTCAGAGTAGCTACCAAGTCAATTAAGACCTGGTAGGCTTCCGTTCGGGTCGTTTATAGTCCATTAGACTCGCGTGAAGGGCTCACCAGCCATAAGTTAGAAATCATACCTGAGCTGATGATGATAACTCCGCGGGGAATCAGACTCGTCGCATAAGTCCTGGGTGCGCCTATATGTGGGCTCATCCCGTACCATTCCGGGGAAAATGCCGCCTTGGACTTCCGCTGGGGAGATTTAGAGGGTTGCATGTCCCTGTCTGAGTCGTACCTGTATAAGTCACATAAAATGTATGCAACACGTAGGTAGCAAAAATGACTCGTGCTGGGAAATAATGTTTTTTGAATTTTTGAAAGTTTTGAAATTTTTGAACCTTGAAATCGAAATCCTGAAAGCAACTCACATGCTAGGTTTTCAAAATGAAAGGGGTAGAAATGAAATTTGCAATTTAAATAGACCGAAATTTGACCTTGTCGAAAAGGATTTTCTCAAATGGCTAGATTTTGCAAATTTTAAAATGGGAATTTGAAGAGAGAGGTATACTGACAGACTCGACTCTGGACGTGACCGGACGAGTTGACAGATACGAATGAACTCTCGAGGGATTGGACCGTGACTCGGTAAGGAGGTGGGCCACCTAACAAGACTCTTAGGTTGCGCTACTCCGTAGCCTAGGCGAGTGGCAACATGGTCGAATCCTCGGAATGGGAAGGATGCGTTATCGGGGAATTGCAGTAGTCTGTAATGAGACTGCAACTGCACGACATGGCTTAGCAATGGTGTTGTCTAGCGCTCTTGAATTCTTGGTTTCGAGGTATAGGCCCGAAGTGGGCGTTGTCTCGAGTCCTGACAGATCCTTGTCTTCGACTGAGCCGAGTACTAGGACACACTATAGAAAAGAGGCTAGTTTGAAGTCTTTTGGATTATGTGAGTGGATGGAGAACTTCTGTCTAAGAGAAGCCCCCAGGACAACAAAGCAGACTGTTGAGAACAAGACAGTGTCGTGACCGGAATGATGGCGCTTTTTGAATGTGTGTCAATGTGGGTGGTTGTGCCTGTTTGAAAGGCTGCCTACGTATTCACGTGTCGTGAAATCAAACCATGCCGTAGTTCAGTGGATTGGAAGATATATTATGGTGCCTAAGCTAATAGGACTTTGTGTGTAACTAGCCATAGCGATGGTGTAGGCTAGGTGCGTTCCCATTGATGTCTTGATCAAGGGGATAGAATAGTTAGGATGTTGATCCTGTGGCTGTGAGCGTTCTCCGGGGTAGCCCCCAGAGGTGGTGTGAACTATTTGGGCATGTTCTATGCCGACTGCAAGTTGAGTTCCCGTGTTCTTGGTTTGGATGAGAAGAGTTGGGATGGGATTTTAACGAGTTCTGTTCTCGGGGATTTGACGAGTTCTGCTCTCGGGGATTTTTAACGAGTTCTGTTCTCGGGAATTTTAACGAGTTCTGTTCTCGGGATTTTTAACGAGTTCTGTTCTCGGGATTTCTAACGAGTTCTGTTCTCGGGATTTTTAACGAGTTCTGTTCTCGGGATTTTTAACGAGTTCTGTTCTCGGGATTTTTGATGAATTTTGATCTCGGGTCTTTGATGAGTTTTGATCTCGGGTCTTTGATGAGTTTTGATCTCGGGTCTTTGATGAGTTTTGATCTCGGGTCTTTGGTGAGTTTTGATCTCGGGTTTGTGTATGGTGATTGTGAATTCTGTTATGTAAAGGGGAAGTCGAGAAAAATAGCTCGAACTTCGATTGGGATAGGTTTCGATAATGCGGGATCTGGTTTCCATGTCTGGCCCTAATGGTTAGGGGTATCCTATGGAGCTTGAATCCTCAAAATTCCGGGCTGTCTCTGTCCTGGGTCTCGGGAAGGTCTTGAAGGTTGTAATGTGGGAAGGCTGAGTGTGGTGTTTAGCTGACCAGCTTGATTGAGTATTGATAACTTTGAATTTGACCGTTTTTACTACGGTCATGGGTTCTTGAATATTTGTTGGCTGACCTTTTAGCCCCGGTCATGGTTTTTTTTTTTTTTTTGAATTTTTTTTGTTTTTTTTTTTGGGTTGACCTCTTAGCCCCGGTCGTGGGATTCTTCATTTGGATTGACCGCTTTAGCCTCGGTGATGGGTGCCTCTTTTTTTTGACGATGACCTTCTTTTTGTTTTGGCCTTTTGCTTCTTTCTTAGACTTTTTTTTTTTTGGCTACCCCCGATGGTGTTGTGGGCGGATATGGGGGTGGGCCCATCGGTTGGATTAGGCTTGTGGAGCTAAACCTTTGTAAGGTGTAAGCCTAGTTGATATTTGTGTGAGTGCAACTCATGGTGGAGTACTCTACGGTAAACATGGTGGTTTGGATCTCGGTATTGTCATCATAATTCCGAGCAGGCTTGGTGGGAGTATCGTCCCAAGTTGGGTATTTTTGGTTATACTAACACCTAAGGTAGGGATTTGTCGGTCTTATTGGAGGGGTGTTTATTGTGGGAAATGGGCTTGCCTTCCGTCTTGAACCCAAACTAGGAGACTACCCGGATTTGTCATAGGATTCGATACCGCTCCTGCTAAGGGAAGTTATGTGGCTGTCTATGCCAGACATGGTACAGGTAAAGGAAAACACGGGTCTCAGTTCCTGCAGTCGTTATAGATGTGCCTATAATAGTCACGTGCATGTGCTCACAGTGTACGATGGTGTTCATCATATTCTCGGAAACACAAAAGGGAAGCATATATGAGAGATTGAAAAAGCTGATTTTATTGAATTGAAAAAAAGAGGACAGAATACAGTCGACTCTGACTCTGGAATTGAAAGAAATAAAACATCCTAGACTCGGACTTAGACTCGGACTCAAATCAAATCTGGGCTCTTGGATGCATGGGAGGTAGATTGGATGCTTTGATCATCGGGCCCTGTGTAGTCCATGAGGGGCTTTGCAAGTGACAATGTTTCCAAAATGGGAGTCTTCCCGGCATCGAGGAAGTCTTGGATGAGGTGTTTCAGTTTCCAGCATTGCTCTGTATCGTGTCCCCTCCCTCTATGGAATTTGCAGTAATGATCGGCGTTCCATGCTTTGGAGCGTTTTTCTGAAGGTGGGTCGACTGTTGGGCCTATTGATAATATTAGGCCCTTCGAAACCAACCTCTGGAAAGCGACGGTGTAGGACATATCCAAGTGGGTAAATGTCCTTACTTCTGACTGGTTCTTGATTTTCGGAGAGGTGACTTGGGGGTTACCTCTCTCGGTCTTGCCATCTTGAGGGTATCAGACAGTTTCGTTAGAATGTTCACCCTTCAAATGGCTCAATTGGGTGATCGGCTGCCTTACCCGCTCTAGCTGTGTTAGACGGGATCAGGTTCTTACAAGGTCTTCTTCGATGGTGGTCACCCTGACATTTAGGTTATCTAGGGCGGTATTGATTTTTGAGAAGATATTGTTAATGGAGCAAGACAACATAAGCATACTCCCATGGATATCCCCTTTCTCGACGGCGCGGGATTTGTTGTGGTTTGATAACGCCTCATTCATAGGGTCCCTGATCGGAAGAAACGACAGGTGTTAGAACTCGCCTAAGCTCGGTTTTGCACAAGAGGATGAGTCAAACTAGGCATGGCCCGGGGTGACGGGTGGACAAAGATTCTTGGACTGGGATACTCGAACGTTGACCTAGACGAGGTAACGACCATGGCTTGGACTTGACGATGAGACTCAAGCTGCACGAGGGTGAGTTTGAAAATGGGGCGACCGTGTGTGACCGCGTCGCGTGCTCGGACCAACCGCGGTGACCTAAACCTTCAGGAGACTCGAGTGTTCGTAGCATATGTACGACTTGAAGAAGGCATGATAAGGACGCCGGTGTCGGATGAATGTAAGGTACTCCTTAAGGTGACTGTGGTCTAATGCTCGGGTGGAGGACAGCCCCCGAGTAAGACTAAAAACTCTGATAGGACTCAGATGGTGTGGCATCTAAGTGACTCAAAAGTGACACACGTGAGACTCCACGTGTAGGACATGACCCTTAGAGCAACCGTGATTGATCGCTCTGCTGAAGGGTAGCCCCCGAGTGGGGTCGAAGATTTTGTTAACACTCGAGTGTCGGACGAGTGACCCTTAGACGTAAGGACCGTGAACCTTTTTTATAGGGCTATGCCTTGTAAAAGGTTGACTCGGAAAAGACATCTAGACGGGTGACTCGTGAAAGATGGGTCTTTCTTAGGATTCGGCGAGTGGGCCGAGTCCCGTTTGAAGAAAGGTTTACGTGAGACATCTTTGGACTCGATTGTGTAGACGGGCTCTCCTTTGTAGGGGTATGTCCTACGTAGGCGGGCCATGCCTTAGTCAAATAAGGCGGACTGGGGTAGGGAGGAAACCCGTGATGTAAGATCAACGGAGTTTCGACGCTAAAGACCTTCGACGACTTATGACATGACCCGACACTGCTAAATACGGGAAGTCTTAAGAAGAGGAAAGTTTTGAAAAGGATTACTTTTGGAAAGTCCGAGAAAACTCGGGGAAAGGCCCGATTTTTCAAGAAAAATCGGAAAGTGTATCGGGCCTACGTTTTGAAAGTTCGAAAATATTTTCGAGTTTTGAATTGGGCAACATACCGGCTAGAAAGTGGGCTATTTTGAGTAAAATCATAAGTCCTAAATTCGGTATGTATCCCGGGTTTTGAAAATTGGATATCTTGAAAATTGAGAAGATGGTCCTGAAATTGGACGTGGGCCAATAGGATCGGGCATTTTGAAATGTTAGAATGGTTGCGAGTAAATTCGCATTTTGAAAAATAGGGAGACGGTCCCGTTTTTTGAAATTGGCAGCATGCCGACAGGACCGGTTTTTTTGAAAAGTTGAATTTTTGAAATTTTGAATATCGAAAATAAATTTCCGAAAAATTAAAAATAGAAAATAAGATCCCGAAGATTTGAAAATCAAAATCGGCATCTCGAAGATTTGAAAATTGCGAAGGGCATCACGAGGATTTGAAAATCGAAATTGAATTTTGAAAATTCGAAAATCGAATGGTGGATCGGAAATTCGAATTTTGAAATGGGCAGCATGCCGGCTAAAAAATAGGCTTGTTTTGAGTCAAGTCTTAAGTCTAAATTTCGGCAGCTTTCCGAGTTTTTGAAAATTTGAATATTTTTGGAAAGATGCATTTTTTTTTTAAATGACGATTTTTTGAAAACGACACAGAAACCAAGTAGCACATAGTCACGCAGGTATTATAACGACGCCATGTATGCTTTACACTAAGTCTCGGTCGGTTTGAATAGGGTCTATACCAGTGTTCATAGTCTAGTCGAGAAACGGGACGGTCTTCCTAACTCGAGTGGAATTTAGAACATGCCGCAAGGTCCATACGAGTCGACCATGAACACTTTTAACGTATCCAAAGCTGAATACGTCGTGGTATAGTGGGACGTCGGTCACCAGTACCGGCCCGGGTAAATATGGGGTTATGCATGAACCGTAAAACTAAAACGCATATTGTACTCGTCAAACGATTTCTATTCGAGTCTCACCCTGAGAACTCCGATGGTAAGGCACACATCGGTTGATCCCCAGCGGAGTCGCCAAATTGTGGACATGACGTAGGTCCACCCCGATGCGGCCACGCGCGGGTTTGGGTTAGGCGAATGCACCTCCATATGAGAAGGATCGAATTGAAATTTAAGTCGAAATGGAGTCGCCACCGAATTTTATGGTTATTCGGAACCATTCGAGCCCACTCTATATCGCCATGGTCCATACACAAAGTATGGCCCATTTTGGTTTGAGAGTTTATTGGGCTCGTCCCTTTGCATATCGATATAGATGCCGACTTGAGCGGTTAATCGTATATTGAATGACTCTCGTTGCCAATGGATTCGGACATCCGGAAACCACGGTTCTAAGTAAGGGGTGAGGGTACGTGTTGGGAAGCCCACTAAGGACACCCAACCCCGCCCGCACTTAGCGGCCTCTACTAGGACATCGTTTGACTTTTTAATATGCGCGTTAGTGATTCGGTGAAATGTTATGCAAACAGCGTTTTAGCTAAGCATGCGAATTAAATGTGAGCTACGTCAATTTAATGCATCTAATTTATTGTCGAGGTGGTTTAGCATGCGAGGGTTCATTTAAAAGCGGTAAAACGCAAATAAATAAAGCAAAGCAAAAATAAATCGATTACAAGTTACACGGGCGGAATACAACCCGGAATTCACAATACGGCGTACAATAAAATGGAATAATCGAAATGTACAATTGAAATGGCGAGCAATAATTGTAAACGGACCCGCGTACGAACTAGACCGTGAATTTGTGTAGGTGGACGAACTTTAATTAGTTACGCATTATATTGCGTATTAATCAAAGGACGGAGGTTCGAGACCTAGACGTGGTGCTAGCCCGATCTCGAACCCCGATGCCTTGTCCCGACTTATCACCTCGAGAAATTGAGTCTAAATTAATTTTACATCGGATACGACTAAAGAGTCGTCGACATAAAATTAATTATGTGAGACCGTCGATCAAAATCGTTTTAAGTGAAGTGATATGCATGAATTTTGGAAAAGCTACGTGATTGACTTTACACGCGTCGACTAAGTCGCTTTTAAAAAAGACGAGGCTCGAATGATATAAAAAGAGCTCTCGGTTTTCTGGGCTACAGGACCCACTCGACCGAGTTGTGACCTGACTCGGTCGAGTGTATCATTAAACGTGGCTACTGCCCATGATTCAGGGTGCTACTCGATCGAGTAGCAGATGTACTCGGTCGAGTGGCACCTGTACGAGTTGTGACTCGTTTGTTTTAATGTGCTTTAAATCGATAATTGGTCGAGTCAAATAAAAATATTGACGGATTTAGATTTAACTCGGTTTGTCGGTACTATAATCATGTCTTATATGATTATAATACCGTTATCGGAATTTTGTAAAAAAGGTTATTGTTAGATAAAAAATTTGATTAGTGACGGAATTGCGTCCCTCTACGTCACGACATCGATATTAATCCTTACGGATTGTGCGACGTCGGTTTTTGTGTCAACGGGTTCCGTACTACTCTTTGAAATGGATTCATACGCGTTCAACTACGAATGATCGGGATCGTGTTAATAAACGAACCTTAAAAAAATGATCATCGTAGTCAAACGAGTTCGGATCCGAGTTTTGATATTATCATATATATACACGGTACATACGATATTATAGTAAAATATAATAACGATGATTAAATGCAAAAGGTAAAATGTTAGTGTTAGTAATCATGTCGTTACTATCGACTAAATATAATACTATAGCATAAATAAAAATGTACGAATATATATATATACAAAAAAGACGAGAAAAAGGAGGGAAGAAGGAGAAGTCGATGTTGAATGTTACACCCTCAACCTACATGTTCTTGCTTCTCGGGATACGGTTCGTCTAATGGCGGCAATGGCGCGGGAACGTCGAGATATGTAGGAGGAGTTGATGGTGTGTATATGGCTCTTGGTTTGTGTGGATTTTTACGAGTTTGTGCTCTCGAAATGCGTGCAAGGATGACGGCGTCTATGGCTGAAAAATGTATGCAAAAGGGTTGTGTAAGAGTTGATGATTGGTGTAGGAGGTAAAAGAGTTAGTGAATGTAGGTTAAGGATGTATGCCAAAAAGCTTGTGAAATGCATGGGGGTCATGGGGTATTTATAGGGAGCTCCGACCCCGGGTTACTCGACCGAGTGACGCGGGTGCACTCGGTCGAGTGCCCCTGCGAATGAACCTGGACGGGTTCAAAGAGGCTCCACTCGATCGAGTGGCCAATCCACTCGATCGAGTGGATCAATTAAACCGGGCTATTTTAGGCGTGATTGCCCTTGATTTATGCTTAATTGATTGTGATGGATTTGGCTAATTTTGGCTGATTTGTGAATGATTTGGATAGATTTGTGAACCTGGTGCATGTTTCGGGAACGCACCCGGTCGCTCTTTGTGTCGGGTTTGTCTTGACCGGGTCTTGACCCGGTCGCTAAAAGACGGGAATTATTTTTGGTGTCGGTTTTGGCCCAAATTAGTCTTGTTTGACTCGGAATGACCCACTGGGCCTGGTTTTGAGGTTGGTTTTGTGAGATTTGTATCCCATTAATAGCCCATGCCGGTCATTATTGATTTCGAGCCCGTATCCGAGCGCGTTAGAACACGTTAACGTCCGATCATCATCGGGTGTTTTTTGGAAACTGCTATAGACACCTGACGGTCAAATTTTGGGTGTCTACACAACAGACATAGCTAAGATATAGGGTTAAAACAATGGATGTTACAGTACTTCCGCCACAACAAAGTAACAAAGTTATCATCTCACCTATTGATTAGTAGATGCCGCTACGTGCGGGCGGGATTGGGTGTCGATGTCCAACGGACGTTGGCTTCCCAATACGTACCCTCACCCCTTACTCAGAATCGACGGTTTCCGGATGTCCGAAACCATTGGTAATGAGAGTCTTTCCAGGCATGTAGTGCTTAAGGGTACAAGTCTTTATCTTTAGGTCCCGTGCTACTCAACTTTGAGCCGACTATGGATAAAAGTTGACTTGAACGGTTTCCGAGTCCCCATAATGGACTCGGTGGCGACTCCACAAATCAGCAACGAATTCGGGTCACTAAAAAGGTCGCCTTACCAAACATATCGGTCTTTAAACATTTACAACCACGACTCGATCGATTCCAACGGAAACATGGGTGCCCGCATCCGTCTAGTACAAGTCCGAATCGTCATCCGAATCGAGGTCCGAAACATCGCCCCGTACGCGAGATCGGATCGGCCCCCGACCGGGAGGGGGCCACGTGGGTGACCACCGCGATGAAACCGGGTCGGTCTCGCGCGCGGGGCGCTGGGCGGTGCGGGGAATTGGAAACAAGTTTCCAGTGGTGGTGTAACTCGAACGAGGTCGGTGAAGCTCATTTCCTAAGTTCCTTGTTGCGGTTACTACATGTTTTGGCCCTAAAAAGCCCACGGTAACCGATATTATGACCAATCGACCTCTTCGCGGTAAGATCCTTATGGACACGCGGAGAGACCCTCGGTTGACGCTCCGACCGTCCAAGGTAGCCGCGTACTCCGTGGATATACCAAACGAGTGGTTCTAAGCGGACGGTATGACACTCACCTTCCCGGGTGACCTGTCGTCACCTAAGCAAAGACTATTCGTGGGCGGTAGCCTACCCTAACCTACTCGTGTCTGCATCCTGCATTAGTGTATGTATTCCTAATTATGTGTAGCGTGTTTGAACAACCCAAATGAAATACTAAAATATGGATTCAACCACCACAATATATTCAACCGCACCCAACTCCGTTTTCGAAAAAGAACATCTTCTTTTTAAAACCACCTGTTAAGTGCCAATGCCCCGGCCAAATTAAAATGATTTTTCAAAAAAAAAAACATTTTATCACCATCATCATGGCGAATTTTACACTCCACATTTTCAAAAGACCCTTTTGAACGCCATTGCTCTGGCCAAAGTAAAACCCGTCATTTTCAAACGACAACGAGGACCGTTATTATCACCAAGCTCCCAACTAATGGGATTAAGGTACCCTATACGGTTACATTTTGCTTTCAAAACATCCACGCACACAAAACACACCGTTAACACCGCCAAATTCCCAATCAAAGGGATTAAGGCACCTAAAATGGTCACATTATTTTTCAAAACACCTTTTTGCACATACCGTTAACTTTACCGAAATTTCAATTGATGAAGTCAAGGAACGTGAACACGGTTATACTCACAAAAACATTACACATACACCGTCCTCACCGTCGAAATTCCAATTAATGGAATCGACAAAAAGGGTCGCACATTCTCAAGTTTTCTAAAAACACCATCACCACCAAGATCCATGACAAGAACTTGGTCACATTTTAAAAAAAGAAAGACGTCACAGACACCACGTTCTCTCACAAACACCGTCTACACCGCAAATGTCGGACTAACTAATTAATAGTAGTCTCGATAAAAAGCACAACGTCACTATTTTCAAAACTGATTCTCTTACAACCGCACTTTTACAAAGTCACGGTTTACACTTTTGCTATCATCGAATCCTCGACACGCACGTAGCAACACCTCTTCGACACATCACTGTAGACACCCAGATTTGGACCTGGTGGCTGCAGGAGTGTTCAACAAACACCCGATGACGATCGGACTGCAACGCGACGCAAGATTGCGATGTTTTAGATAGTTTTTCTATAGAATGGATCAAATAAAATTACTTGGAATGATTAAATTAACATCAAGACAGCCTTAGTCGTGTCATTACGGCCGCGCCGACACTAATTAGAGTCCATTCCGACACCGAGACTCCGAATTGGTCCCAAAATACACAAAGTTAAACCCGAGTCAGCACACCAGACCAAGCGAACCTTGGGATGCGCACCCAAAGCCCACTCGGCGCAACGGCGCACTAGGGTAAGGGGAAGACTTAACCTCCAAGCTAACAAGTGATACGCATCTTCTTGGTTTTGGAAAGTTTCGAAATCGTATCTTCGAAATCCTAGGCGCCTCACCCCGAGCGTCTTACTCCTTGTGCACACGACCCCAGGCGCGCGAGTTTTGGTGCGCCTGGACTCAGGCGTCCTTAAATTCGATTTGAACTGCGCAAAACAACTATAAATACCCCCCTCACCCCATTCATTCGACACAACACACAACACAATCTCCTCTCTTCTCCCTTTACTCATTACGAGTTTCTTAGCTTGTGCTCGCACTCCGACACCCAAAGCCAACGATCCACTCGATCGTAGTCCCGATAAGCGAAATCGACGCTACTCCTCACCTTCGAGCACTCCACTCGATCCTGAGGTGCCTGTGTTCGACTAGCTACTCCGAGTCTAGCAGCGGAAGCTCTGCCGGATTAGCCGCAGAACCAGCCGTGGTAACGGAACTCTGCCGAAATCACAAGACAAGCTAGGAGGATCCGCCTTTCGAAGTTGAACCGTCACTAGGTTGTCATCTAAATAAAACTTTACATTTCTGTACTTTTATTATGCACTACGATAATGTCAAACGTGGACGTTAGGTCCATAACACGTACTAAAGCACGTAACGTCCCAACTTCAACCATAAATACTGAAACACCCTAAACAGACCCGAATAAAGTTATCCATGGTCAATAGTTTAGTTAGTTACTTTTGGAAACTTAATTCTAAATCGTCATCTTCTAGTTCTCATGTTTGTTTGCTTGATCATCACCTTGTTTTCCAAGTACTCCGCAACTAGAGTAATCCGAAAAGTGGTGATGAAGCCCCTCTACTTTGTACAATTGTGAAATCAAACCCCTTAACTCTTGATTGGAGTAATTAGATCCCTTAACTTTGACAATATGTGAAATTAAACCCTTTTATTTTTTCCGATCAATATCTCAATTTCTCGTCAATATTTAATATTTGCTCAAACAAATTAATAACCTAAAAATTGAAATTTTTTTATTTTTAAAAAATTACTAAAACATTTACTAATTTTTTTAACAAAGTGGGATAAATGTTTGTGATGAATAATTAATAAAATTATTAATAAAGGCAATTGAAAAGTTATTGACAAAAAATTAATAATTTAATTAATTATTATAACGAATTATATACGTACATTGATATGTATATTACCGTAATGTACATATTCGTATTCTAAAATGAGATATTGGCGAGAATTGAGCTATTGATCGGAAAAATAATAATAAAAGGGTTTAATTTCAAGTATTGGTAAAGGAAGGGGTCTAATTGCTCCAATCAAGAGTTAAGGGGATTGATTTCACAATTGAGCAAGCAAAGTAGAGGGGCTCAATCACCACTTTCCCGAGAGTCAATCTCATGCAATTGCATGATTTTTAAATTAATGGTACGGAGTATAATATTAATAATCAATAATTAAAATTAAAATGTTAATAAATTATTATAACTTAGTGTTTAACTTGAAAATATGTTACTTCCTCCATTTTTTTCATATCTTCTCATTTTAATATAACACTCCACCTATATATTGAGGGGATGAGAAGATATAAGAAAAATGGAAAAAGTGTTACTTATTAGTATTTGTTATGAAATAATATGTGGATGTCCATCGGGCCTTATAGCTCATTACGATGTAACACTAGGATGTAGCATGTACTATATATACCCCTTGATGGGATGAATAAACTACCTCTCTGATTTCTCTCCTTCTTTATCTCTCTCTAGTTTCTCTTCTCCCTTACTTTTACAACACGTTATCAGCACGAACTCTACCACTAGTTTTTTCAGGTAAAAAAAAAGAAAAAAGAAAAGAAAAAAGAAAAAAAAAGAAAAACAAATTTTGTTACGTGACAATGAGTGATCAATTTGATGATCAAATTGTTTACACGTAAACAATTTTTTTTTTTGGTTTATTTGTTTGTTTTCAATTGCACGTAAATAATTTCACATGATTTTGGTTTCAATCGGTTTTACCAATCTTCTTATTTCTTATTTCTTATTAATTATGATAGCCGACTTATTGGTGCGGTGATTCATTATTTTTATTTTTTTTGAATCCCAAAACTCGGGACTAACTGGATTGATAACTATCAGAATGAACAATCGAGTCAATGAAACTCAGGCCTCCGGCCTCCCACAAGCGGTTCTCGAACCGTGCTCCTTAAGAATGCGCAAGCGCATGAGTAGCTCGATTACAATCCCGGGGGACATAAGACCAAGAGACTGACTCAAAAAAATTACATAATTCAACAATTTCATCTATAACAGCAAATATATAACTCCTTTCTTGTTTAGCCTGTTTTAAACAGGTTATAATGGTCATGCAATCACTTTCCATTATAACCCTTTGGTATCCGCGTCGCCTCGCTTCTTCCAACCCAGCCCGTATTGCCTCCGCCTCAGCCTCGCTCGCCTCCAACTCGCCTCTATATCGCCAACTCCCTGCCCACATCATGACCCCCCTCGCATTACGAGCAATGACCCCAATACTCCACCCACCTCCATAGTTTCCCGCGTCACAATTAATTTTGACATACCCATGACCCGGAGCTTGCCAATGCCTCCCATCCTCCTCTCTTCCCCTGCTAATTGTTCCATTTCGTTCCTGACCG
Source organism: Agrostemma githago (assembly GCA_958450325.1). Taxonomy (NCBI): domain Eukaryota; kingdom Viridiplantae; phylum Streptophyta; class Magnoliopsida; order Caryophyllales; family Caryophyllaceae; genus Agrostemma; species Agrostemma githago. The sequence continues at coordinate 9,714,575 of OY288261.1, read as the reverse complement.
TCTTCACCCGCCCTCTCAAACTCCGCCTCCAGGTCCGTGACACGGGATATCACCCTTCCCACATTGATTCTACTCCCTTCAAACACCAATTTGTTCCTGGCCTCCCAAATTGCCCAACTCTCTCCACACATCATAAACTTCCCTCTCTCGCCTTCCCCCATCTCCCTCCACACATCCTCTACCCACTCCCTCACCCTCTTATGCCCATGGTCCTTTCTAATCTCCACCCCCAACCCGTCCCAAATCCCTGCCCCACACCCACACCCATTAACAAGATGGAGACAAGTCTCCAACTCGCTAAGACAAATAGGACACGAACCATCAAATTTCGGTATTCGATTAGAAATATTGCCTTTGGTAGGTAAGGCATCCATGCATAATTGCCAAAAGAACACTTTAATTCGAGGTAACACCCTAGCCTTCCAAATCCGATTCCAAAGCCTCCTCTCGTTAGTTACGTCGGACGGTCCTACTTCCCCCATATCCTGACCAGAGAGTAACCGATAAGCTGACTTAACAGAGAAATTCCCATCCTTTTCCGGCTCCCAAAACCAAACATCCTTCGATTGCCTCGAACCCAATCTCATCCCGGCTATCATTTTCTGTTCAAATGGCAGGAACAAATTACGAACCTTACCCATATCCCACGTTCCATCGTTCCTGATGAGCTCCGCCACCACCATATTCTCCTCCATCTGCGGCCTAGGTGAAATGACGAACCCAGTCGAAGTATTACGCAACCAGGGGCTGCCCCACACCCGTGTGCTTTCACTGTTGCCAACCCCTCTTCTTAGCCCCCTCTTTAAGCACTCCTTCGCTTCCCAAATATCTTTCCAAGTATAACTCGAATTTGAGCCCAATTGGGACTGAATAAACGATCCATTTTTATAGTATTTCGCACGAAGAACCCGACTTACCAGACTTCCCGGTTCGGTTGTAAGTCGCCAGCCATGTTTTGCAAGTAAGGCCATATTGAAGGCATGAAAATCCCGAAACCCCATACCGCCCAACGTTTTTGGTTTACACAACCTCGACCAGGCAACCCAAGCCATCCGCCTCTTCCCGGAATTTGCACCCCACCAGAACCCGGATATAATAGAACGGATCTACTCACAAAAACTTATTGGGAGTTTAAAAACACTCATAACATAGGTAGAAATCGATTGGGCCACAGCCTTTATCATCACTTCTCTACCCGCCTTTGATAAGAGCATCCCCTTCCATCCCTTAAGTTTTCGAAGTAGCTTATCTTTTAACATCCTGGTTAGTTCCTGTTTGGACCGGCCTAGCACCGTAGGCAAGCCGAGATATTTCCCCGGGTTCGTCACTGATCTTACCCCAAGAACGCTAGCCACCTCCTCACGTCGCAGCTGTCCAGTACAATGGCTAAATGAGACCGTCGTTTTATCAAAATTCACGAGTTGACCCGAAGCTTCTTCATACTGACCGAGTATCTCCTTTAAAGTTTGAGCCTCCCTAGTACTCGCTCGACAGATGACCAGACTGTCGTCTGCAAAAAATAGGTGTGATATGCTCGGAGCCTCGTGGGCAACACGCAGCCCGTGGAGTGTTTTCCTTTCAATCGCCCTTCTTATCTGACTAGATAATACTTCAGCACACAGTATAAACAGATATGGAGACAGCGGGTCTCCCTGCCAAAAACCACGCTGCGGCTGGATCACACGGGACGGCTGCCCATTGACCAAAATATCAAAATTAACCGTAGTTACACAATGCATAACACGATCAACCCAACTCCTATCGAAACCCATCACCCTAAGCACCCTCTCTAAAAAAACCCATTCAACACGATCATAGGCCTTGGCCATATCAAGCTTAACGGCCATGAACCCATCACCCGTACGCATATGCTTCATGTGATGGAAAGCTTCGAAGGCAACCAACACATTATCTGTAATTTGTCTTCCCGGAGTAAAGGCACTCTGATTCTCCGTAATTACCCTCCCTAGAAAACTCTTTAGCCTATTAGCCAGTACCTTAGATACCAGTTTGTAGATAACATTACATAGGCTAATCGGACGGAATTCCCTCATACGACACGGGTCTTTGACCTTAGGTATAAGCACAATAAAGGTATTATTACTTCCTCGGGGTAAAGGGCCCCCCTAAGAACCTCCAATACCTTCCTAGTAACAAAAGGTCCAACAATATGCCAATAGGTTTGATAAAAGAGAGCATTCATACCATCGGGGTCGGGCGCTTTGGTTGGATGCATTTGTTCAAGAGCCATCCACACCTCATGTTCAGAGTAGTCACTAGCTAAACATGCATTCATATATGTCGTCACACGTCTCTCGACCCCCACCAGAATAGACTCGAAATCCCTCGGATTCTGAGATTCAAATAATGTCCCGAAATAACTCCTAGCAATAGTCTCAAGCTGTTCTTGCTCACGCCATTCAACCCCATCATCATCAACTAGTCTTGTTATCTTGTTATTTTGTCTCCTAATTGATGCTTTCTTATGAAAAAATCTTGTATTCCGATCGCCCTCTCGTAGCCAACTTGCCCTGGATCGTTGCATCCAAAACAATTCTTCACTCCTCATAAGACCAGCAAGCTCCTTCACTACCCGCCTTCTCTCCGTCACATTTCGCCTACTCCTCTCCTCACCCTCCAAAAACTCCAACCTCCTACGCTTTTTGTTGATTTCATGTAGAACCTTTCCAATACTAACACCCTTCCATCTCATCAACTCCTCCCCGCAAGCTTTCAATCTATCCATCATCTTCTCTTGTCCACCATCCCAAGCATTTTTAATGGCCCCTTCACAACCCTCCTCACCCACCCACATTTGTTCAAACCGAAATAACTTCTTCCAGCTGCCCACCCCCCTGCGCGTCTCAGAATGCAAAATAATCGGAGCATGGTCCGACCACTCCCGAGTCAGATGTACTAGCTTCGCTCTTGGGAAAAGGTCGAACCAAGCCTCGTTCCCAAGCGCTCTATCGATTTGACTTTGTCGATTCATCTCCTCAGCCTGACCATTGTCAAAAGTGTACTCGTAGCCCTCGAAACTTACATCCCGCAACCCGCACTCGTCAACCACCTCTCTGAACCTATCCATCTGCCACTGAGCTCTAGTTCCCCCTTTCATCTCCGACTCAAAAAGTATCTCATTATAGTCATCCATACACAACCACGGTCCCTCAAACCCATCATGCAACGTCCGAAGTAAGTCCCAAGAGAGATGTCTATCACCCACAGATGGCCACCCATAAAATCCCGTTACCCTCCACTCATGCCCTCCCAACTGGACGTCGAAGTCCATATGATGGACAGACGACGACCTCAAAGAACAGTGAACCTCTTTCCTCCACAAAAAAGCAAGACCCCCCGACCTACCCATGCTATCCACAGCTAACCAATCGTAATCAGTGAATTGCGCACAAACACCCCCAAACTCCATACTGCTAAGCCTCGTCTCGCAAAGAAAAGCTATAGCAGGGGCAGCCTTCCGAAGAAGGTTTCGTAAACCGCCTACTGCAGTGGAGTTGCCCAGCCCCCTGCAGTTAAGGCTAAGAAGACTCATTGTGCCCGGCGGGGCTGAGAGTCCTCAGCCTCCGCCTCAGGTGAACCTACACCCATATTATGTTTTTGCCTCTTCCCGACATCCATCCCTTCATCATCCTCCTCGCCTCTATCCCTCTTCCCTACTGACCCTGCCACCACGCTCATGCTACCACTTCCTTCGCGGACCAGTCGTTTCCATCGTCCACCCTGCCCTCGATGCTCATATCCCACTTCCATCCCATCGCTTCTATTAGTTTTCCTCCCATGACCCACATCGGCCTCCCCGGCCCCTCCTCCTGCTCCGTAGTCATAGGTGAACTGTTAGTAACATTCCCCACTATTTCACCCGCCATTAGAATCCCCACCTCCCTCCCTGCCCCCTGGCCTTGTTCCACCTCTCCCTGTCTCACATCATCCATCATCCAATCATTTCTCCCACCTGTCACCATATTCTGTTTTGGATCGAGGCAAATATCCTTTGTTGTAGTTCGAGCCCGACGCCCTTTGTTCTTTAGTGCAATATCCTGTAGTTTCTCAATAATCTTTGTAATAGCCTCCTCCTCCCGTTCTAATCGTTCAAACTCAACCTCCACAGCCCGAGCACCATCCATCTTCCCCTTTGTACCTCCTGCAACCTTTTTAGGCCTCCATGGAGACGCCCGAAGCTCCTCTCCATAATTTAGTTCGCCCTCCTCAAATGGCCCTTTGTCACAATTCTTCTCCCCATGCCCTAGCACCCCACACCCATAACAAAACATGGGTAGCCGTTCGTACTTCACAGGAAAACTCACACAATTCCCCTTAGACATACGAATGTCGATATGTTTTGTTAACCGAAACCGGACATCATGGATAAAGCGAATCCTCACCGCTCTATCCACCAACACATTTGTGCTCTCATCTACCCCCACAAAACCTCCCAATTGGCTACAAATATTCCGAATGTTGTCCATATTTGAACGACCCTTAAGGGGTAAATCATAGACGCGCGCCCACATGGGGACGTGATAAAGAGGCGTATCAGTAAGCTTACCTTCATCGATAGGTTCGTTAAAGCACCATATGAATCTGTCAAAGTGCTAAGGCTGTCCATCAATCACTTTCGCCCTGTCCTCCTCGCTTGCAAATCGAAAAATGAATATGCGTTCTTTGATGTCGATCACATTCGCATCAATCGGCGCCTTCGTCAGCCATAATTTTGACATTGTTTCGATCGCTGCCCTAGCATTAACAGCCTTATTCGACCACAATTTGCCTAGTAACACGTAAACCTCCTTTTGCGCCCCCGCAGCGTCCTCATCCTTCCAATCAAAACTCCCCTCCTCCCCAATCTTTCCTTTTCCTTTGTTACTCTGTTGTCGTGATGTTGCCATGCTTACGTCGATCAATAAACAAAGATCCCCACAACGATGGGGATTGAACCACAAATTCTAAATGCGGACGGAACCAGGAAACCCTAGACGGAACTCTCACAGGCAAACCCTAGAGAGAATCTCTTTTTTAAGTTCATGTGTTCTTCTTTGTAATGAATATACCTGTCTGATTCATTACTTTAGTAATTGATTAATCATATACTTTATTATTTATTTTAATATCACAATTCTTTATTGGTCTCAGTTTATTTATTTTGGCAAAAATCATGAATAACTTTGATCGTGATAATATTATTATGAGAAAAATATGGCAAGTGACCAAATACATTAAAATTCTTCTTTTAATGGAAGATGAATGATAAATCGGCCTTAGATACCGTGTATATGAATGTATCTATTTTGGAGGTCATAATTTTTGGAGGTCATAATCCAATATATGAGGAGTTTATATGAGGATACAATATTTTCTATCCTTCAACCTTTTATAAAAGGTATTTAATTATTTATTTCAGTCTCGTAGACTGTATATATCTATGGATCAATTTCAATGTTAATATCCATATGAGTGCTCATATAATTTTGGACCCGAAGTTCCAAAGATATTTTAATTTATAACTATGAGCGATGGAAATAATGTTATCCTTTATGATAACAATATTTTGGACAGATCTTTCATAAAAGATTGTATATCTGAAATATACACGATTATTTTGGGTGATAAATATGCTGATACAGCTGTCCCAGAAAATATGTTATCATGATATCGCGGAAATAAAGTAGCCTCAAAGGCATTGTATCATGAAAAATATATTTCGTGTGAGTACGTACATGAAATTGTACCGAGATAAGTATCACTTCAAAGTTGAAGTTGATAAAATTTGTGAGTAAAGTACATGAAATTGTACCATTTTCATATCAATTTCAAATTGAAATTAAAATTATTCGGGGGAGAAAGTACATGAAATTGTACCGTATTTAATATCACTTATTATTGTCAAGATATCGTGAAAAGAGGTCATGAGAAATCCTCTGGATTAATTCCATGTTCACCCGAAGTTGAACAGAATAATATAATTAATATTGAAAGACGAAGAATTTATTTCAAGTGGTTGAGTCCATTCCATGAAATGAATGTGACATCTGATAAGACCGTGCTCGAAGAGCAGGTCGAGATCATGACATAGTGTTAAGCCTGATATTACGGCCTTAATTGAGTCTTATGATGTGACTTAATTGAGTCAAATTCGTTAATTGATGAAAGTAAATATCCCATGAAGATTCATGTGACCCTCATATACGCTAAGTTTCGATATGAGAGGAAGAAAAATTATATACGAGTTGGAATTTTGACACGCACACCATGACCCGAAATTTATAATGTTTACATGTACTGAACCTATGACGAGAAATTCATAGTGTTGACCAATATTGAAACCGTGACATGTAGTTCACGGTGTTTTACAAATTTTCACTTTGCGTGCAGTGAATATTATTTGGAGTATCAAAATTAAGAATAAACTTGATGTTTATGGATGTTTGCAAAGTATGAGATACTCTTAACAGTTGATATTCGTATCAAAATAATATAAACCATTTCCTGAAGCGAATGGTATTATCATATTTTCATGATATAATACTCGTATATTTTATTTTCATACAAATTATGTAGTCGTAAAGACACATTATTTTGAAAATGGCTTAAAGAAATTATGCGTGATGTCTTGTATCCGCGTGTCATGGTTGAGCAAATTAACGGATATGACATGAATAAAAGATTCGATTAACGATCATTATTTCGTGACATGAATAAGTGATCAAAATTATGTCACCGACACTGAATAAGTACAAGGAGGTGAATATTTTATTTAAAAACTCAAATAATTTATCAGAAATGGTATAGTAAAGATCACAATATCTTGTGAAGGCAATGTGATAATGCGACCATGTGTTTATATGGTAAAATAAATGATCAGTTGATTAATGATCAATTTATAGTTATTATCATGGAATTGAATTACTCTAAGAGTAATATATTTAATCATATTCCGGGAAGGAATATTGACGGGTCTTGCCTATTATATTAGACACTAGTTGTGTGTCATGTCACTATCATTTGTTATGACCATATGACTAAATAAAATCAGTGTGCGCATATGATTGAATGTAGCTAAACAGAAGTTTAGCATGATGAGAATCGGTCAACTGGTAAAGTTGACATGAAAATATTAAAGATGTGACAATTTGAGATGTAACAATTTGAGGTCATCTGGGTTCTTTTTACACCCGTTTCGATAAACCTGATGTTTATCTTAAAGGAAATATAATGACGTGCTGAAACTCTCGTGTATCATTAAAACTATATTTGAGGCAAGACAATACACTGAGATGAAATATTATATTGGAGATCTAAATATTACTCGTAGTTAGATAATAGACATGAACGTCCATATCAAGTTGACCTTTAAGTCTTTAATTACGTGACCTGTAGTCACACTGAATTTTACGAGTAGTCAATGTAATCAGAGTTCACAATTTGATTATTATGTGAACATTATGATGATGATCTCCTGAATGGGCAATTTTAATTCAGCACGTAAACACCAACTGCGTTAATAAGTTGATAACTCCCAAATATATTATTTTACTGAAGAGAATCAGTTGATAAAGTCTATGAAATATGAGACGAATTCTAAGGTGGATATTGCCCTTTAAATCTATCAGGTTATGATAATTTTTACCACCTTAGGGGAGATTGATAAGGCTAAGCTGGTAAAAATAAACAAGTAATGTTGATCCCAACTGAACCTGAAGTTCAGAGACTTGTTTGAATATGAAATACATCAATTAGAGGTTCATGAAATATGAATAATGATTCGATCATTGTGTTATAATGATGTATATGATGATATATCAGCTTGATTACCTTATTAAATATGTTATACATTGAAATTTATTATTTGACTATAGACAGATTCACCCTCCTTGTGGTGTAGGGAGCTATAGATCAGTCATGAATAGTAGATGTAATGAACATTGAGATTCTTGCCAAATTTTCAATAATCTTACATGATATAGTGTGAATGTCTTATTCGGTTCATTTGTTATAAGAAAATGGAAAGCATGTGCAGTTGGTACTCGTAAAGAGTATTGAAATTGAATGTCCCGAAGTGGCACTGATATCTGATGATAATAGATGGCCTATATGAAAAGATTGGTACCATATATATATATATATATATATATATATATATATATATATATATATATATATATATATATATATATATATATATATATATATATATATATATTCAGATTCAGATATCATTAAACAGTACTGACGATGAAATTATATCGATATATTAATTCATGGAATCGAATTAATAATAGTTGCGCGCATTCAACCCCAATAGGGATCTTATATAAAAATCCATTTTGATTGTTGATGTACAATCTATGGTTAAGATTGAGCTCATGGACTTAAAGTCCACATAAAGTTAATCCAATTATGAATATTGGTAGATATACTGTACAGTTTGCATTTGAGTCTCATGTGCATGTAATATAGTTATTTTATCATTGCATATTAGTTAAGATTACATCATTGCATTAATTTAGAATATATACACTATAGGGCATTGTTCGTATTGCATGCATGCACGAGATTATTATTGTTATATATTGCAGGATATATGTTTAAAAGGAGATCATACTCCTAGATTGATAAGTACTCCGGGAAGGAGCTTATATTATAAATTATCAGCACATGACAGTGGTTGTTAGAATGAGGTCCTGAAGGACTCGTGATTAAGTATATATATATATGAACCTCTACACGTAGTGTACCTATGAGAGCATTCAACATGCATGTGATATGGTGTGAATGCACGGTTTCATTGTCTCAGCTTGAAGTTTGAGCGTATGAAAGATCATACATGATTAAATTTCGTGTCATGTGAAAATACTTTATGGTCCAGAAGCGCCATAATAGTTGGAAAATAAGGTAGTGGAATGCTACAATGAGTATGTTAATCCGTACAATGACAAGAAATCAATTATTATTTAAGATAAATCGGATTGATTGATAATTCTCCTGAAGATCGATAATAAGTTAAGAAATATTGTTAGCTACACTATTTTTCCCTTCGACTAGGTTTTTTGTCCCAATGGGTTTTTCCTAGCAAGGTTTTTAACGAGGTAGCGCTATAGACGTGTTAATACGCTATAGTTATGATCATCATAATTTTGAGATGACGAGATACATATTTGGTAATGCATTGAAGAGTCATGATTGACGATGTTCGAAGAAAAGTGATTATCACGGATTCCTATTGATTGAAGATACCAAGTTTGTTGGTTACGACAAATCTATTTCAACGCCTTACAGTTACATGAAGACGTGAAGTATTCAAGAAATATCAAGTTATGTAATCATCAGGGGGAGTAAGCACGTGTTGTACTCTTTTTCATAAGCCATGGTTTTGTCCCATCGGGTTTTCCATGGAAAGGTTTTAACGAGGCAACCTGTTATGCGTGTTTGAAGATCTATGTACTCTTTTTTCTTTACTAGTTTTTTTCCCACCGGATTTTTTTTAGTCAAGGTTTTAACGGGGCATGTTCTTCAGTGATGTACATCCAAGGGGGAGTGTTATGAAATAATATATGGATGTCCATCGGGCCTTATAGCCCATTACGATGTAACCCTATGATGTAGCATGTACTATATATACTCCTTGATGGGACGAATAAACTACCTCTCTGATTTCTCCTTTATCTCTCTCTAGTTTCTCTTCTCCCTTACTTTTACAACAGTATTAGTATAAAATGAAAATGTTTTTTTTTTGGTGAAAAAATGAAGAGGTTTATAAAGGGGAAAATGACTTCCTCTTTTAGTTAATATATTTAATTATTTACTCTTTTAATTAAACTAAGCCAAACAATATTTAAATAAATATTTGTAATTTTTTATTTATATTTTTCAATTTTTGTGATTTATCATAAAAACTGAGAATTTATGAATTAAATTTAAATTAATTGTTGATTTATTCTCTTAATATATGTTTCCATAATTGAGAATTGAAAGTTTGGAAGGAAAATTTTCAATGTGAGGATCACACGTAAGCTAGTGCTATTCTTGTAGTATAAAGGGGATTGATTACATTGGTCGTCAAGTAACATCTCGTCTAAAGTGCTTAGGACAACAAGTGTCATCCTCATCCTACGTTTCGAACAAGATTTGCATCAAGATTCACTCCAAGACGATCAACATTTTCATCCAGATTGTCGATCTAAACCTCAAGACCAAAAAAACTCGTGTAGTCAGCCGCGTGTTCTTTTATAGACTAGGCATGTCCCTTGGCTTATCCATATCTGATCCTTATACTCAGAATCTGGCGCACCGCACTGCACCTTAAAAAGTGGGGGTGAAAATGGACCAAGGAACTCGACCTTACAAATGTTTTGAGAAGACCTTCAGAAAAATCAGATTAGCATTCGTGATTAACTCTTTCCAGAAACACTTGGAAAAATTTACTCATTCATACAGTACAAGTTATAGTGCAGGAAACGCCTGATAAAAACAACAGAGCTTTCAAGCATGCTGCATTCCAATCCCTGGGAGCTTAACTTACCTCGCCCTGCATACTACATGCTTCTATATCTTTGCTCTTGGCCATTGGCAATGAGCTTTCTGAAATCACACCATGTGGACCGACAATCATGGTACTAGTTCATAGCTCGTTTTACCAGTTAGAATCTTCTTTTGGCAAGTATTTCAAGCTATATGTTTCCTCCCACACAAACGCTTTCAACGATTAACATTTAAGGGTGAGACTGGATCCTCTCTACAAGCCAAGCCATGTATCACCTCCTTGTAACGGTCCTTAGAATAATATTTTATCTTGATAGATATCCAATGCATCAATGACTTTCTTTAAAAACAACTTTCTGTGAAGACGGTAACTGTGAATAACGATTAACAAAGCATCAGTATAGGTTATACATAAAATGAGATCACCTAGAGTTGTAAAATAAGTATGAGGTGGTGTTTAACCAAAATGATGAAGAAAATATTTACTTATTTTTTAAGTGTTCTTATAAAGTGCATTAATATGCTGATTCAATCTTTATCAACTCTGCGAATAATATTAATTCTACAGGCTTGAAAGGATTTGCAAGTCTCACAACTTTTTTAACTTAAAAGTCATAGATCCAAGGCCACATTAATTACATACTCCAATTAGGAAGCTCTGTAATGAATGTGATGCAGTTTGTACCACTTCAAGGTATACAAGAAGTGGTATCTGTATGTTATATCTTCGGATATAAACAGAGTTTAGCCGTTTACATGTAAACTTGGTCAACTTCGAACTACCATGAGAATTATTTCCGTATTATCATGAGTATCATCTTAAAAGTTTGACCTACTACCGTTTGTAGAGAAAATACTGGTAAAAAGATATCACCGTCTAATGACCAAAATTGGACGAGGGAAGAAAAAGGGACGCAGGGAGTAATATTACGTGAGGGGCATTGAATAAACAAGGGAGGGCAGGGAATTAAGTGACAAATGAGTTGCATGAAGCCAAAAGCAAGAATAGATTGTGGACAAACATACTTGATAGCAGCTTCGAGCGTTCTCCGAGCATCTGGCGTAGAAGCTGTTGATTAAAATGATACAAATGAATATGCTAACTGAAATAGGAAGAGCTCCTGACTTACATGTTTGAAACTTTAGGTCCTTAACAACGACAACAACATTAACCTAGTGTCTCATGGGCTTCACAAACTGCAGGATAAAGGGGGTTGGTCGGTTGAAAATAGCATCCAATCATTGTTACTTCAAAAAACAAATTTGCACTCTTTTGAGTCATTTGTTTTACTCCATCACAATCTCGATGCAAAGAACATGAAGCCTTAGGCTCCATGGAAACAATAGGATATAACTTTATGAGCAAAAACTGAACAAATTTTCAGAGTTAAGATCCTTGGCTAGACCTTAACTTGGAGATAATTGTTTGATCTGTGGCCAATATCGGACTAATAGGACTAACATTTGGACAACATATGACCTATTCAAGTTATATGACCCACACATAGCATTGAACAAGCACCCGGTCATAGTATGCTGTGCGATCCTCGATCCTTGAAGATATTGCATATAGTGGATTGATTACTCATAAAACTTCTAGGCACTCCGGGAAAAAACTATTTCAATTTTATAAAACATGAGAAAAATCCTTTATTAATTGTGTGGATATTACATATTATTGGAATAGAACATCACCTAGTATCCGTTCATCCTGCTTAGATGTTGTGGGATATTTGAAAAGCATTTCTTGGCATTGTTGTTGTAACTCCTTTGCAGCCTTTTTCTCTTCGCTGGGAAGGGGAGGAACATCTCCATCTGACCAAGTAAGTAATGTTCGGGCAGCTGCAATCACTGCTCCATCAACGAAATCACCCCCATCTACAGCTATTTCACCTGAACAAAGGGGGATACAGAATATTAACAAATGCAAAATGAACTGAATTATCATTATATATTTCCAAAAAAATGATAGTATCTTACTATTATGATAATATTCATTTGGAAGACCAGTTATGTTGAACACAGACAAAAATGTATCCAGATGAATCCTTGAATCACCAGAGAAGGAGATCGCATCCCAAGGGTTCTGAAGATAGGAATACGAAAATGTGAAAGAGGTTGCAGGGAGAAAAAAGGGTGTTCAGGTATATAAATACAAACAATTTCTTCTGCTCTACGTAAACCATAGAAAGGGTCTTTGATCTATGTCACTTTGACACATCACCTTAGTTACCTTCAGCGTGTTCGGCACTTTGAACTTCTGACAAGACATGACACCCGACACTTCATTTGAGTCCAAAAATATGATCCCCCCCCCCCACTTTGACACATCACCTTAATTACCTTCCGCGTGTCCGGCACTTTGAACTTCTGACAAGACATGACACCCAACACTTGCAGCGGAGCCGAAGTGTCCAAATACTACAAAACAGTTTCAATGTTGACGGTGGCTCCAAATTGAAGAAGCTTTTTACCGAGAGCCTTTAACTTATTGTTGCATGTAAGATCTTCCAAGCAATTATTTATGAACAACAAAAATGTTCATTTTAATGAGTTTAAATTTCTAGATTACTCAAGGACTTTAATCAAGGTACGAATTTGACATGTACGGAGTATCACATAACTAGCTCGAATATTGTTGTTACATCATCATACATTACCAAGGAGAGAGAATTATGACTGCTAGTATGCAGTTAGGCCACAAACAGCTTTTGCCACCTCTGCTGACAGCCACACCTCCGACGTCCCCACCCACGCCAGTACATGACACCACCAGCGCTCCCCTCCCCTGTGTACAACCACCACCGTCCACGGACCATCTCTTGTGCACGACCACCCCTATCCCCCACCCTCTCCTGCGCACGACAACCATCGCCCCCACCCCTCCCTTCGACCGACGTCGGGCGCCCCATTCCCTGCGACGCAGGTCGCTTCGCCCTCCCTTACCCATCCTGCCCATCTGGTCGGACTGTCGGTCTGGACGGCACAAAGGACAACAACTGGTGGTCGGTTATCCGTTAGGAGGTTTCTTTGATGTTGTTTGTTAAAGATGACGGCTTTTAGTCCGGGGTATCCGGTTTTAATCGATTTCTCGCCATTGTTGGTCGGTTAGAGGATGGTTGTTGCTGCGGTGGAGGTAGTGGACTAGTGGTCATGGGTGGTGGATCATTCAGTGAGGGAGGGTCGTTTGTGGGGGAGAGTAAACAGTAAAGTGATTTTTGCGTTTGCACGACGACCGGTGGTTGAGCACGACGAGGGTTGCAAATCTGGTGATCGACGACAGTTGGCTTGCCTGACCGTTCAACTTCCGGTGACTTCAACAATTTGGGTTTTTTTTAAGAGAAAACTAACACAAGACTATTGAGAATGTTGGGAAATGACAATGACAAAATGCTCTTATCACGTTTAGGATTAGGTAAAGTTTTGTTGGGAAAAATCACCAACCTAAAGAAAATGTCATGGAACAACAACAACAACAACAAAAAAGTTCAAGAAGTGTATTCTTAATCTAAACAATTCCTATAAAGAGGCTAGCATAGTAGCAGGAAGCTACAAGTTCATCTCTATAATTTTTTTACTTCATCACACATTAAAATTTAAATGTATGATTATCAACAACTGAAGTAAGGCCTTGTTTTGGTTACTGTTATTCTTTTTTTTTTTGTAATACATAAGAAATAAGGTTTCCTAATACAAAATTACAATATTTATTGGCATAATTTTTGGTCAAAGATATTCGTTGTTCAAAGTTCAAACAATAGCAGAATGTCTCTTTTCTTTTCTATCCCGCCTTATCATAGCTGCGAATGAAAATGGTCGAAGTTGTGTCTCCTACTATGAATCGGCTGACAGTTTCATGTAATGAAATTTCTTTCTAACAAATTATCTTAAATAATACTCCAACATTTACAGTCAGCAATCAACTGGAAACATAAATCACAAAACTGCTAAATCAATTTGAGAAAATAATACTCCCTCTGATTCATTGAATAAGTTCTCTTTTGGGGAAACAAGGAAACTAGGAGAGAGTATTACCTTTTTGGGGTGCATCATTTGTTCATTACATAGTTATCTATCTCCATTTCCCGTAACCTTTCGTGAAATTTTTTATTAAGCATGGGGTAGTAGGGTTTTATGCGGTCAAATCATCCATTTTCTTTCCTTTATGTTTGAAACAAAAACCATATGTAACTATTGAATTAATCGGAGGGAGTAACAATTATGGAAAACGGGAATAGAAAGAGAACCTGAATACTAGTAACTGAAGAAACATATCAAAATTGATTAGTTGATCTAACAAGCATCTCGTCACATAATTTCAATCACATTTATTAAGAGAACAAGGAGTGAGGTACAAAAGTTTTAACACAGAAATTACCACATGTGAGGAGAATCCATATTGCTGCATAAGCATATTATTCTGTTGTCCAGTCATGTAGTTCACAGTCATCTGCGGACTTAGAAAACATATATCACAAACAAACAAAAAATTATATGAAATTTGCATGCACAATGTAATATGGCATAGCCGTCTACCCTTAGAAACGATGGAAACATAGACTATCTCATTCGAGAACACAACTTATGTGAACATTGTAGAATATTGATTAGAAAGTCAAACGGTCTCACACTCTCACAATTAGAGGGTGAATACTAAATCTGAACCTTATAACTCAACCCATGACTGCAACGACTCCCTTTCAATTAATCGATCAAACATTTTATCGTTATGTATCAAGAGTGTTAGGGTGCAAACCCATGTTCCACATCGGTGATGTAAAGATGGAAGATGATCTTTATAAGATCAACAAACAGTAATACTATGAGGCCTTTTGGAAGAATAACAAGAATAAATCCATGAGGGTTTGTCCCAAAGCGGACAATATTGTACTACTACGGATGGTGGATACAACTGCAACAAGGGCCCAACACAAGGATATCACTCTTTCAGAGCCCATTTGCTAAGGCACAAGTAGCATCGGGGCCAAGACTCGAAGGTGACTTACACTGTAAGACGTAGCTCTCCTAAGCTTGAGAGAGAGTCGTTGGTCTCACGGCGATGAGAGGAGGTCAAGATCAGAGTCCCGATGATGATCCTTGGTTTGAGGGGATGATAGTTAGGGTGAAAAATACACTTGAACCATGA
Source organism: Agrostemma githago (assembly GCA_958450325.1). Lineage (NCBI taxonomy): Eukaryota > Viridiplantae > Streptophyta > Magnoliopsida > Caryophyllales > Caryophyllaceae > Agrostemma > Agrostemma githago. The sequence continues at coordinate 9,698,932 of OY288261.1, read as the reverse complement.
CAGATTCGGCAAGATTTTTTTTGGGAAAACAGAGTACCGTTATGTGAACTTTTAATCAAAACTAGAAGCTATGAGTAAGCCCCATCTTTCTCTTCTGGGAACCAAGGACCAGAAAGTGATTGAATTAGTAATTTAGTACCCCATTTCAGTCGAAAGGTGAAGCTAGTAGTATAAATTAACTTTGTACTACGTATTGTACTCTTGCATAATCAGAAAATTATTTATTCTTCTATGTGGTTCATCGTCTTAGTTTGTGTAAAACTACATTCTTAAATCGTCACAGAGGGCATAAACTTAAAGAGTAATTCTCTGTCTATATATATGCCTAAGAATATCATCTTGTTTAATTTTACTACATGTTTCTAATCCAAAAAGATATTACATGTGCTTTTCGAAAGTCCAGATAATCTATCAGCCGTTTTCTTCTTTCATAATATCTACCAGCAAGATGTACTTTATGCAACATTGAACGTATGATACAAAGACTTTACCTCCTCCCCTTTATTAATCCTTTGTCCAGGATTAATCATAACTTCAAGCATCCTGTCTTTAAAACGCCAGTGGAAGAAACAATTTGGTTGAAATGAATGATTTAGCATGTCTGCATATAAGCACACAACATCTCAAATACAAAGCAAATATTAAGTAACTAAAAGAAGTATTCAGAGTAAGGTCTTCAATTTTCTTTCATAGGTCAGCTGATGATCGACATACCCATGAGTCTGAAATCATAACAAAACCTCTGTGACTCGGGTAGCTAACATAATTAACATGTGAAATCCTCATTGTGGGATAGGGAATTGATGAAAAAGAGTATAGACTGAACAACATTATAGTAAAACGGACAAGATATGCGAAAAATACGAGCACCAAGAAGAAAAAGACAAGGTATAGAAAAGAATGATGAAAGCCTTTTGAGTGAGCGCTTTGAAGTCTATACTGGATATGTGAGTGTGAAGAAGATTATGATAAAAACATTGAGGAAGATAAAAAAAAAATTGAACAAACAAACAAACAAAAATGGATGGGCGAGGGAAAAAAGATATTAAACCCTATTATCCAAATTCTACAGGAATACTTCCCATCTGGAAAGCCATACAATCTTTGATCCCAGGTTAACTCATTTGTTTGCTATCACCCTTATGTATGTTTTCTTCGGGCATCTCCCACCGTTCACAATCTTATCGCTTTTCCCATTTATGAGTTCTCCTAACTAGTGTACCATTCACATATCACATGGCCAAAACATCTCCAACAATTTTCTTTCATGCATTCAATAGATGCAATTCCTGTTTTTTCTCTTGTTTTTCGGGCAATCTATGAGCTGCAGTATCTACTATTGCCAGTTCTATACTCCCTCCATCTTTTTGAATAAGCCTCATATTCCTTTTATGGATTTTTTTTGAGTTAGCCTCATTTCCTCTTAAGTAAATATTTTCATCTCTATTTCTCTCTCATCACATGCATCATATCAACACAATCCTCGTACTTTTTCACCTTTTCTTAAACTCCATGCCAAACCCCAATGGGACTTATTCAAGAAGGAGAGAGTATTAATTATTAATTGTTGAAGTCATATCTAGATTTGCTACATAAAGGGCAGAATTTTCTGTCTCACAAGCCATTGAGACATTTTTAAGCGTACAGACTATATTCCAGTCAAATTCCTCCTGGACATACATAATGACTCAGAACTTGACTCTACCACAAAGCATTTATGCTTTAAATTCTTCAAAAGACCACGTTTTTTGAGCTAAGAACAGAAGTTACAATAGGTCTTAGACTCACCAGCATAAGGAACCAACATGTTTGCGTCCTGGACTAAAGCACCAATCCTTATCTGCATGTTTATGCATCGTGTTTGTACAATACTAACAGCCCACAGAAATCTCTCAGGATCACGTGCCAAACGCTTTATTTTCAGCGGCGCAGCAGAGTGCTAAAGCAGATTAACTTATTAGGAATGAGAAGGAGTGCATGTATAGCTAACATGTAGCAGTAAGCCAGTAATAACAATTACCATAAAAGTTGGAAGGGAGAAAGACAAAGTACCCAGTTCTTTTCCCAGAACTCTAAAGCACGGCGTTGTTGTTCTCTCATCACTAATTCCAGACCTTGATCCTGTAACTCCAATAGATCTTCCTGAGACAAGTAAAAGCCCATGTTATATTTAGTGGTTCGTTACAGCAAAAACAATGCGTATACGGGACCAAATGGGAATTTAATCAAAATTCAAATTTAATACGAAGCATAATAGTAATCATTTTATTTTCCGCTTACTCCCACACAAAAGCATAATAGTAATCATATTACCAAATGGCAACCTGTTACATTACACGTGCATCTTCACAAGAGTTACTACAGTTTCAACCAGTATAACAATTTTGTATTATACTCACCCAAGGTTACCGAATTCGCAATACGTCCGATACGAATTCGCAATACGAATACGTAATTCGATCAAAGTAGAGTATCCAATACGTACAGTATTGCAAAATAATCTAATTCGCGAATTCGTAAATATCGATACACTTAATTTAGTCAAGAGATTAATAAAAAAAACATTAATAAAAACAAGTTCTTCTCATAGAAAATCAGCATTTAGAATGCTACTACATCTCATCAAAATAAAATACCAAAATAAAACAATGAAAACAAAACTTCATTAAGTTCCAATAATAGCTACACCTTTTCTTTTCCCTTCATTAAGCTTTATATTTCTCCATTTTTTTGATAATAGAGTAAATTAAGCAAGGTCAATTGATATTTATGAATAGGAAATGCATGTCAATTGATTTAAATTCAGCAACGAATTTACGTATTCGATTCGTTACTACCCACAAGTAATTAGCGTATTGGAGCGAATTAATTTGAAAACGTATTGCAAATTGTGGCCACCGTATTAATTCAGGATTCGAAGGCCTGGGGACCGAATTAGGTAACCATGTACTCACCTAAGTCGCAAGAATACACGGAGTAAAATTATAGAGATACCTAATGGTATATTGCAGACTAACACACTACGTAACATAACATGACTACCAATAGTAATCTAAAACTACGGAATACAGCCTGGAAATTTACAAAGGAATTTTAGCAATTGGTTAAATGGCGAATGCTAAATTACTGATGTCTAAAAGGCACGCTAAAACCTGATTGACTGATATTGGTTTCCAGCTACCACTCTTAAGTCTTAAGACACAAACGTTTTTTTTTTGTGTGTGTGGCTAGATTTCAATGCATGTAACTGATGTAACTCAGTGGCACAATTGGAAAGAACGAGTAAACAGATATATGTCACAACTACAGTAGCGCATTACATTATTGTGAACGATTTCCGTTAAGATTACCACAACCTCAAGAAGTGAAAAGAAATATATTATGATAAAGGATTAGTTACCAAACATATGATTTTTTCCGCTTTTTTCGGGTTTCCTTCTAACCACTTTCATTAACCTTTCATTTCTTCCCTAATTTTGGTAAACAACTACTTCCTACAAGATTTAACCAAAGTGTACTTGTTATAGCTTTTTTTAGGCATTGTGTGAGTAAACTTCTATAGGGAGTAGTCAAATTCTCACTCCAGCATCAAGTCATAAAGTGTCCTTAAGACATTGTGAGGATAGATTTAACCTTCAAAAGTGCGTATGGAGATTGTTAGACATAAAAAATTTAAAGGAAAATTTTTGCAGCAAACAAATTGACAGATAGTGTTTCGCAAATCGCACGTTTTAAAAAGTATTGGTTGATGATGAATCCCATAAAAATAATGTAGGCAGCACTAGTTTTTATTTTTTTTAAATATGGAAAAATATGATCAAGGCTTACTGAAACACACTTGTGGCGCATACAAAGTACTCCATCTCATTTACATTATCACGTATTGACTTTCGTCAATCAACCAATAATGTTAGCATCAACCATTGATTTCTCCAAAAATATACATCGATGTAAAATGTCAAAATATAGTGTCTTCGTTTCTAATCTACTTAAGATGATTGTAAATTCCACTGCAAATAAGAAAGGAAAAACTGAACTAAATTTCTTCAGATTACCAAAATGGAAGTAGAAATCGCACAAGAAAAAGACATTTGTCAGATGTTTGTAAACACACCTCTGTTGCCAGGAGCAAGCTAGTGCACTCATCAATGCTTGGCAGGAAATCACCATATAACTGCCAGAAGTTATCTTCCTGATCAAAAGCATATAACAGTAGGCATGCAAACCGCAAGTCCCAATCTGTCTGTCACAAAAAAAAAACAAATAGCACGAACAATTAGCTACGTAAGAGGAAAGTTGCTTAAAAGCTTAATTAAACCAGAGGATACCAATAAGCTTGGCTATCAACCTAAAATACCTGTGGATTAGTTGAATTTATGATATCAAATATGGGATGGCCAATAGGTATAATATCTGGAAAGAACATCCATGGAAGCTTTTTACTGATTGTTAACATAAGCTCAAGTGGTATCTCCATAATCATCTGTAGAAAATTAGCAAGGTAAAGTGCAACAACTTGATTTTGAAATTTCATCACTTCGTTCTAATAACTTCAAGTAGCTCAACAAAAAGCCTATATTTAGAATGTTTTAGGCGTCTTTGAACCACACTCGTACCAATTAATAATAAATTGTAAATTTGGTGCTTTTGCTCGAAACATTGAGATCAAAAGAGCAACATTTTTGCAAACTCAGAGACTTGTCTATAATTCGGCATATGTGCTTCCAAGTTCGAAGGGTTTTTTAATTGTACATTTGGCATCCTTCATTAAACAAGTCATTGAACACAAAATTTGACAGAAAACAGAAAAAAAAAAACTTTTTCTTCTTAAAGTTGAAGCTAAGTGGCAATAGAGATAGCCGCACGGTTCAATCATAATGACAAGTGATCTCTTGGAAGAGAACAGATGAAAACATGAAAAATGTTGGGTCAATAAGGTACAAAGCTACTGAGTTCAAATAAAAGACACAAATCTACAGCTTAAACATCCATTAGATTCCAAAATGTTGCTTACGCGTGCACGACGAAGGGGTTCAACATCTTTGGAAGCAAAGACTCCAAAACCATTAGGGCCTTCTCTGAATTCGACACCATAAGCTCTAAAACTTCGAACATATCCTATCTTGTAAAAATCCGGGTCTGCTAGCTCCATCTAACATAGTAATAATAAAAATAAATGGACATAAGTCTTGGAAGAAAGAGAAGTAGAACAATCATAAGTCATGCTTGAACTTCCAATAGCAATCGTATTTTAACCAAAGGTAAAATAATTAGCGACAGTAAAAAGGTCTGTCCATTATTGTAGGGAGTATATTTCTTCAATAACCTTACATACCTAATACAGTACAGTAAATGGAAGAGGAAAATGAGTATGAGTGTGCTGGAGTGAGTACCTGAGAAGAAGGAGTTTCGGGAATGTGGGAAGGTTGAAACAGCGGAAATGAAGTGGTATCCATAACAGCAGCTTGAGTGGGTGTAACAGTATATCCAAGTGTTGTTGAATTACGCAGCAACTTTCTTGTGGGTGGGAAGCCATTGTTGAAGCTCTGCAGCTGCAATTGTAATTATTAAAGCAAAGCAAAGCAAATGGTGGAAGCAATAACAAGTGGATGAATGAATGAAAAAGAATACCAGAGGGAGGCAATGAAGAGGATGGTGAAATGGTGCGCACAAAGCCATGGAATTGTCAAGTCTAATGAAGCAAGCTACCAAACATTATCCGCATTTTATAATACTGTACTGAACAGGAGAAGAGTTAACTCAGGCTTTTCAAATCCCCTCCGCCCCTGCCAACTCCCAAATACAGTAGTATTAATCCCCACGACGATCTTCCCATCTACAAATGACACACGGATATCAAGAAATGAGTAATGAAATGTGGTAAATTATTAGGGATTAAACATGTCAAATCAAAAAAAATCAATGGGGGAGGGAGTATATTGAATGAATGAAATAAAGTTTTGAAGTGCGAAAATTTTAGTAAAGTTTCATTTTAAGGAAAGTGAGAAAAATCTTAACAGTGGGGAGGGAGTACTATTTCCCACCTAAATCCCTAAATAACCCGAATCAATATGCAAAATACAGACATGACATAGGGACAAAATTCATCACTCAATTTATTTATCTCAATCACGGGTTTATATATACTCAATATATAGTACTTCCTCTGTTCCATTTGATTGTTTACGTTTGCTTTTTCATATTTGTCAATGCACGTTTTCTTTTGTCTATATCTTTAGTTACGTATTTCAAAAAATTATAAAAATTTGATTATTATAACATACTCGATTAGACAATCTAAACAAGATCTCACGTAACTATATTTTATCTTAAATATTACAAGTTATATTGACGATTTCACTCACCTATGAATAATGTCCAAAAAGCAAACGCAAACAACCAAATGGAACGGAGAGGTATTAGATTAAAGTCCGTGTGTTGCGCGGGCTAGTTATAATTTTTCGTTTGATTGATATCTAAGAATGAAAAATTAGTCTTATTCCTTATAACATACTCCCTCCGAGTTCCTATTATTGTCCCATAAGGTTTTGGGGTGAAAAATAAGGAAGGAGAAATGAGTGGTTGAAAAAAGAAGGAGGAAGAGAGAGAAATGAGAGAGTAATTGTGAACCACACGGCCTTAAAAGGAAAGTAGGACAAAAATCAAACTCATCCCAAAAAGGAAAGTGGGACAATAATAGAAACTCGGAGGGAGTAATTACTTTTTAATAATTATTCCCTCCTATTCAGAGTATTCCTCCCCAAGGAGAGAATAAAATAATAATAAAGGATGAAGATAAAGTAAGAGAGATGGAAAAGAAAGTGGGTATGAAGGGTAAAATGTGGGTTATAAAGTGAAAAGGTGTTGAGATAGGTGTGGAGGAAAATAATAAAAAATTGAAGGAAGAATAAAGAAGTATTAAAATTATTTCCAAAAAAGAAAATGGGAAGAAAATCAAACTAAGCTCAAAAAGAAAAGTGGAAGAAATTCAGAATAGGGGGAGCATATGTTACTCAGTCATCCCTAAGATTTCATAAATTTTCCAATATTATCTTTTTTCTCTTTTTCATTATTTTCCTCCTAAACTAAACCCTAAATTTTTTTCATCAAAATTAATTCTCGTCAATTCTAAAATCAATTCCATCAATTATCTATATAATATATTAAATAGGAAGCAAAGCACTCCCCATGCTCCATACTACCAATCCTCACTTCCTAAGGCACACACTTGGCATGATTTTATTGGCTAGAAATTGAAAGGGAGGGAGTTGAATGGATGATCAATGGACAACCCTTCAACTTCTTCCTCATTTACTACTTGGAATCCAAAGTGAAGAGAGGGCGTTGAATGCATGAGTTATTGGCTACAAATGGAAAGAGAGGGAGTTGAGTGAATGATCAATGGACAACCCTTCAACTTCTTCCTCATTTACTACTTAGAATCAAAAGTGAAGAAAGGGAGTTGAATGCATGATAAATGAGAAAGTTGGTTATTATCGGTTACAACCTTTCAACTTCTTCCTCGTTTATTATTTAGAATCCAAAGTGAAGAAACTCTTAAACTACTTTCTCATTGATTACTTAGAATCCTAGGTTAAGCAATAAATTCCGACCACCCTTGTAGACACCCGCATTTTGACTGCCAGGTGTCTATGACAGTTTCCAAAGAACACCCGATGATGATCGGACGCTAACGTGTTTCTACGCGCTCGGATATGGGCTCAAAACCATTAGTTGCTGGCTAATGCACTTACGGAGTACAAATCTCACAAAACTGACCTCAAATTCAGGCCCAGTGGGTCGTTTCCAGTCAAACAAGACTAATTTGGGTCAAAACTGACACCGGAAATAAAACCGACTTTTAGCGATTGGGTCAACCCCGGTCAAAGTCGTCTCTGAAACATACAAAACAGCCATATAAGCGTGAAAAGTCCAAATCAAACTCAAAACCCACAAAATATCCAACTCAGGGTCCAAAACAATGGACCCGCGCGACCTAGTTGAGCCACTCGATCGAGTGGGCCCTTAAAAAGGCCCGACTGCAGGCACACCGGGCCACTCGACCGAGTCAGCTGGTTACTCGGTCGAGTAACTCTAGCCGGGGGTCCTAGGCCATGCCTATATATACACCCCCATGCACAACCTTTTACACATCTTGAAAAACCCTAATTCTTACCCTAATCAAACCCTAGCACTATACTAGCAAACCTTAAACCTAGCTTTAGGAATCGAAACCCTAACCACCACAACTTAGCCTACATACTCGAAACTCCCGTGCAAGCCGCCACTACGAGTCTCGTCCGAGCATAAGAAACATGTAGGTTGAGGGTGCCAATTCCCGCTCTTCTTCTTTCTCCTTTTTCTCGCGTCACGTCGTCGTTGTCGTCGTAGATGTCTCGTTTTTTTTCTTTTATTTTATTCGCGTCCTAATATCATTAATAAAGTTGGTACTAAAAGATATTAAAATACTTGTCGATTTGTGTCGAGTATGAGGGATGTCGGAATAAGGAAACCCGAATATACAAGTGTACCGCACACAGGGTTGCCGGTTGCTTATTCCGACACCCCGATTACTTGATTATTGAAACAAGTCAACTTAAATAATAATTCATTTATTTTCGTTTTCATCATCATTAATCGCATATTTGCATTAATTTTCAAAACAAGTATTTTATTCAATAAGGGTCGAAACCCTTTGACGCGGATCCGACATCACACAATCCCTAGGGATTTATTTCGATGTCGGAAAAGCCGAGGGAATCATGGTTTTCGATTCAAGTAAAGCGTCGATCTTTTAGATTCGATTCCAATTCCATAATTGGATGTCGAATCTAACGATCTAGTCAAACAAATTAACTAATGCGATTTTTCGTTGATGCTAAGATAATTGTCATACAATTCGTTAGAATTACGACATTATTAAACGCGGAGAAATCTATTCATATCGCGATAGTTAATTTAAGACGACTTAAAGCAATTTTCTCTTATTTTCACTCTAGTATTCCATATCGATTCAATAATCGAATATGGGATACAACGAGTATCCAAATCTAGAATCAAGTATGAATCCCATAATATTCATATCCGATTCAACAAAATTAATGATTTATAAAATCCGAATCGAGCATAAATTGTACAATATTTATGTCTGATTCGGCAGAATCATCGAATTATCGAATATCAAAAGCGATTTCGAAAATCAATAATAAATTATAAAACGAATTATAATTCGTACAGGGGGCACTCGACCGAGTACCTAGCCCACTCGGTCGAGTGGCACCCAAAAACCAAAACAGGAGGTTCTGACGACCTCCACTCGGTCGAGTTTCATGTTGACTCGGTCGAGTGGCAATGTACTCGGTCGAGTTGGTCAATAACTCGACCGAGTAGGGTCGAAAAACATGGGACATAAGCGTTTTCAGAGGTCCACTCGGTCGAGTCCTTCAATAACTCGGTCGAATGGCCCTTTACCACGTCAAAATCGTGAGTCCCACATCGTCTTTTAGTTTCGATAATATTTTTTATGGCCTAGGTCAACACGTGTTAATCAATCACGTGGAATATCTTTCCAAAACCATACATCATCTCGTTTACATCATTCAACATCATTCATTAAATTGCAAACCGTTATTATTCGTTATACCGTTACTAACCGTTTATTATTTTTCTTGTTGATTTATCGTTTGTTTTATCTTACTAAAATGAACCCACATGCTAAAATTCAACTTCGACGTTAGAATTAGTTGCATTAAATTGACATAGAAACCCTTTTCAATTTCTCACATGCTTAGGGAAAACAATGTCTGCATAAGCATTTTCATCGTTCAACTAACGCGCGTATTAGAGAGTCATTCGAGATCTTAGTAGAGGCCGCTAGTGCGGGCGGGGTTGGGTGTCCTTTGTGGGCTTCCCAACACGTACCCTCACCCCTTACTCAGAACCTCGATTTCCGGATGCCCGAAACCGTTGGCGCACGAGAGTCATTCAATACACGATAACCGGTAGTGACGGTATCGGTATCGAAATGCAAAGGGACGAGCCCAATAAACTCTGAGATCGGAAATGGGCCATACTGTGTGCATGGCCCACTACGACATAGAGTGGGTTCGAACGGGCCCGAACTCCCACAAAGTTCGGTGGCGACTCCACTTCGATTTAAATTTCAATTCGATCCATTCTCATATGGAGATTCATTCGCCTACCCAAACCCGCGTGGGCCGCGTCGGGGTGGACCTATGTCATGTCCACAACCCTATAAATATTTTTGATGATCATATTGTGGTCGACTGAGTGAGATAGCATGATCAATTCTCACCCAATTAGCGTTGAGAAATTAAATCGCCTGATCCGAAGATTTATTAAATAGAGAACAAAATCATTCTCCATGCTCTAATTTCCCAAATCTCAAAGCTAGAGCAACCCACTTGGCACGATATTATTGGGTGGAAGTTGGGTGGAAGTTGAAAAGGAGGGAGAGTTAAGTGGAAGATGAAAAGGAAGGAGTTATGGAAGATGAAAATGAGGGAGTTTAAATGTCGTCATTAATCATGTAGAATCCAATGTTTAAGTGAAAGATGAAGATGAAAAGAAGGGAGAGTTAAGTGAAAGATGAAAAGGAGGTAGTTATGATTGGGTGGAAGATGAAAAGAAGAGAGAGAGTTAAGTGGAAGATGAAAATGAGGTAGTTAAGATTGGGTGGAAGATGAAAAAGAGGCCAGGGAGAGTTAAGTGGAAGATGAAAAGGAGGTAGTTATGATTAGGTGGAAGATGAAAAGGATGGAGAGTTAAGTGGAAGATGAAAATGAGGGAGTTTAAATGTCCTCATTAATCAGGTAGCAACCAAAGTGAAGCTATAAATTGAAAAGAAGGAAGTTGAATACACCATCCAAGTGTACAAATTCTAGCCTGCTTTCAGATTCATACACCATCGTATTTATTGCTGTAATCATTCATGGTATTATGTTCATATTCATTGTCAACCAAACAAGAGTGAAGGAGCATCTTCGTATTCACGGACTTAGCCATACTCAAGGACGAATTATTACTGTCGGAAATGACGATATTGAGGGGGGGGGGATGAAGCAGCATCATTTCTCTTTGGAGGTAAGAACAGTCCAGGAAATTCATCTTTGTTGTGCTTATTCCTCCTATTTTTGCATAGTATGCATTGTCGTAATACCTAATACATTCAAATACAAATTAATTAATATTCCGTAAGTTATTATACCCAAATTAAATGACGACATTTAGTAACTCCGTATGTGCGCAAGCTTTCTATTATTTAGTAATGGGGGGAGGGGGGGAGTAGCATTGATGAATAGAGGGTGTTACATACGACGTAGAAGAATGCTCCCATTACCCGTATCCCCCTGCCAGCCTTCCAAAATCTAAGGCTATAGAACCCTGGTTTTCCGATAGTGATATTAGTGAATAAGGTTATAGAACCTTGGTTCATATAATCAAATGTAAACAAATGATTGAGACGGACGCTGTTATATAAAGTGAAATCTTTAAACCATAAAATGATCAACAACGAACGTCGTTATCACTATCTGTACAAATTTTTGCCGATGTACTGTTAGTTGCGGTTATATAAAGTGCAATCTTTAAACCTTGGCAAAGTAGATAGCCAACCATCCAGCAACACAGAAAGTAGAGTAGACTTTCATTGCCTGCAAATTTGTTTAGAAAACCCGAGGTTATCTACTTGAATTAACGCATTTGTGATATGGTTTGAGTTCAAGCTTCTTCACACAGGCTGCTAAGCAGGCACATACCCCTTTTCGGCCTAGGAAATCTGCTATCTAAAACTAAAGCAACGCTAACTAGTATCTTATGCAGTGTTGTTGTATCTGTTATTCTGTTATCACAGTCCACCCAAATTTCTTATTGTGTTGACACTTCACAAGACTACTTAGTAGCCTGTTTATCTTAATATGAATTGACTAGATTTTCAACAAAATCTTACATTGATTTTTCCAAAATTAACTAAAACGTAAACTTTTAATGATTAACAAAACAAAAATAAAAAAGGACATTTGATTGTCTATCTCTCAAATCTCGAAAAACAGAAAGATAAAGCGAAAAGTTTAATATTTATAACATACTCCAACAACTATAAAAATGATCTACCATCTCCGCTTCAAATTAGATCGTATTATTCTACTGATAAGAAAAACAAAACAAAAATTAGAAAAGTAATACGAGTAATAAATACAGTAGATATGGACTTTCAAATTTTTTGACAAAAAAAGTAGAAAATTGTAGTTCAGACAAAATAATTTACAAAAATAGAAAAGTAGGGACGTAAATCGTATAATATAGGAAATTGTAATTAAAATTGGAATAAAACAGGCCCGTGCTTTTGCACGGGGTTATATTATACTAAATAGAAAGCAAAGCATCCTCTATGCTCTACACAATCCTCCATGATCTACACAATCAATACTCAATTCTAAGGTATCCCACTTGGCATGATGTGATTGGGTAGAAATTGAAAAGGAGAGTTGAATACATAATCAATGCCAAAGTTGGTTATTATTTGTTAGAACCCTTCAACTTCTTCCTCATTGATTATGTAGAATCCAAAGTGAAAAACTTATCAATTTCTTCGTCATTGGTTATGTAGAATCCAAAGTGAAGCAATAAATTTCAATCACCCCCATCCTCTTCATCTTCCGCCCTTATAATTCACCACCTATAACAATGGATGTTTGCCTTTCCCATTACACCATCCAAGTGTACAACAAAACCGAGCTGATTCCCGCCGCCAAACGTCGTCTTACTGTTGTCGTTGGATGCAGACAACCCCAATTTTTTCCACCGCCCAGACTATCTCGGTATGTGCGTGGCTATCAATTCGTTCCTGCTTCATTGGGTTCATGCTTGCATTAAACTCATACTCTTCATCACATATAATGAGGTAATATACAATCTTTCAGAGAGTAGGACAAAACTAATACAAGTAAAATATACTCTTTCCATCTCACTCATATGTTTATGTTTTATATTATTTGTTATGTGTGAATTATTTTAATTAAAGGTAAAAAAAGACTGAGACGACAGAGCGAGTATATCAGTAAAACATATGTGAAGCACAAGAAACTAGAAGCAAGTATACAAAGGAAAATATGAAAAGAAAGTTAAAGAGCGGCAAAACCGACAAAGTAATTGAAAGAGAGAAAAACAAAGAAGAAACACGCACAAGAATAATAATATATTACACATCGTATTAATTGTATAATTTCAAGTCAAAAATTGGGAATTAATTTTTTTTTTTTGGTATTTTCGTATCGAATTGTAATACAAAATAGGGTTGTTTGCATAATCACTACATCTATGTAAAATGATGCATGAACCAAAGTATAAACAAACAACTTCATGATAAGAGTAAAATATAAGGATAAAAAAGAAAAATAACAAGAATAACAAGGGATATACTCTGTATATAAAATAAGCACAACCCCGTACTCTATTAAAACTAAAACAAACCATCCCCATCCAATTTTTATCTAATACTTCGTACCAACTTCTAAAAAGACCACATGTTATGCTCTGATTGGGAAAAAAATCAATTTAGAAAGAATAAAGAAAAGAGAAAAGACTCTTCAGCTGTCAGCGCATGCGCTTCATGACTTTATCTTCCCTTCCTAATCTATACCTCTATTTTCACCTACAAAGATGAATACAAAAATTATTACAGAGCTAACATTTTTGGGGTAATTCTAATTTGTATTTTACCTATTACCAAATTTTTTAGCTTCATCTTGCAGGCTTATTATAGCTACGTGTGAAAATGTGTGCGCTCAAAATACTCAATTTTCACCTTATTAGTCTTGAAAAAATAAATAATAGACCTATCAAAAGATGTATACTCATCGAAAAAAACTCCAAGACAACATATAACTAACAATGTATGGAGTATCATTTACTACTTCTACCACATCAACGATCCACGACCTTAAGAAGCCTACAAAGTCAGTAAAAGTGGCGAAAATTTGAAAATCCCAAATAAAAATGCGAGAGAAAAACAAAGAAAAAGACAAAGCCACAATTCAAGAAGATTACGTTCTCGAATAAAAGTTCAAAAAAAATCTATTTATTAGGTATTATACATTACATCTTATAGCGTTATATCTCATTTTCGGCAATAATAATTTTCTTACATTCTTACAAACACAAAAGGTTAGCACCCACGCCAATAGCCCATAGTTATTGAGTTATCGCTTTAACGTCAAATAGTGCATTACTCCATGTACGGCTTATTATATTACGAATTATTGTGAAAGTAGGTAAATAAAGTTACAAATACATGAAATCGAATTTTTTATAAATAATTAAAAATTATTGGACAATGAGGCAAAAAGACGGCACAACAAATTGTAAAGGGCATAATACAATATAGACCCGTGCGGTGCACGGGTATGACGACTAGTTTGCGAATTAAATATGGATCATAATTTGTTAATCGGTATTTTATCGTAAATTAGTTTTAATTCATTAATTAGGGAATTCGATAGGGTTAATTGGATAACATTGAATTTTAGGGTTTAGAGTTTGTACATTTTTTCTTTTACTTTGAATTGTATTATTATTTGAATTGTATTTTCTAATTTGAATAGTATCGAATTAATTTTTTTTTTTTTTTAATATTTTTATAATTTTAATTAATTATAGTTAATTTTAATTTTAATCTTGAAAAAATAATAACATCAATCATCTTTTAGGAAAACCGGAAAAAAACGAAAAACAATTGAGATGGTCGGCGTGGTCGTCGGCGTGGTGGGGTGGCGGAGAGAGATGAAATTTGGAGTTTTGAGATTTTTTTTCTTTCTCTTAAAGAGCCATCCCTAACCTTTTAAAAAGTCAATTCTCCCACAAATTCCCCTTAGGAACAGTACTCCTTAGGAACAGTACTTCCCACTTTCCCCCTTCTCTGTCCGCTACTTCTCTGTTTTTCCACCCATTCTTGACACGCCTTCCCCCTTCACTGCTCTCCTCTACTTTCCCTTTTCATTCCTCTTTCTCTCATTTTGCGTTTTTCTCTCTATTATTTTCGTTTTGTTGCCTTTGCTTTTCGCTTTTTTAGCTTTGATTCCGTTTCTGGGTTCCTCATATTGCTCTTTTACCCTTTCAGGTTGTGAATCTGGGGTTATAGAGCTTCTTATTATCAAGGTTTTATGGTTTTGTTGCCCTTGATTTTCGTCTGTTTTTCGTTTTTGAGTTCCTGTTTTTCATTTTGTTGCCTTTGTTGTTCGCTTTTTTATCTTTGATTTCTGTTTTTGGGTACCTCATATTGCTCTTTTTCCTTTTCAGGTTGTGGATCTGGGGTTATAGAGCTTCTTATTCTCCAGTTTTTATGGTTTTGTTGCCCTTGATTTCCGTCTATTTTTCGTTTTTGAGTTTCGGTTTTTCGTTATGTTGCCTTTGTTTTTCGCTTTTTAATCTTTGATTTCCGTTTTTTTGCCCTTTTTCCCTTTCAGGTTGTGGATCTGGGATTATAGAGCTTCTTATTCTCCTGTTTTTATGAGTTTCAGGTTGTTTAAGTTTACTTCTCTGCTTCCTCTTCTTTCTGCTTGTTCACAGATCGTTGCTTGGCATCATCATCTTGAAGATTCATCGCGGATCATCGATTGTCATTATCTTTGATTATTTTCTCCAGGTAATCAAGTTCTAACCTTCCTTTCTTATTGGGCTATCGCTCTTTTGTGTATGATTGACATTGATTGTTATCCTTTTTTTTTGTTGATGTGGCTTTCTGACTACAACAAGCTGAGATAAATGATGCAAAAGTTGGAGGTGAGCTTCTAGATCTTGTTTTTATGAAATTATGATCTTTGAGGTTATGGTTTTTTTGTATTGTTAGTAGGTTTAATCACTGTTATCGAATTGATTTGCTTAATGAAATAGATGGCCTTTTTAACTTAGTTCATCAATTTGCTGAATTAATTTCGTCGGTTCACAGCATAATTTGAGGCTAATTAGTAAGGAAAATTTTGCCTATTTTTGAGGTTCATCGATTTGCTTTTTTTCTATTGGTAGGTTCAGTCAGTGTTATCGATATGCTTGATAAAATAAGTGACTTTGATTATTTAGCTCATCAGTCAGCTAATTTGAGGTTAATGAAGGAAGTAATTTTGTTGGGGTTTGCGTGTTTTATGCTTCTTGTCGTTTTTCATTGGATATGTTTTGGTTATGAGATTAGGGTTGGTATAAAGTTGCTGAATTTGAATGATTGGATTTGAGGGTGTTTTATTGTAGCTCGTTTGCGAGAGATTTAGTTTAATAGTGTTAGCTGTAGCTTTTGGTTTGGGTGAATTATGATGAATTGAGCTGATTTGAGATTTTGGTCACGTTTCTGCACATCAACCACATTTTCTTGCAGCTTATTCATGGCACGTTTTGATTAATGGTCGTGGTTTGTTGTTTGTTCTTGGTTTCATAATCTTTCAATTTTTCATATCTACTTCTCTCTCTATTACTCATCTTGTCTTTTTTTTTTCTTTGCTCTTGATTTTCGGTTTCTTCTCGTTTTGTATTCCTAATTTTCGCTTTATTTGTCATTGTTTTTCAATTAGTTGTCTCTGGTTTTTCCTTTCCCCCGATTGATTTCTTCTTTTATGCCCCTGAGTTCCGCTATGGTGCATTTGATTCCCTTGCAAAACTTACCAGTTGCCTGGGCACGTTTAAAAAGAGGAAACAAGTGTGATATTTCCATTTACTTGTGTCGCTGAAACCCTGCAGGAAGGGGCCACATTGCAGGAAGAGCGCCATATCCTGCCCGTTGGCATCGAAGATGCTAACTTTGAAAAGGTTATCGCATACCTTCGAGAAACTGTTCGGCATGCAGGCTGCAGACATGTTCAGAATCCGAAACATAGTAAGCGTCCTGACACCGCACTTTCTTTATTACTTATGCTCGCAGCCGAGTAACTACTATGGTGCTTATATGCAAACAGGCTACATCAGACACCGTGATACCTGCTCCCAGACGCCAGAGTTCAGCACAGTTCCCTCTGCTAATGCGCCGAAGGTGGATAAACAATGTGTAGACGATAAAGAACGATTCTAATAAGACTACTCAGATTTAATGTTTTGATTAGGGGTTAAGGTTGTGGATTTATGTATATTGAACGATTTGGTCTAGGGGTACGGTTGGACATGCATGTTGACGAGAACCAAGCTATGAGCTCAATTTTCACACCGTGTTTTGAAAAAATGGTGTCCGTGTTGGTTTGGTTGATTATGAATCCATTTGCCTAACAAAATTAAAATGCATAATGTAATGACCCTTATGAAATCAAATCGAAAGCACTAGATTAAGGTATTAACCTAGTGACAAATATCGACTTGAACAAGATGAACGATTGCTAAATAAATTCCTTTCTAGTCTCAAATTATGATAATAACGTTGTCTTGTTTGAATCATTCTATTATGAATCGTTTAAGTTTTGCGAACTACGAACTATTTCTTAAGGTTCAGATTTCGTCCGCGATTCCTAATTATTGTGGTTTTTGATGCGTTTTTAATTGCTAATCCAAGGAATTATTATGATTTGTTCGAGAAAGTTTTGAACTTGCCGGATAGGTTTGAAAACTTGTTTTAATTTGTTGAGGGAAAGACTGTATTTATAGTGATTTTAGGTTACAAAAAAGGTCACCGGGAGAAACTTCACCCCACAGGGCGAAACTTCGCCCGATGGTATTTCGGCCATATTGGAGGGAATACGCAGGGCAAAACTTCACCCATGAAGATCCAAAAGGCAAAGTTTCATTTCAAGGGCAAAGATTAGAATTGGGCTTTGTTTTAATGATCCATTAAGGCTTTGTATATATATATATATTTAACCTAGAGCTGATCATGGGCCGTACCGTCCGAATAGCCCGACCCGTCCGACTCGAAATTTTAGCGGGTTTGGACAGGGAATCTCGGCCCGAATTGTTAAATGGGCCGGACAAGCCCGGCCCGATACAACAAACGGGCCGGGCATGGACACTAATATTTTGAAACGTGCCAACCCGTCCGGCCCGCTAAAATATTATATACATTCTACAACTTATAATTATATAGGAAATGAAAAATGTATATTCATTATAATACAAAAGAAAATAATTAATCTATGCTCTAATCAAGACACATACACTTGATAATAGTATGATATAGCGAAAATACCTTTGAATTCTCAAGAAAAATTAGGCAACTCTCGCTATTCTCAAATTCTCATAATAATCTATTAATAGTCTGATCTTATCACCAATTTTTGTTCATTTATCAAATACTTTTTTTTTCCTTGTATTTTGATATGTAACAAACAATTCAACTATGTTGTAATTTTTTAAAATATTTACGTAATTACCGCCTATCTTTATTTTTTTGATAGTTTTTTCATTCACTCAATAATTGGCCCGATAGCCCGCGGGCCGCCCGATTTTGCATAAACGGGCGGGTAAGGGCAAGTACTCTAGGCCCGTTAGTTAGGCCCGACCCGCCCGCTTTGATGTTAAAGGGTAACTTTTTATCTTTTAGCCCGGCCCGTGTCCGGCCCGAGCCCGCATTTGAGCAGGTCTAATTTAACCCCATATTTCTACCATATCATTAGATCTAGAAAAACTCCATTAGCTTAGACTACTCTCTATCATTATAATATAGTAGCAACATTAGTTTAGTTTTAGATCTAATTGAAGATTGAAGGGTTTGCAAAGATTTGATAACAAAAGTTGTTGTATTTCTTCTTTAAAATTCATATTTATGTTAATCTTCATCTTCTTTATTGAGTTTTTCCTCCATTATTGGTACTTTCTTCTCCTCTCTCTCCTCTCTAATTAGTTTTTTCTCTAGTTTATTGTTTTTCTTGGTTTCTTGTTTTTCCTAGTAGAGTTTGTTCTTAGTTTTATTTTTTTTCTCCCTTCTGTTAAATTAATTCCCCTCTTTTTGTTAGTATGGATTGTTTTTACCTAATTTCTTTGTTAGTTGTTCTTGTTAGTTTTATCATGATTAGTGAGTAGATCTTTGTTAGGGGGTTAGGGGATGATGGATTTGGGTAACATGGATTAAGAATTCTTGTGATTGAATGCACTTGGGTTGATTTGTCTATTTTGGAATTGTTGTATGCTTGTCGACTTTACTTGATCAATTTAGTTGACTCGTATTCACCCTCGTCAATATGGGGAAACTCGAGGCTTGGGTAATTCCGACTTAGTAACCTAGCTTCTTCCTCGCGAAAGCGAGTCTTAGTGAGGTCGGGTGTAGAGACCGAAAGGTGACCCATCCCTTATCAATCGTGTATCGTTTGCTTGATTCCTTGTTTATGTATCCTATTTTCGATTCCCCGACTCCCCTAACACCTTTTCATTTATTGAATTCCGTTTTAGTTATCGACCATCTTAGTCTAGTTATAATTTTATTCAAACCTCCATTAGATCTCAAACACTTATAGAGTTAGACTTGACCGACTTTACGAAAACCGTCCCTTGGATCAATCTCGACCTGCCACTACTACATTAGTTAGGTTCGTCGGTGTTTACAAATATTGTTTGATCGTGCGGGTCGCGACGCCTGCGCATCAGTGACATTCCTTTGAAGACTGTTCATCGTTCGCCATAGAACCATCCAGGATATTTGATCATGTTCCCCTCCCTGATTTCTTCTCTTAGGATATGCGCTTATAAGGGATGTGCTCACTCGGAAAGACGGTTCTGGTTTTGTGGTCTACATGGCCTAGTGAAGGTGATTAATATTGATTAGTGATGGAGATGTGATCGAATGATGGGTTAATAAGTAATGTTATCATTTGGTCAGCATGTTTAGTTTGTGTCACATCTTGTACTTTGCTTATTACTTATTGTACTCGACATTGGCTTACATGTCCTTATGTCTTAAATTGTCACCCAATTTCCTGTGGGTCTGTGATAATCCTTTTGATATTTCTGATTATCTGCACAGCAGTCTAAATCAAAGATTAATTGTTAATATTCTTGATGTTCGGGATTATTGTACAGAAAATGTGATAGTAGCTTATAACATGGACCATTCGACTCGGATTAGACTTTTACCATACTTATGTCATAGAATTCCGTTGTTAGTTTGGTTTTTATTTGACCATTTGTTATTTGGTTTGGATTCAATTCCTTAGCTTGGATATCGTAAACTATTTAAGCTAATTATATGGTTTGGTTTCCGATTTATATTGCAATGATGCTACTACCTCGGAAAACCGAGATGGTAACACTTTTATCTAC
Source organism: Agrostemma githago (assembly GCA_958450325.1). Classification (NCBI taxonomy): domain Eukaryota; kingdom Viridiplantae; phylum Streptophyta; class Magnoliopsida; order Caryophyllales; family Caryophyllaceae; genus Agrostemma; species Agrostemma githago. The sequence goes on along the minus strand of OY288261.1, from coordinate 9,678,694 downwards.
TCGGGAAGGTCTTGATAAGGCTACTAAGTAAATGGTGGTATTACAACTACATAATGAACTCAAATTTCTAACTAGGGCTCGTGACAGTTTCCTAACAGAAACTAAAGATAACATTAATGCATGAAGGTCATAGCAATACATCTTACGCCTATGGAGTCCTTAACCAATGCAACAACAGAAATAGAGTCACAGTGGCGGACCTAGGATTTTTCAGCTAGGGGGGCACTATTTGTTTTTTTCGATATTTTTGCATTTCAAAATTATTTTTACGATATTTTTTCTATATAATAATGAACTATGAGACTTGTCAAAAAATGCTTATATATGTTTTAAATTAATCATATTTTTATCACACGGTTATTAAAATCATTACCAAATTAAATAAACTAATTACATTATATAGGAAAAAATTGAGACAAATATTTGCAAGGTTTTGAGAAATAGTTTAAATATAATATTTAGAAATTTTCATTAAGTTATGACATTAAGTATGAGGTTGTGAAGTTGGTTTCATGGTTGACCTTATGCTCAACGGACCTGGGTTCGAATCCCTTATAAAACATCATGATTCAAACCCCTGTCATTTGTGGAAGAATCAAATACCTTTGACCCCGGTCCGCCCCTGTAGAGTCATTAAAATAGAAGACCAAGCTTGTCACTTGTGCACTGACATGACACCCTCAGCATCTAAGGGAATTTCTTTGAGTATATATTATGACGGTTTTCTAGGCACCTAGAAAGACTCTAATTCTATCCATAATGTTATTGTGCAGAGGGGATGATGTTGTACTGCTGATCATAATCTTATACTGTACACATTAAACCAGAAAAGTAGAGAAGAATTAAGAAGATACTATTCAAATACCGTATGACAAAGACCCAGGCCATGATGGCTACACCAGCAAATTCTTAAGACTCATGAAGCATTGTTGGGGAAGAGATTACTAATGCAATCCTTGATTTATTTTAGATTGCTAATATTATAAACCAAATTAATGCTCGTAACTTTACCCTCTAAGGTCTCTAGGCCGGCCAGCTAATGTAACACAATTTTGTTCAATTGCATGCTGCAATGTGCTATATAAGGTGTTTGATATAAAAGCAAGCTCATGGTCAACATTTTGGCACAAATCCTAAGCTACCTGATCTAATCAGCAAAAACTAAGGGCAATAATTCTACATGTCACCCTTAGCTTGCCTCTTGTTTTAAAGTACTGTTTGGAACAATAATATTTTTTTTTTGGTAAAATGTAAATTGTATTAATGATAGAGTGACCATTTGCATTGACCAAATTGTTGAGACAGAACGAAGTCTTACATTACATACAATAATTGTTGACAGATGCAAACATCCTACTATATTTATGTTATGTTAATCTATCAAGCCATTTCCTGTCTTTCTCAGTAATCTTGCCTTTAAGTTGCATCTGAACTCTTGTCTGGATATCTTGTTGAATCAGTTTTACACGTGCCATTGGGTGCTGGATGTTTTTGTTCCTTTGCCTTCAAATATTATACATTATAGCAGCATTTAGAATGCTATTCATGATCCTTTTTTTTTTTTTTTTAGTCTGGAACGAATACTTCATGCTGAGTCTCCAAAGGTGCACATTGTCAATAGGAATATGGATGCCCGTCCAAGCCTGCATCACATCCATTATTTGCCTACTGAATTGGCAACAGAAGAACAAATGCAGGGTGATTTCATCCTCCTAATCACAGATGCAACACTTAGCATTAGGTATATATAATGCCAAGCCTATGAAGCTTGTCTCTGGTGTTCAACCTTTTGGTGCTGATATAGCCAGGTGATAAAGTAAAGTTGCTCATACATGCCACCCGAGGATTCTTTTTTACTCTCGAAATTGGCCTCCTGTACCGCCACCTTTGTCTTGAGCATCATTATTGAATTGAATTCATCACCACTCGAACCAAGAATTTCAAGATCACTACTCATATTTGTATCATCCCCATCCTCTTCAAAAAGAATTGACCTCAATTCAAAAGACTCGAAATAAGAAGATAATTTTGCCTTGTCCGCAGTATTTACTCCGTAAGCACCAAATAGTTTAATCTTGTATTTGCTTCTATTCAATCGTCCAATTGCTGGTAAAGTTTCATACTTTCATTCCCTTTGACAAATTTAACCAAACTAAATCACCACAATTTAAATCTCCCGAATATTGATGCTCGTCATGTATTTGTGTTTTCCTTGATTGTTGCATGCCCTCTAGACCTGACCTCACAATGTCGTGTACAAACTCCCTTGATCTGATAGCTTCATCCACATATTAACCAAAACGGTAGTGGTAGATCAAACACTATGCTTTCTTCGTAAGTGTTAGTACAAGATAAAACCTCTAACATGTCTTCGCAGGGAACAACACTACTTTAATCTCTTTTTTGGTGAACAATACACGTGAATAGTACCACGTGAACAGTAAAATAAATTGGAACGAAGAACCAATTAAACTAAAAGACAATCAAAACTTATTTAACTTTTGAACTACCTCGCTCAAGTTTAAAATTGAATTTCAATCGCAATCGGAAGTTCAACCACCAACTTGGCTTCGACATACTTTAGGATCGTCTTGATTTTAAGAAAAATCAATAAAAGTAGCACAAACCAAAAGAACTTGAATAATATTTGGGATCTGATCTAATTTTCACACATTTAAAATAATCGCGTTTGTCATTTCCTTGGATCGTCCTACTGTAGGACAAGTAAGAAACATGACTCTGATAATACCACTTAAAATATGAATTGCAACGGATCGCGGAAGTTACTCGTACCAATGATTATTTTGGTGAGCTTATATAAACTTACTAAGGAAAAAAGAAACACATACAAAAAGAAAGGATATTTGCTTAAGATAGACCTATATCCTAAGTAATGGGTGTCTAAATTAAAGACCTAATCAATTTAATACGGTGAATCGAATTGAAGACCCATTTTACTTGTCTCGGAAAAATTCACAATACTTCTTAAATTTTAAAGGAAAATTCAAAGTACTTGAATTTTGAAAGCTTTATTTGTTTAAAACTTAAACAATTAAAAAAATTATTATTCGATATGAAATAAATTAATACAAAGACTCATATATATATATATATATATATATATATATATATATATATAGGTGAACAACCCTCACCTAACTACGGAGTAATGTTTTAGGAAACTTAAAAGTTCTCCTGGTTACTCTCTAAATTTGTGTGATCTTTTACCGCTACGACTCGTATTCCTAAAATGACACATGCCTTAAACGACTCTTCTAATTAGACTAGAAACATAAGCAATACTCCCTCCTCATTTGTTGTTCTTTTATATTATTTGTGAAAAATATTTTAATCAAAGGACGACAAATGACCGTCTTTTTATATTATTTGTGAGGACTATTTTTATCAAAGGACAACAAATGACCGAGACGGAAAGAGTAAATATTTTAACTAAGCTTGGCGTAGCAAATACAGGCCAATTCGGCCTTTATTAGCTGATATTTTTTATTATCATAATTATTTTACTAGTTTTTTGTGGTTACATGTTAAACGAGATGGTAGTTGTGTCGCACACCATGCTAATCGGTTGTGCCCGAGAAGTGGGAGGACTTGCTTTATGTTTCAGATTATCCTGATGCGATTCTCACATTGGCGGAGATTGATTTAATATAACTCCTTATTTTTCCCTAAAAAAACTAATATAAGAAAACGAGTAACTTTTCTAACAAACTTACTAAAGATTCTAATCTAATAACTTTAGAAAACAAATCTACCAAACTTTACCACACTAAACTACCTAACAATCTGGGAGTTGGATTAAGAAACGACACCCTAACCTAGACCTGGCAAACGGTTCATTCGATTCGATTTCGGATCGGGTTAAATCGGTTCGATCTTAATCGGGTTAGCATAAGTTTCAGTTTCAGTTCGATTTCGATCGGGTTCATTTCGGTTAGCCACTTCTATCGGTTTACGTTATTTCGAGTCGGGTACGGTTCGGGTTGGGTCAATAGCAGGTCAGGTGAGTCTCGGGTCATAAATTTCTTGAGTTAAAAAATAAATAATTTGACTTTGGGTTTGTTATACCTTTAAATTGTAGGTAATAATTTATAAAACTATTAATTAATAAAGAATAAATGAAGAAAAATTCAAGATTTGGGTGTTTTTATGAAAAAAATAAGTATTTATTAATCAGGTCAATCAGTTCGGTTATTATTGGTTCGGTTATATTCGGTGTAGACACCCGCATTTTGACTGCCAGGTGTCTATGGCAGTTTCCAAAACATCACCCGATGATGATCGGACGCTAACGTGTTTCTACGCGCTCGGATACGGGCTCAAACCCATTAATCGTTGGCTAACACACTTACGGAGTACAAATCTCACCAAACAGACCTCAAATCCAGGCCCAGTGGATCATTCCGAGTCAAACAAGACTAATTTGGGTCGAAACCGACACCGGGAATAAAACCGACTTTTAGCGACCGGATTAAAACCCGGTCAAAGCCGTTTCCGAGTAGCTCACCCACGGTCCGCCTCCAAACGGGCCATCAAATCAAGTCCGTCAAGGCACAAAACACTAGACACCAAGGTGCCCTAGCTTTGCCTATATAAGCAACCTCATGCAACCCAATTACACAACTTCTCACAACCCTAAAAACCCTAGTACACTCTAGGACAATCATCTTACACATCTACACAAAAACCCTAGTACACTCTAGGACAATCATCTATACACACTTCAAAACCCTAGCAATTCTACACTAGCAAAAACCCTAAACCTAGTTTTAGGAATCAAACCCGAGCCACCACAACTTAGCCTCCATACACCTCGAAGACTCTTGTGTTAAAGCCACGGTTACGAGTCCGCACCGAGACAAGAACATGTAGGTTGAGGGTGACAAATCTCGTTCTCCTTTCCCTTTTCTTCTCGTTGTCCATCTCTTTTTTTTATTCCTTTTTTCGTTTATTATTATTATTATTATTATTATTATTACGGTATTATTATTATTATTATTATTATTATTACGGTATTATTATTATTATTATTATTATTATTATTATTATTATTATTTACCTCGTTATCATTATTGCATCATAACATCGTTAATACTGTTAGCATCAAAACATTAAAATACTTATCAATTTGTGTCGAATGAGAGGGATATCGGAATAAGGAAACCCGAATATACAAGTGTACTGCACACAGCGTTGCCGGTCGCTTATTCCGATACCCCGATTATTTGATTATTGAGATGAGTTAACTTAAACAATAATTCATTATTATTTCTCGTTATCATCATCCATCCTGCATCCATCAATTTTCAAATCAATCTTTAACAAGGGTCGAAACCCGTTGACACGGATCCGACATCACAATCCCTAGAGATTTATCCGATGTCGGAGAAGTCGAGGGAATCAAGTTTTTTATTTTATTTATTTAATCAAATAGTCAATTCTCCTAAATCACATAAAATCAATTCAAAACGCAATTTCCGTTGAGGCTAAAATAATTGTCAAAACAATTCGTTAGAATTATGATCTTATTAAACGCGGAGGAAATTTAATTTTATAGCAACAACCTATTTGAAACGATTTTCGACATAAAACACGATTTTACAAACGAATCTTAATTCGTACAGAGGACACTCGACCGAGTGCCTAGCCCACTCGGTCGAGTGGCACCTCAAAATCAAGTCAGTATGCTAATCACGATCACCACTCGATCGAGTCTCACAGTGACTCGGTCGAGTGGCTATGTACTCGACCGAGTTGGTCAATAACTCGGCCGAGTACGGTCTTTTACGCAAAACAGAATCAATTTTTTAGGGTCCACTCGATCGAGTCCATCGACCACTCGATCGAGTGACCTCATAACGACTCAAATTACGAGTCTTACATTGTTCTATTTTCAAAACCCGATAGTATTTCTCGACTTAGGTCAACACGTGCATAATTAATCACATGTATACTATCTTTTCAAATCGTGCATCCTCATATTTGCATCTTTTCAATTCAATTCAATATTTGCAAACCGTTATTATTCGTTTCTTTACATCGTTTACTAACGCGTTTTTTTTTTGTTTCTTTTGTCAATTTAATTATTATTCGTTTATTATACTAAATGAACCCGCATGCTAAAATACAACTTGGACGTTAATTTTAGTTGCATTAAATTGACTTAGAAACCCTTTCAATTACATTCGCATGTTTAGGGAAAATAAATCTTTGCATATCATTTTCCCGTTTTACTAGCACGCGTATTAGAAAGTCATTCGAGTTCTTAGTAGAGGCCGCTAATGTGCGGGCGGGGTTGGGTGTCCTTTGTGGGCTTCTCAACACGTACCCTCACCCCTTACTCAGAACCTTGGTTTCCGGATGCCCGAAACCGTTGGCAAACGAGAGTCATTCAATATACGATTAACCGCTCAAGTCGGCATCTATATCGATATGCAAAGGGACGAGCCCAATAAACTCTGACATCGGAAATGGGCCGTATTTTGTATACGGCCCACTACGACATAGAGTGGGCTCGAACGGTTCCGAATAACCATAAAATTCGGTGGCGACTCCACATAGACCTAAATTTCAATTCGATCCTTCTCATATGGAGATTCATTCGCCTACCCAAACCCGCGCGTGGCCGCGTCGGGGTGGACCTATGTCATGTCCACAATTTGGCGACTCCGCTGGGGATTAACTGATGCGTGACTTACCATCGGCATCCTCAGGGTGAGACTCGAATAGAAATCGTTTGACAAATACAATACGCGTGTTAGTTCTACGGTTCATGCATGACCCATATTTTCCCGGGCCGGTACTCGCGACCGACGTCTCACTATACCGTCGATGTACTCCAATATGGATATGTTGAAAGGTGTCCATAGTCGATTCGAGTGGGTTTCGCGGCATGTTCTAAGATCAACTCGACTTAGGAAGTCCGTCCCGATCAACGTCTAGACTATGTACACTGGTATAGACCCCTTATAGACCGACCGAGACTTAGTATAGAGCATACATGGCGTCGTTATAATGCTTGTGTGACTACGTGCTACTTGGTTTCCGAGTCGTTTTCAAAAACCGTCTTTTTTCAAAGATTGCATCTTTTTCAAACTATTCAATTTCAAAACCCGGGACACATACCGAATTTAGGACTTATGATTTTACTCAAAATAGCCTATTTTCTAGACGGTATGCTGCCCAATTCAAAACTCGAAAAGCATTTCGAACTTTCAAAACCCGTGGCCCAATGACATTTCTTTTTTTCGAAATTTGGGCCTCTCCACCGAGTCTTCTCGGTCCTTTTTCAAAATCAATCAATTTTCAAAACCTTCCTTCTCCTTAGGACTTCCCGTATTTAGCAGTGTCGGGTCGTGTCTTAAGTTATCAAGGTCCTTAGCGTCGAAACTCCGTCGATCTTACATCACGAGTTTCTTCCCTATCCCAGTCCGCCTTATTAGACTAAGGCAGGGCCCACCTACGTAGGACAAACCCCTACAAAGGAGGGCCCGTCAACACAATCGAGTCCAAAAGTCTGGGGATGTCTCACGTGAACCTTCCTTCGAACAGGACTAGGCCCATTCGCCGAATCCTAAGGAAGGCCCACCTTGCACAAGTCACCCGTCTAGGTGTCTTTTCCGAGTCAACCTTTTGCAGGGCATAGCCCTATAACAAAAGGTTCGGGGTCCTTACGTCTAAGGGTCACTCGTCCCACACTCGAGTCTTAACAAAATTATCGATCCCACTTGGGGGCTACCCCTTAGCAGAGTGATCAATCACGGTTGCTCTAAGGGTCATGTCTTACATGTGTCTCACGTACTCCACTTTCGAGTCACTTAGGTGTCACACCATCTAAGTCCTTAAGTCTCGCTTGGGGGCTATTCTCCGACGGAGTGATTAATCACAGTCACTCCGAGAATCGTGCCCTACACATTTGTCTTAGGGAAGTCTAACCCGAGTCAAACTGGGGCCGTCCCTCCTCTTGCGCTATTTCCTATGCCTTGGTGAGTTCGAGTTCCGAAGCAACCTTTCTGATTACGTGGTGTTCTTACAGACAGGCCACCCGAAACCAGACGCCAACGCAAAATGGGCGATTTGAAAAATGCTCTGGCCAAGATTGAGACCCAACTGGCTGCCATCCAGGCTAACCAAGCAACGATAGTCACCCGCCTAAGTACCGTGGAAAAGATGGCCCCAGTTGAGGGATATGAGCCCACTGGGCCCATAGCTGAGCTAATCAGTGTTGTTCGTAGGCTCGAAGAGCAAGTCCACTTATCGACGAACAACTCGATCCATACCGAAAATGCTCGTACTTATTCACCTTTGAATGATGAGCTACCTGCTAACCTCAACCTTACGGGAATTCCAATGTTTGAGGGTACTGAAGACCCGGTCCATCACATCCGGGCTTTCAAAGATTTCATGGCGGTCAAGGGGGTAAAGTCCACCATGTTTAAGCACTTATTCCCTTCCTCCCTCCAGAAGCACCCCAAAACCTGGTACTACAGGCTCGATTCTAAGAAATATCCGACTTGGGATGACGTGGCAACGGAGTTCGCTCGGAACTATGCCGATAATATCGAGATCCAGACTACAATGCGTACTCTGGAAATCATGGCCCAAGAGCCCAAAGAAAGGTTCACTAAATATCTTCAAAGATGGAGGGCCGAGAGTGTAAAGTTGGTAAACAAGCCCAACGAGAAGACACTAGTGGAGGCGTTCATCAACAACCTCCTACCTCCTTACCGCGTCCATCTTAGATATGCCGGCATTTCAAAATTTGCTGTACTTACCGAAATGGGCGTTAGGATTGAAGACGATCTTCGACACAATGAAGATCTGGGTAAAGTCTCTACTGAAGGCTATACTGGACATCAACTCGAGTCCTTAGAAGCCGACGACTAATGACAACATCATCCAAGAGTCCGGACTTGATTTAAGTCCGAGTCTGAGTCTGAGTCTAGGATGTTCTATTCCAGAGTCAAAGTCAAAGTCATAGTCAGAGTCAACTGTATTCTGTCCTCTTTTTCAAAATTCAATAAAATCAGCTTTCAAAATTCTTTCTCATATACACTTTCCTTATGTGTTTCCGAGAACATGATGAACACCATCATACACTGTGAGCACACGCACGTGACTATTATAGGCACATCTATAATGACTGCAGGAAACCGAGCCCGTGTTTTCTTTTTACCTATTCCGTGTCTGGTATAGAAAAACCACATAACTACCCATAGCAGGAGCGGTATCGAATCCTATGACAAATCTAGGTAATCTCCTAGTTTGGGTTCAAGACGGGAGGCAAGCCCATTTCCCACAATAAAACACCCCTCCAATAAGACTGACCAATCTCTACCTTAGGTGTTAGTCTGACCGGCAAAAAAAGAAAGAAAAAAAAGAAGAAAGGGCCAAAACAAAGGCCATCAAAAAAAGAAAACTGGAAAAAAAAAAACAAAAAAAAAAATCGAAAGTCCATGAAAAAAAAGAAAAGCAAAAGGCCAAAACAAAAAAAACAGGTCATCGTCAAAAAAATTCAGAATACCCATGACCGTGGTCAACGGTCAATTCAAGTGAAAGCCCCACGACCAGGGTACGGTCAAAATTATCAAAACCCCATGACCGCAAGGTCAATAAAAAAATCAAATAATCAAATACTCAAGTGAAAATCCTTTGACCGGGGTACGGTCAAATTCAAAATTATCAATGTCATCCAAAAGGGGAGTGACAATCAAGCTGGTCAGATAACACCACACTCAGCCTTCCCACGTTACAACCCTCAAGACCTCCCCCGAGACCCAGGCTAGAGACAGCCCGGAATTTTGAGGATTCAAGCCCCATAGGATACTCCTAACCACTAGGGCCAGACATGGAAACCAGATCCCGCATTATCAAACCGGCTCTCGAAACCTTAGCTCCACAGAACCGAGCTCTAGATTTCGAGTCATCAAGGCCATTTACCTCTATCAAACCGGCTCTCGAAGCCTTAGCTCCACAGAACCGAGCTCCAGATTTCGAGTCATCAAGGCCATTTACCTTTATCAAACCGGCTCTCGAAGCCTTAGCTCCACAGAACCGAGCTCCAGATTTCGAGTCATCAAGGCCATTTACTTCCTAGCACCACATTTTCAAAAACATCCAAACCAGTTACCAACCCCAAACACGGGAACTCAACTTGCAGTCGGCATAGAACATGCCCAAATAGTTCACACCACCTTTGGGGGCTACCCCGGAGAACGCTCACAGTCACAGGATTAATATCCTAACCATTCAAGCCCTTTGATCAAGACATCACTGGGAATGCACCTAGCCTACACTGTCATTATGGCTAGTTACACACAAAGTCCTATTAGCTTAGGCACCATGATATATCTTTCAATCCACTGAACTACGGCATGGTTTGATTTCACCACACGTGAATACGTAGGCAGCCTTTCAACAGAGGCACAACCACCCACATTGACACACATTCAAAAAGCGCCATTATTCCGGTCACGACACCATCATGTTCTCAACAGCTAGCTTTGTTGTCCTGGGGGCTTCTCCTAGGCAGAAGTTCTCCATCCACTCACAAAATCCAGATAAATCCAACAAAAAATCTAGCCTTCTTTCTGTAGTGTGTCCTAGTACTCGGCTCAGCCGAAGACAAGAATCTGTCAAGACTCGAGGCATCACCCACTTTGGAAATGTATCCTAAAATAGGAAATTCAGGAAGGCACCAGACTAAAACAGTCTCATTACAGGCTACTGCCAGTCCCCTATAGCACATCTATCCCATTTCGATGTACGACCGTGTTGCCACTCGCCTAGGCTACGGGATGGCGCAACTTAAGAGTCTTGTTAGGCGACCCACACCCCTATCGAGTCACGGTCCAACCTTTAAAGAGTCCCGTCCGTGTCAGTCAACTTGTCCTGTCGTGTCCAGAGTCGAGTCTGTCGGTAGGTCCCTCTCTTCAAATTCCACTTTGAAATTTGCAAAATTTAGCCATTTGAAAAAAGATCTTTTTCGACAAGGTCAGATTTCGGTCTATTTAAACTGCAAATTTCTTTTCTACCCCCTTCCGTTTTGAAAACCTAGCTCGTGATTGCTTTCAGGATTTCAAATTCAAAAACTTCAAAAATAATTTTCCCCAGCACGAGTCGTTTTACTATCTACGTGTTGCGTACATTTTTATGTGACTTATACAGGTACGACTCAAGCAAAGGCATGCAAGCCGTCAAATCTCCCCAGCAGCATTTTCCGGGATAGCACGGGATGAGCCAACACACAGGCACACCCAGGGCTTACGCGACAAGCCCAAATTCCCCACGGAGTACAATCATCAAGCTCAGGTATGATTTCTGTCTTGCGGCTGGCGAGCCCTCCACGCGAGTCTAACGGACTATAAACGACCCGACCGGAAGTCTACCAGGTCTTAACGGGCTTGGTAGCTACTCTGACTTTCGCCTTGTCCAAGCCTCAGTCAGAGTGGGGGCTCTGTAGACACCCGCATTTTGACTGCCAGGTGTCTATGGCAGTTTCCAAAACATCACCCGATGATGATCGGACGCTAACGTGTTTCTACGCGCTCGGATACGGGCTCAAATCCATTAATCGTTGGCTAACACACTTACGGAGTACAAATCTCACCAAACAGACCTCAAATCCAGGCCCAGTGGATCATTCCGAGTCAAACAAGACTAATTTGGGTCGAAACCGACACCGGGAATAAAACCGACTTTTAGCGACCGGATTAAAACCCGGTCAAAGCCGTTTCCGAGTAGCTCACCCACGGTCCGCCTCCAAACGGGCCATCAAATCAAGTCCGTCAAGGCACAAAACCCTAGACACCAAGGTGCCCTAGCTTTGCCTATATAAGCAACCCCATGCAACCCAATTACACAACTTCTCACAACCCTAAAAACCCTAGTACACTCTAGGACAATCATCTTACACATCTACACAAAAACCCTAGTACACTCTAGGACAATCATCTATACACACTTCAAAACCCTAGCAATTCTACACTAGCAAAAACCCTAAACCTAGTTTTAGGAATCAAACCCGAGCCACCACAACTTAGCCTCCATACACCTCGAAGACTCTTGTGTTAAAGCCACGGTTACGAGTCCGCACCGAGACAAGAACATGTAGGTTGAGGGTGACAAATCTCGTTCTCCTTTCCCTTTTCTTCTCGTTGTCCATCTCTTTTTTTTATTCCTTTTTTCGTTTATTATTATTATTATTATTATTATTATTATTATTATTATTATTATTATTATTACGGTATTATTATTATTATTATTATTATTATTATTACGGTATTATTATTATTATTATTATTATTATTATTATTTACCTCGTTATCATTATTGCATCATAACATCGTTAATACTGTTAGCATCAAAACATTAAAATACTTATCAATTTGTGTCGAATGAGAGGGATATCGGAATAAGGAAACCCGAATATACAAGTGTACTGCACACAGCGTTGCCGGTCGCTTATTCCGATACCCCGATTATTTGATTATTGAGATGAGTTAACTTAAACAATAATTCATTATTATTTCTCATTATCATCATCCATCCTGCATCCATCAATTTTCAAATCAATCTTTAACAAGGGTCGAAACCCGTTGACACGGATCCGACATCACAATCCCTAGGGATTTATCCGATGTCGGAGAAGTCGAGGGAATCAAGTTTTTTTATTTTATTTATTTAATCAAATAGTCAATTCTCCTAAATCACATAAAATCAATTCAAAACGCAATTTCCGTTGAGGCTAAAATAATTGTCAAAACAATTCGTTAGAATTATGATCTTATTAAACGTGGAGGAAATTTAATTTTATAGCACAACCTATTTAAAACGATTTTCGACATAAAACACGATTTTACAAACGAATCTTAATTCGTACAGAGGACACTCGACCGAGTGCCTAGCCCACTCGGTCGAGTGGCACCTCAAAATCAAGTCAGTATGCTAATCACGATCACCACTCGATCGAGTCTCACAGTGACTCGGTCGAGTGGCTATGTACTCGACCGAGTTGGTCAATAACTCGGCCGAGTACGGTCTTTTACGCAAAACAGAATCAATTTTTTAGGGTCCACTCGATCGAGTCCATCGACCACTCGATCGAGTGACCTCATAACGACTCAAATTACGAGTCTTACATTGTTCTATTTTCAAAACCCGATAGTATTTCTCGACTTAGGTCAACACGTGCATAATTAATCACATGTATACTATCTTTTCAAATCGTGCATCCTCATATTTGCATCTTTTCAATTCAATTCAATATTTGCAAACCGTTATTATTCGTTTCTTTACATCGTTTACTAACGCGTTTTTTTTTTGTTTCTTTTGTCAATTTAATTATTATTCGTTTATTATACTAAATGAACCCGCATGCTAAAATACAACTTGGACGTTAATTTTAGTTGCATTAAATTGACTTAGAAACCCTTTCAATTACATTCGCATGTTTAGGGAAAATAAATCTTTGCATATCATTTTCCCGTTTTACTAGCACGCGTATTAGAAAGTCATTCGAGTTCTTAGTAGAGGCCGCTAATGTGCGGGCGGGGTTGGGTGTCCTTTGTGGGCTTCTCAACACGTACCCTCACCCCTTACTCAGAACCTTGGTTTCCGGATGCCCGAAACCGTTGGCAAACGAGAGTCATTCAATATACGATTAACCGCTCAAGTCGGCATCTATATCGATATGCAAAGGGACGAGCCCAATAAACTCTGACATCGGAAATGGGCCGTATTTTGTATACGGCCCACTACGACATAGAGTGGGCTCGAACGGTTCCGAATAACCATAAAATTCGGTGGCGACTCCACATAGACCTAAATTTCAATTCGATCCTTCTCATATGGAGATTCATTCGCCTACCCAAACCCGCGCGTGGCCGCGTCGGGGTGGACCTATGTCATGTCCACATTCGGGTTCGGGTATCATTCGGTTATAATAAATTCGGTACAAATTCGGTTCGATTCGGATTGAATCGGGTTTTCGGGTATTATTCCAACTTAATCCTATCGGGTGTTCGGTCGGTTTCAATTCAGGTATTTTCGGTCGGTTTTTCGGGTTCGGGTTTACTTTGCCAGGTCTACCCTAACCGATATCATCTCTATATGTCGCCCTAGCTTTTCTTTTTTAAAAATTTAGAACAATAATTCTTTCTTTTGCCTTAACCCCGGGCCCAAGTAACGTTATTTATGCTCCCGATGATTCTTTTTTACTCTCAAAACCTACCTCCAATGCCGCCACATTTTTTTTGAACATTATTCTTAAATTCATCAAGACTCAATCCAAAAATTTCAAGATCCCTTGTAATCCCCTAGAAAATCTAACGCAATACAGTGGCGGAAACACTGTAGATTTGAGATTAAAATACACTGACAAACTATGTCTTATTAAAAGAAATGGTAAGTCAATACAAAGACCTCTTTTTACAAAAGGGCTAAATTAAAAATTCTCCAAACAGGGTTACAAAAACCATAAATAAACATGAATGAAGAAAGAGTAGGATCCACGCTACTCGCTAGCTCACACCCAAAACCCAACAACAAATACCTGTCATGTTGTAAACATAACAGCCACGTCAGTGGGGAGTAACTCGGACGTTCTCCCAGCCATATTATACCATATGGAAAAATAATAGTATTATTATATCAAAATACTTAAAATGAGAAAACATTAAAACGATATAATAAAAATAAGTTTTCAGCGAAACTTGAAACACTTGCCAACCTGCAAGTCAAAATCAATCGATAATAATAATATTCAAAAATGGCGTTATAGATATATTCAGTGTAGATGGTCAGACTTTCACCAGGAGAATACTAAAAACTAGCTTCGAGAACCTAGTTCAAACAAATCAAACTTCGGTCTCTAACTAGGCTACTCAAGCATAATAGGACGACGACTTATAAATGCGTGACCATAGTTTAAGACAATGCACACCCCTCCTGGGATTACCTGTCACCCAGTTCAACTTATGACGGCGACTTACTGCGAGGCCTAAGCTTAAGGTCAAAATGTACACCACTCCCGGGATACCTGTTACCCGGTTCAACAACCAATGTACCGATTCCTGATACACTAGCCTTATAGTTGATGACAAAACCGTAAACCCCTGATTATATTACTCTAACCCCACACTTGTCTTTATTTTATAACTTCAAAACAAGCCATTATCGATATAAACAAAAAATATAAACATTATAAATAATATGAGGAAAAAAGAAATAAACATTTTATATAAAAAGAGAACCTTTCTATAAATAGAAACTTACTAATTTTTGAATCTTACTTAAAATAGAAATATTGTTATAAAAAATTCGTAAGCTATTAAAATTAGTGAAATGTATAAAAATAGCCTTTCCAACAAAATTAACATTTTATTATTATCGTCGTTATCGTAACTTTATTATATTTCTAAATTCGTTTCTCAAAATACAAATAAAATATAATAAGTCATTATATTGTATTTTATAATTAATTAGGAAATCGAGTTAAAACTATAAATTTTAGAAAAGAGATGTTTTAAGAAAAACGATATCAAAATTAATTGAGTCGACGAGTTTTATAAATGAAATGAGATTTACAAAGATTTCAAATTATTTTTAACAAATAGCTTTTATTAATAAATAATACGGATTTTAATAAAAATAGTCAATCGAAAACAAATAGGAAATTATTAGTGAAAATAGTCTCGACTAAAAATATATTTAAAACTAAATCGACTATTTTCTCATTTATTAGTATAAATCGTAAAACGAAAATTAATTTATTAAACAAGTACACAAATCTCGATTATTGTATTAAAATACGATTAAGTTAAAAATTAGAAATTAACGAAATATGACGAGAATATGAAATCAATACTTCATACTAAAATCGATTATTTAGTTACTAGTGTCACGATAACCAACAAAATATTATAACGATCATAAATAATAAAATTACTAACAATTTATAAAACGATATCGAAACTCGTAAAATATTTATAAGGCATAGATTTAAAAATTAATATAATTAGCAATAATAAATAGCTAAAATTAGAAATCCGAAGTTAAAATATTGACTACATACTACTACTCAAACATACGATATAAAATCGATTAACATCCTAAAGTTACCTTAAGCCGATAACCAAAACGAACACGTACTCGTCCTTGATCAGTCCAAGCTCCAAATTGTTAGTAACGTTGTAGACACCCACATTTTGACCGCCAGGTGTCTATAGCAGTTTCCGACAAACACCCGATGATGATCGGACGCAAACGTGCTTTAAATACTCAGAAACGGGCTCAAAATCATTGGCATTTGGCTTGGGCTCATTATGGAGTACATATCTCACAAAACCAACCTCAAAATCAGGCCCAGCGGGTCGTTTCGAGTCAAATAAGACTAATTTGGGTCGATTCTGACACGAGGGGTAAAACCGTCTTTTAACGACCGAGTCAAAACCCGTCAAAAATATTCCCGAGGTACGTGAGTCAGCCGTGACACCTCACACGGCTGATTCAAACTCTAATCCTAAGAAAAATCAGCTACATAAAATATTAAACAAATCCGTTTAAGGATGGAATTCAATCTCAAGTAGGAATCCTATCCGAAAACCGATTCAAACACCCGACCGAGTGCAAACACTCGGCCGAGTAGCACAAACCAGCCGTGTTTCCCTTGCTTCCTCGACAAGTAAGCGGAATTCTCATGCCATTCAGCTTCTTACGTTTCCTATCTTAAACGGTAGTTCAAACTCTCCTAGCCAAGGTCGGGAACTCCTTATAAATAGCCACTTGCACCCACACTTTTGAGGACATGATCAACACAATACGAATCAATTACACACATCTACATTCATTATCATACATCAATTACACACTTAGTATCGAGAAAACCGATATTATTCCCGAAGGAAAACCGGCCCTTATACCCGATCCCCTTCACCGAGACCACACCCGAACCGAGACACCATAACTCACCGACATCTACTCGACGCTCTTGTGCCCAAGCCACGTCCCGACGAGCCCCGATCCGAGTAAACAGAAGCATGTAGGTTGAGGGTGTAACAAAACCCGATTTCTCTTCTTCTTCCCTTCTCCTCCTCGTCGTTCGTTTTTTTATTACGGGTCATTCGTCGCTATTTTATTTTATTTTCTAATATCGATATTATTAAAAACTACTTTCATATATCAAACATTCTTAAAAATATGATATCGATTCTCTATAATCGAATATTGTATCAAAAAGAATTATATTAAAATCTCGACGATATTAAAAATCGTTACATCTTTTTTCGTTCAAACTTCTTTTTACAAAACTTTTTTTATTCATTGCAAATACTCGATATCGATTTCATAATCGAATATCGGGTACGACGAATATCGAAAACATAAAATCGAGTATAAATTAATTCATATTTTGTACGCGATTTATCAAAATTAGCAATTTCGAACAAAAAAAATAAAATCGGACAGACCCGCACGCGAGTCGCGCCACTCCCAGGCGACTCGCGCACGGGCCTAAAACCCGAGTCTTTTTTTTAGCTTTTTCGTTCGTTTTATTTTATTATTCTACGAAACGATTTCTAAAATTTATATCTTTTCTAAAACTATTCAGATTATTTGATATTGATTTCATAGTCAATTATCGAATATAACGAATATCGAAAATATTAGATCGAGTACAAATTATGCAATATTTGTACGTGATTTAATAAAAGCATCGAATCTTCGAAAAATCGTCTTCAAAAACAGACCGACACGCGACTCACCGGCATCCCAGGCGAGCCGCGCGGCCGGCTGCCACGACGCACCTTTTTTTTTTTTTTTTTTTTTTATTATTTTTCGAACTTCGTTTTTTATACAAAACATCGTTTTTAGCGATATTTTTCAGATTTCGATTAATATTTATTTTCTCGATCTCGTATATTTATTTTATTTGCTATATTATTTTTACAAATCGATACTAACTCGTTTGTTTATCTTGTACCAAATTCATCTTTTTTTTTATTTGTTTTATTATACTAAAACGAATCTAACATGCTAAATTCAACTTTGACGTTAATTTTAGTTGCATTAAACCGACATAGCAACCCATTCAATTCCTCGCATGTTTAGGAAAACAATGTTTGCATATCATTCATCGTATTACTAACACGCGTATTAAAAAATCATTCGATATCCTAGTAGAGGTCGCTAATGTGCGGGCGGGGTTGGGTGTTCTTAGTGAACTTCCCAACACGTACCCTCACCCCTTACTCAGAACCGTGGTTTCCGGATGTCCGAAACCATTGGCAACGAGAGTCATTCAATATACGATTAACCGCTCAAGTCGGCATCGGTGTCGATATGCAAAGGGACGAGCCCAATAAACTCTAACATCGGAAATGGGCCGTATTTTGTATACGGCCCACTACGACATAGAGTGGGCTCGAACAGTTCCGAATAACCATAAAATTCGGTGGCGACTCCAACTTCGATTTAAATTTCAATTTGACCATCTCATATGGAGATTCATTCGCCTCCCCAAACCCGCGCGTGGCCGCGTCGGGGTGGACCTATGTCATGTCCACAATTTGGCGACTCCGCTGGGGATTAGCTGATACGTTACTGACCTTCAGCATCCTCAGGGTGAGACTCGAATAGAAATTGTTTGACTAGTACAATACGCGTTTTAGTTTTACGGTTCATGCATAACCCCATATTTTCCCGGGCCGGTACTGGTGACCGACGTCCCACTATACTATCGATGTAGTCCAAATTGGATATGTTGAAGGTGTCCATTAGCCGATTCGTATGGGATTTACGGCATGTTCTAAGCTCAACTCGACTTAGGAAGTCCGCCCCAATTCTCGATAGGCTGTGTACACTGGTATAGACCCTTTCAGACTGACCGAGACTTAGAATTAGAGCATACATGACGTCGTTATACCGTTTCCATGACTACGTGCTACCTGATTTACAAGTCGTTTTTCAAAAACCGTCTTTTTCAAAATAGCATCCTATTCAAAATATCCAATTTCAAAACCCGGGACATATACCGAATTTAGGATCCACGATTTTACTCAAAATAGCCTATTTTTAGCCGGTATTATGCCCATTTCAAAACTCGAAAATATTCTCGAACTTTCAAAACCCTCCCCGGTCCGCCTTCCCGTTTTCTTTTTTGAAAAAAAAGGCCGGGCTCCTCGCCCCGATTTTGCTCGTGCTTTCAAAAATCAATTTCAAAACCTTCCTCTTCTTCGGACTTCCCGTATTTAGCAGTGTCGGGTTGTGTCATAAGTCGTCAAGGTCTTCTAGCGTTGAAACTCCGTCGATCTTATATCACGGGTTTCCTCCCTATCCCAGTCCGCCTTATTATACTAAGGCAAGGCCCACCTACGTAGGACATACTCCTACAAGGGTCAGCCCGTCTACACAATCGAGTCTAGAAGTCTGGGGAATGTCTCACGTGAACCTCCTTTCAAACAGGGCCCAGCCCACATAGCTGGATCCTGAAGGAGGCCCACCTCTCACAAGTCATCCGTCTAGATGTCTTTTCCGAGTCGTTTCCTCTCTAGTTTCCTTTCTTCCTTTGCTCGGGATGTACTTTAGTTCTACGATTTGGGTTAGTAGCTGATTACGTGGTGTTCTTACAGACAGGCCACCTCACACCCGAACCATGACTAAGGACTCAATTGATCAACTGAACGCCTCATTGGCCAAGATCCAAGAACAACTCGACCAAATCAGGGGTGACCAGATCGCCATTGTTACCCGGGTTAGCGCCACAGAGCAGGATAGGCCGAGTGATGAAGACGAAACTAAGGGCCCATTAGCCGAATTGACTAGCGCGGTCCTCAAGCTACAAGAGCAGGTCCACCTGTCGACCCACAACTCGATCCATACGGAGAATGCTCGAACCTATTCTCCCCTGACCGACCAACTGCCTGCCAATCTCAACTTGACAGGCCTCCCGATGTTCGACGGAACCGAAGACCCGGTATTACATATCCGGGCCTTCAAAGAGTTTATGGCCCTAAAAGGAGTCAAGTCAGACATGTTCAAGCATCTGTTTGCTTCCTCGCTAGAGAAGCACCCGAAAGCTTGGTTTTATAAGCTCGACTCCAAAAAGTACAAGTCTTGGGACGACGTAGCAACGGAATTCGCTCGGAACTACGCCGACAATGCGAAAATCCAGACAACCATGCGTACTCTCGAGGTCATGGCCCAAGAGCCAAAGGAGGGTTTTACCAAATACCTCCAAAGGTGGAGGGCCGAAAGTGTCAAGCTGGTCGACAAGCCCAGCGAAAAGGTACTAGTGGAGGCCTTCGTGAAAAATCTCCTCCCATCTTACCGGATCCACCTCCGGTACGCTATCATACCCAATTTCGCCACCTTAACCGAGATGGGTACAAGAATCGAAGACGATTTAAGGTTACAGAGCCTTACTAAGGCCTCTACAAAAGGTTATCAAGGAGCCAGTTCATCTTCTGGCAAGCCCGCAACTACAAATGCGGCCCGAAGCATCTTCGACGAGGTCAATCTGCTAGATACCTCAACCAAAAAGAGTACTCCGGCCCGAGTATTCACGGACATAGGGACTACTTATGCCGACGCCTTACAAAGGCTATCTTCTAAAGGCCTGATCCAACCTATAGGCCCAATGCCAGAGGTCTCTGTCGAGAAGCGGTCCAAAAGCTACAACGCTCAGGCCTATTGCCGCTATCACCAGGGCAACGGGCATGACACCGAAAAATGCTGGAAGTTAAAGCATCTCATTCAAGATCTGATCGAGAGTGGGAAGATACCATTACCCAGCGATAAGCCCAGTAACAAAAACAACCCTCTTGCTACTCACGCCATTTTTACGGGAGAAATAGTCGACTGTACTCATCTCATTTCCCCTTTCATTCCCCAAATCAACGGGATATGGAATGACGATGAGGACGATGTTTACCTGGCTAAGGGGGAGACTGTCCCCATCACTGCCGAAGAAATCAGAAAGGCCAAAACTAAGGCCCTGGCCGGTACGCATGTCATCACGGCCGGACCTTCGACCCCGGGATCCGTCAATGAACCATCCAAGACGAAATCCGCACCTGAAGAACCAAACACCAACACGGCCCTAGTCAAGCAACTAAAGAGGGTCCGAACTGACCTTACCATATGGCAGCTTCTGGTTAGTTCTCAAGAACATCGGGCAGCACTTACTAAGGCTCTCGATGAATTCAAGGTAGACTCGTCGGTTACCCCCACTGAAATGGTAGCCACCATCTTGCCTCACCTCAAGGGCAAGCCTAAAGGAGAAGGCCCACTTATCACTTTCTCTGAATCTGATCTGCCACCATTTGGGGCCACCCACAACCTGGCCCTATATATCACGGTGATTTGTCGAGGCAAGTATCTACCCATGACCCTAATCGATGACGGGTCAGCTGTGAACGTCCTTCCCTTAAGGACTGCAAAGGCTCTCGGCATTACCGAGACTGACTACCTTCCTACCACGCGCGCAAACTATCCAGACTTTCGATGGGAGCCCAAAATCAGTTGCCGGGGCCGTTAAGCTAACCATCATAACTGGCCCAATTGAAAAAGAGCTCGAATTCCAAGTGATCGATGTCACTTCATCTTTCAATCTGCTACTTGGAAGGCCTTGGATCCATGCGGTTAAAGCCGTATCCTCCACTCTTCACAGAAAGGTCAAGCTACCTTTACAAGACGGGGTCATCACCCTCAAAGCTACCCCAATAGCCGTGTCAAGCTGCAACACGGCTGGTTCAATCGACCCGCGAGGATTCAATTTCGTGGGAATGATCGATGAAGAGTATCTCTTTAGGCCCTACTTCACAACCAGCATCGACAAAATGCTGCAAAACTTGGGTTACTTACCGGGGGCTACTTCAAGGCCTGGTCTCCCTGCTGGCAAGATCATCGATGTTTTAAGCGATGAAGATTCGAAATTCGGTTTGGGGTACGCCTTAACCCCGGAAAATGTGGTCCGGGCCGGCATCCAAAAGGCCTGCAATATTCTCAAGGGTACCTACTTGGACCCTTACAGCCCAAGACTGAGCGATCACTTTGTCACTCCGGTATTCGGAGCTGTCCAGACGGGTCTCTATCAGCCTACTATAACCTATCCTGAGGTCAATTTCATCCCAGATGATATCTTTGCCCTCATCCAGGCTGAATCAAAAGAGGATTCGAACCATACCGAGCCCATGCTGGGGCTCTTGTTCGGGGAGAGCAAGATAATCCCGACCCCTAAGGAAGAATTAGTCAACCTGATCCTCCATAGCAGCAAGTTCGATCCAACCAAGCTGATCTCTGAAGTAGGTGCTGACACTGGAAAGAGGGCTTGGAGGAAGACGATCAAGTGGACCGACAACGAGGGTCGAGTCTACAAACTCAGTACCGGCGAAGGAGACATGTAGAGTGACGAGTCTGAATCCTAGTCCGAGTCAGAGTCAGAGTCGGAGTCTGAGTCTAGGTCTAGAAGGTCCAGTACTAGGGTCGAGTCTGTAACCCCTTTTCCTTTAGCTGTACCTCAGGGAGTCTCGGAATCTGTCCCGAGAGCACTCCCCATACCGCCTCTGACCAGCGATCAGATGGCAGCCCTCTTTGAGCTATTTTCAAAGCTCTCTATCAATAATAACGATAACCGTTCTGCTTACGACTTGTCTTATTTTCAAAACATTTTCAAAAACTTTATTTGCAATGACATTGAGAAACCCGACGAACAGGTACCACTACCTCAGCATCTAGTCGAGCAACTCGAACAAAGGGAGTCCCGAGATCCGGTCATTGAAGAAACTGACTCCATCAATGTAGGAACCCCTTTAGAGCCTCAGATGCTTAAGTTAGGTTTATCCCTAGACCCCGAGGAGAAACAACAATTCACAGATCTCCTCCATGAATTCAAAGACGTCTTCGCATGGTTCTACAAGGACATGCCGGGAATAGACCGGGAGATAGCCGAACACCGTATACCCATCAAAGATGGGTGTAAGCCGGTAAAGCAAAAACTCCGAAGAATGAGGCCCGAATGGTCTCTCAAAGTCAAAGAAGAAGTTGACAAACAATTCAAAGCGGGCTTTATCCAAGTGTCTGAATATCCAGACTGGGTCGCAAATATCGTACCGGTACCCAAGAAAGACGGAAAGGTACGAGTTTGTGTAGATTTCCGGGACCTTAATAAGGCCAACCCAAAAGACGATTTCCCGTTGCCACACATCGACATACTGGTGGACAACACGGCCGACCATGCCCTTCTATCCTTTATGGACGGGTATGCCGGATACAATCAGATCAAAATGGCAAAAGAAGACATGAGTAAGACCACCTTCACTACACCTTGGGGGACTTACTGTTACACTGTTATGCCATTTGGGCTTATCAACGCCGGTGCCACTTATCAACGGACCGCCACTACCTTACTGCATGACATGATGCATAAGGAAGTAGAAGTCTACGTGGACGATATGATCGTTAAGTCCAAAGAACGAAACGGGCATATTCCATCCCTTAGGAAGTTTTTCACCCGACTGCGCAAGTACAACATGAGGTTAAACCCTCAAAAATGCAGTTTCGGGGTAACATCGGGCAAATTACTGGGCCATATCGTCAGCCAGCGCGGCATCGAGGTTGACCCAGCCAAAATCAAGGTCATTACCGAGATGCGGCCGCCTAACACCGAAAAGGAGATTAGGGGGTTTCTCGGGAAAGTCCAATATATCAGCAGGTTCATTTCGAAGCTAACCATGGTATGTGAGCCCATTTTCAAAAAACTGAAGATAGGAGAACGGATACTATGGGACGACAAATGTCAAACAGCTTTCGATAAGATCAAAGAGATTCTTTCATCTCCGTCGGTATTAATGCCTCCTCAACACGGCTTACCTTTGTCATTATATCTGACAACGTCTGGGACAGCCATGGGGGCTATGCTAGCCCAGACAGTCGACTCAGAAGAGCGGGCTATTTATTATATCAGTAAGAAGTTCCTAGAGTACGAATGCAAATACACGATGCTCGAAAAGACGTGTCTAGCTCTAGTTTGGGCCACTAAAAAGCTCCGACACTATATGCTTAGCCACGAAGTACACGTACTATCGAGAATGGATCCAATCAAGTATTTGTTCGAAAAGCCCATCCTCAATGGTAGAATATCTAGATGGACTTTAATGCTAGCTGAGTTCGACCTCAAGTTCGTACCATTAAAAGCCATCAAGGGCCGGGTAGTAGCCGACTTCCTCGCCGATAGTCCGGTATCTGAAGAGGGACATACCGATACTTGGGCCTTCCCTGACGAAGATATATTCCATACCAACACGGAGACATGAGATCTATATTTTGATGGGGCATCCAACTTTCGAGGATTTGGTGTCGGGATTTTACTAATCTCACCACAAGGGGAGCACACCCCGTTATCCATCAAGTTAGATTTCAACGTGACTAATAACGCAGCCGAATACGAAGCATGCATTCATGAGTTGCAAGCCGCCGCTGATTTAGGAGTAACAAACCTCCGGGTCCACGGTGACTCCTCATTAGTCATTAATCAAGCGCTCCAGAAATGGAAAACTCGGAACGCAAATCTCGTAGCTTACCAAGCACGGGTAAGGGTTCTCGAAAAGCAGTTTCAAAAGGTGGAGTACATTTATCTACCCCGAGAAGAAAACCAGTTTGCAGATGCGCTATCCAAATTAGCATCTTTACTGAACATCCCGGAACATCTGACTAGCATGCCGATTTGCGTCGAAAGACGGTCCGAGCCGGCATACATCAATATTATCCAAGACATCGAAATAACTGATCCAGAACCTTGGTACCAGGCTGTTCTAATCTACTTGACGTCGGGAGAATACCCTCCGGAATCTGAAAACCGGGCCAAGAAAGCCCTACGAAGATGGGCCACTCAGTCCGCACAGACGATGGACAGTTGTACAAAAAGACGGCACATGGGGCTTTACTCCTATGCATCGACAAAACACAGGCCGAAAAGGTCATGGCCGAGGTACACGATGGTGAGAACGGCCCGCATATGAATGCCCATATGCTAGCTCGAAAAATCGCCAGACTCGGGTACTATTGGAATAGCATGGAAACCGACTGTCAGTTATATGTCAAGCACTGTCAGATTTTCGGCAACGTCCAGCATATGCCGTCATCCCTGTTATATACTATGACATCACCATGGCCATTCTCAACATGGGGAATTGATATAATTGGGAAAGTGAACCCTTCCGGGACGGGAGGTCACTGCTTCATTCTAGTGGCTATTGACTATTTTACTAAATGGGTTGAAGCCGAGTCATATCGTGTCTTGAACGCCAAGCACGTAGCAAAATTTATCCAAGATAAAATTATATGCCGATACGGGATCCCGCACGAATTCATTAGTGATCACGGGACCCATTTCCAAGCCGAAACCGCTACTTTGCTAGCAAAATATAAGATTCAAAGGCATACATCCTCGCCTTACCGTCCCCAAACAAATGGAGCGGTAGAGGCAGGAAACAAAACAATTGTCACCATACTTAAAAAGATGGCAGATAATTACCGGGATTGGCCCGATAAAATCCCTTTTGCCTTATGGGGATACCGGACATCAATCCGCACCGCAACCGGAGCAACCCCATACTATCTGACGTATGGGATGGAGGCGGTCCAGCCGGTCAAGCTTGAGGTACCATCCCTGAGGATTCTACTCGAAAGTCAGGTGCCTGAAGCGGATTGGGTCCAGGCCCGATATGATTCGTTGATTCTTTTGGACGAACGACGATCCCGAGCCCTCAACAATATCTAGATATATCAAAAAAGGATAAAACGGGCTTTCAACAAAAGGGTTAGGCCCAGAAATATCAAAGAGGGCGATCTAGTCCTAAAATCTGTCCGGGCTTTGCTACCAGTCGACCCAAGAGGAAATTCAAACCTAATTGGGCCGGACCGTATTTAGTGAAGAAGGTTTTATCAGGAGGAGCCGTAATGCTGACAGACTTGGATGGGAACGAATTTGTCAACCCAACCAACTTGGACCAGTTGAAGCGCTACTACCCCTAACCTTATCTCAATGTCATTTGCTAAAAGTTTATCTTTTTTTACAAAACTTTCAAAAATTAAGCAAGTCAATGAGTTAGGATTACTGATCCTACTGTCGCACATCTCGAACTAATAGTCTTGATGTATTTCGAAAATTGCAAAAATCTATGTCTGAACTACGGTTGGTTTGATTCCACTAATTGTGGATACGTAGGCAACCCCTCTAAAGGGTACAACCACTGCAATAGCGAAAAGACAGGAACGGTTTTCACTAATATGTCTTTTATTATTTCAAAAAATGCCTCATGCAGAAATAAATCACACAAAAGTCATACAAAAATAGTAGTAATACTTAAATAATAAAATTTAGGAGACTACTCGTACATTTTTCCCTTCCCCTTATCTTTCGGGTCACGCGGATCTCGAGGCTGACGAGGTGGGGGCGAACGTTCCCTAATCACAAGTGGAATTTCCTTTGCTCGAACCCGCTTCTTCGATTTCGGTTTCTCCTGCACCGGTTCGATCCGAGCCCGTACGTGCTCGGGTAGTCTATCCCGAGGACCAAGTCGGTCCTTAGCTGCCAGTCTTGGACCGAGTCTCCTTTCTAAATCCGTCTGGGGGCTTACCTTCCCCCATGTACCTTTAGTCCTGGACCCTTTAGTCAAAGTCTTAGCCTTCCCTTTTTGGCCTGACATCAGTCGGACCATTGTAGCTGGGGTGTCGCCGTCATCAAAGAAACCTCGATTATCTTTAGCCTGTTCTCGGCGCAACAAGTCAAAGGCTTCATCAGTCTTTAAAGCAGCACGTACTTTAGCGGAATCTGCCTGGGTCCACTTCGTATAAGAATCTGATACCCAGATCGAGGGAGAAGCTTTAGAAACGGGCCAAGTGTGCCGGGTATACCATCTTTGCGCCCAAGTGTCACACATCACGTCCGTTAGCTGAGTAGATTCACTCACGACCGCCTCGATTTCCGGAATTCTCTGGGCCCGACCATATTGCCTAAATATGCGATCGGGATAAAGATGAATCGTCTGCCTAAAAGATAGGATCAGTTGATACGGGCCCTATCTCGCAATTCTAACCCGGTCCAGACGTAGATGGGCCACCAAGGTACGGTTCAACGGATCAATGGGCCTCCATGGAAAGACAACAGCTCGTCCCAGAATTTTTGGGTAGTAAGGCGAGAAAAGTCAACAGTCCGTCTTCTCGTCATCACTTGGTTCGGACGATATCGGCTTACATCTAGAGGAGAATCCAAGATCGATAGCCTCTCAAAAAGCCATAGCTGAAAAATCAAAATCACGAAAAGTCAAAATCGTGAAAAGTCAAAGTCGCAAAAAAAAAAATCGCAAAAATCGAAAAAAACCGAGAAAAACGGGAAAATCGATAAAAACCGCGAAAACCGCGAGAAGATCGAAGACCGAAAAAAAAAACGGAAGTTGAAAAAATCAAAAATTGCGAAAATAAAAAAAAAACTCAGCCTACCTATAGAAGACGGGTACTACCGGTCAGTCTGATCGATGGATCCCTCTTACGATTATCTAAGCCTTGGATAATCTCCCCAGTAATCAGCCAAGCTGGGCTATGCTCTATCTCCATTTGATCCGCTACGGCGAGAAGTCTAACATGGCCCATACAAGATAGCCAATCCATATGGCCTTCAAAAGCGTAGACATGAAGCATGCAAAAAGTAAAGGCCCTACGGCTATATGCCGGCCTGGCCCGAACGTCATTTGGATTCATAAATTTTTCAGCCAAGTCGATCAAGGAGACTGTATTTCCTTCCAGCATGCGGGACACCTCCATATGAGAAAGCCCTAAAAATTCTCTTAATTTCCTCCTGGGATCATGAACTGAAAAGGGGATAGCAGGACGAAGAATGGGGTTCCACCCTCCTACAGCAGCTATTTCCTCAGGAAGGGGACAAATTTCGCCCCGAGGAAACCTAAAAACATGATAAGTATCATCCCAATTGGACAGGCAAGCATCCAAAAAGTGACGGTCCACTTGCATCTGACGGATTGTGGATAGCTGGGTAACGCCATTCTGATTCAAAATAACTTTGTCAGCATCTCTGAAAATTCGGGACCAATCTTGCAACATTCCAACTAATCGATCAATACCCATGATGAATTTCTGAAAAGAAGAAATAAGTTTCTCAAGGCTTGTTTTTTTCTTTTGAAGGGAGAAGAGGATTGTGTGAATTATGAATAATTGTGAGCAGGGAGAAGGGTATTTATAGCATGAAACCAAATTCTCCTCCTCACTTTGGGATTCCTAATCCCAAGGGATTTAGCATACATGCCTTTTTCCTAGGATCTAGCTAAGTCATCCCGAGCATTCCTATTCCTTCTCAGAGTCAAAATACCCTATTTTCAAAAATTCTTCAAATTTCAAAATTTCAAAAAATCCTCTTCAATTTTTTATTCCCCAGCACGAGTCATTTCTCCTAAAAATGTGTTACATGCCAACTTTGCATAAATCATTATACAGGACGACTCAAGCAAAACCGTGCAATCAACTCCCCAGCGGCATAGACTTATACGACAAGTCTGATTCCCCACGGAGTATCATCATCAATTCAGGTACATTTCTAGTCTCCGGCCGGCGGGCCCTCCACGCAGGTCTAATGGACCTTAAACGACCCGACCGGAAGTCTGCCAGGTCTAATCTTTGATTTGCCTGGTAGCTACTCTGACTTTCGCCTTGTCCAAGCCTCAGTCAGAGTGGGGGCTTTGTAGACACCCGCATTTTGACCGCCAGGTGTCTATAGCAGTTTCCGACAAACACCCGATGATGATCGGACGCAAACGTGCTTTAAATACTCAGAAACGGGCTCAAAATCATTGGCATTTGGCTTGGGCTCATTATGGAGTACATATCTCACAAAACCAACCTCAAAATCAGGCCCAGCGGGTCGTTTCGAGTCAAATAAGACTAATTTGGGTCGATTCTGACACGAGGGGTAAAACCGTCTTTTAACGACCGAGTCAAAACCCGTCAAAAATATTCCCGAGGTACGTGAGTCAGCCGTGACACCTCACACGGCTGATTCGAACTCTAATCCTACGAAAAATCAGCTACATAAAATATTAAACAAATCCGTTTAAGGATGGAATTCAATCTCAAGTAGGAATCCTATCCGAAAACCGATTCAAACACCCGACCGAGTGCAAACACTCGGCCGAGTAGCACAAACCAGCCGTGTTTCCCTTGCTTCCTCGACAAGTAAGCGGAATTCTCATGCCTTTCAGCTTCTTACGTTTCCTATCTTAAACGGTAGTTCAAACTCTCCTAGCCAAGGTCGGGAACTCCTTATAAATAACCCCTTGCACACACACTTTTGAGGACATGATCAACACAATACGAATCAATTACACACATCTACATTCATCATCATACATCAATTACACACTTAGTATCGAGAAAACCGATATTATTCCCGAAGGAAAACCGTCCCTTATACCCGATCCCCTTCACTGAGACCGCACCCGAACCGAGACACCATAACTCACCGACATCTACTCGACGCTCTTGTGCCCAAGCCACGTCCCGACAAGCCCCGATCCGAGTAAACAGAAGGATGTAGGTTGAGGGTGTAACAAAACCCGATTTCTCTTCGTCTTCCCTTCTCCTCCTCGTCGTTCGTTTTTTTATTACGGGTCATTCGTCGCTTTTTTATTTTATTTTCTAATATCGATATTATTAAAAACTACTTTCATATATCAAACATTCTTAAAAATATGATATCGATTCTCTATATTCGTTATATCGATTCTCTATATAACGAATATCGAAAATATTAGATCGAGTACAAATTATGCAATATTTGTACGTGATTTAATAAAAGCATCGAATCTTCGAAAAATCGTCTTCAAAAACAGACCGACACGCGACTCGCCGGCATCCCAGGCGAGCCGCGCGGCCGGCTGCCACGACGCACCTTCTTCTTTTTTCTTTTTTTTTTCGAACTTCGTTTTTTATACAAAACAGCGTTTTTAGCGATATTTTTCAGATTTCGATTAATATTTATTTTCTCGATCTCGTATATTTATTTTATTTGCTATATTATTTTTACAAATCGATACTAACTCGTTTGTTTATCTTGTAGCAAATTCAACTTTTTTTTATTTGTTTTATTATACTAAAACGAATCTCACATGCTAAATTCAACTTTGACGTTAATTTTAGTTGCATTAAACCGACTTAGCGACCCATTCAATTCCTCGCATGTTTAGGAAAACAATTTTGCATATCATTCATCGTATTACTAACACGCGTATTAAAAAATAATTCGATATCCTAGTAGAGGCTGCTAATGTGCGGGCGGGGTCGGGTGTTCTTAGTGAACTTCCCAACACGTACCCTCACCCCTTACTCAGAACCGTGGTTTCCGGATGTCCGAAACCATTGGCAACGAGAGTCATTCAATATACGATTAACCGCTCAAGTCGGCATCGGTATCGATATGTAAAGGGACGAGCCCAATAAACTCTGACATCGGAAATGGGCCGTATTTTGTATACGGCCCACTACGACATAGAGTGGGCTCGAACGGTTCCGAATAACCATAAAATTCGGTGGCGACTCCAACTTCGATTTAAATTTCAATTTGACCATCTCATATGGAGATTCATTCGCCTCCCCAAACCCGCGCGTGGCCGCGTCGGGGTGGACCTATGTCATGTCCACAAACGTCTTTAAGCCCCAAGATGAAGAATCGTTAGTCTTCTCGACACGCTCCACCACGGAAATCGAGAAGACAAAACAAAGAATGAGACAAGAGTGATCAACACAAAATAGAAAGGAAATTGATGTGTCAAGCAGGATCCCGAAGGCTGCACTTAATAGGGTCGAATACGACAAGGTAGGGATGAGAATTGTCACGAAAGTGACGAACAAAGAAGAATTAAGTAGCAGTAGGAGTTACGCACAAACTAACAGTAACATCACGCAAGAATATCGAACTAGATGGCATCTCTAAATTGATTCATCGATCAGCAACTAGGGAAAGACATTATGAAAGTAGCAGCGGACTCGGTACCGAAACAGTAGCAGCAGCAAAAGAACAGCATCACTAGCAGTAGCATGGCGAAGAATAATAGCAGTAGCGCAACAGCCCATGCACAACAATACCAACATCGGCGAGCAGTAATATTAGCACCCATAAACAGCAACAAGATCGACAAATGAGAACGGAAAAAGGGAAGGAAAATGGAGAAATTAGAGGAAGAAGGAAGGGAAGGTGAGACGAGCCGACATAAATATAACAGCAGCAGCGCACAAAGAACAACAAGGACTGCAGCAACAAAACGAAAACGAACAGCACCTGACGCACAAAACAAAAAAAAAAGAAAAACAAAAAGAAGCAGAACAGAAGATGAAGAAGAGGAAAACGAACCAGGCACCAGACCACATCAGCAAACATGGAAGATAAATCGAAAACAGTACGCGGCATACACAAAACAGGCGCACAGAAACAGGGGAAAGAAGAAGAAATTAGAGGAAGAAGAAAAAGACATACGGCAGCAGCACACAGCAGCGGCAGAGGCGTACAGCAGCAGCGAAACCATGCGCAACGACAGGAAAACAGAGGAAAAACAGGGGAGAAACGCACGAAAGCAGGAGAGGACGGAGGGTAAACGAAGGCTTGATGTCGATAGATAATGTGATCGACAGGGGCGGATCCAGGATCTGGAACAATCTTGGGCTAAATTTTATAGTACTCGTAATTTTTTTTTAATAAGATATAGACATATGGTGTTAATCCTAATACAGTAATACCCTACGAATATCGGTTTGAGAGTAAATGAGATAGAGTATCATTAACTTTGTAAATGATAAATTTGTTTGAAGTATACTCCTAGTCTACTACGGAGTATTATGGTTTGAGACATTTTTCAAACAAATATTACGGAGTAGTTTGCTAAGTCATTCTATGATTTTTTTTGCTAAGCGCACCGCAACAAAAATTCATAAGTTTGACAAATACAATGCATACGGAGTATCATATTGCAACACTACCCAAAAGTTTAAGACGAATTTTTGTTACTTTATTTTTTAATACGGAGTACGAAGTAAAATTACACATTTTTATCGTTCTTATAAATTATACATTGTCACTCATTTAAAATATGAATTGTCAATTTTTTATATCTAAATAATCTTGAGATAAGTTATTTAACGCATTTTACGGGAAAAAAATATACGATATAATTAATAGGAGAAAGTTATAAAAATTTAAGATAAAATTAATAGGAGAAAGTTGAAATTTTAAAATAGATAGATTCATTTGAATTGTGAGAACCAATAAAATGGGAAAATAAATAAAGGTGTGAGAACCAATAAAATGGAAAAATAAATAAAGGTGTGAGAACCAATAAAATGGAGAAGGAGAAAATCATAAAATAAGGAAGGTGGCCCTTATAAAAAGAAAACAACATGGTTTGATCCCTTGCCATTCGGTTGGCAGACCATGTTCTTTCCCACTAAGCCACTATAATTCACTTGTCTCAGATAGAACTTAATTTTTATTTATCTTAAACCTTACTTGGGCTATAGCCCAGGATGCCTTGCCCTCAATCCGCCTCTGGTGATGGATAGAGAAAGCAAGTAAATGTGGAAATAAAATGGGGATGACGAAGAGAAAGAGATGGGGAAGGCAGATGAATCAAATAAATGTGGATGACTAACCATTGAAGCGGTGGAACAAAAAAAAAGGGTAGGGGATGAACGTTATGAAGTGGGAAAAACAAAAAGGATGGGGGGTTAAGGTAATAGCAAGTGAGATTGAATTCAACTCAAATTAAGTGGGTTAATTAAATGACTTCCGTAACGATAACCTGGCCCACGAAATGAATTAAAGACGAGTTAATAAAATTAATAAATAATTGGGTCGACTCACAAATTGAGTAAATAAAGTATTCGAGACGAAAATGAGGCAGATAGAAATAAATAATTAGATGATCAAATAGTATTTCCCGATAAATGATAAATTTTCGATAAAGTGAATTAAATTGATTTCTCGAGAAGATGTAATAAATGTTTTGACGAAACTTAATATAAATGAACTTCGAGCCGAAAATAGAAAATTCGAGCTTAAATATAAATAAATATAAATAATTTAGAATTTAAATCGTCGAAATAGACTTTCGATAAGAATTAAATTAAATGTATAAAATGAACCGAAACAAAAATAAAAATATGTTTTAAATATAAGAAGAGTTTCCGAGTCAAATAAAATTTTAGGAGTTTGAAACGACTAAACGATAAATTCGTTTTATAACAAATTTTAAGAATTACGAGTTAAATCGTAAATAAAATAAAAATACGAACATAACTTTTAAATCAATTTAAGTTATAAAATCAGGGGTGTTACATCGCTACTCACATTCATATTAGTAGTCAATAACTAGCTTGTTGTCCTACTGCGAAGTGTTTATCTGCTCACTCATGTTGGCAATGGACCTAGTGTTATAGAACATGTTGAGTAATTCATCTTCCATACGAGTATACGACCCAAGTTGTCAACTGACTGGACGTCCAAATTCTATTAACAATCAAAAGCGGCCCCTTGAGAGAGTGACCGACCTGCTTGACGAGACGATCACCATCTATCCATGCATCCTTGATGTCTCAAGAAAGTAGGCAATGTGTTGCTTTGGATTTCCTTTTCATTGAATTGTTGAAACATGGGGGTTGACGACCAAAAGATATGCACAAGCCATCAATCCTTTTAGTGTAAGGCATGATAGATCGTCCTCCATTGGAGGAGCCTTTACCAAATTGGGTTATGATCGCTCTAAGTGGTGGCTTCTTTCTTCTTTGGTGATGCCTTAGATTTGCGAGGGGAAGTAACGTCGGCTTTAGTTTTTTCGTTCTTCTTATGTGTAGAATCCTTTATATATTAAAGGAAGGACCAAGAGCAACTATGTGGCAGCACCTCCATTCAGTATTTCCAAATACTCCACTGACAATCATCCAACATAAATTAGGCAGCTAATGCATTGAATAAATTGGGCTTTACAAACCATTTACACAATAAAACCCGGTAAACCATAAACCATTTACACAATGATAAAACCCTAAATTAGCAAGTTACCCATAAAACACAGTAAAACCGTTAAATAATAAAAACCCTAATAAAACATAAAAGCAGCAAAGTTACCCTTAAAACACAGTAAAAACGTTAAATAAAAACCCTAATAAAACATATTCTTCAATAGTCACATAATTCCTCTGTCAAATTTGTCTTCTGAAATGTTGTCGGCTATTAATCTTACCATTGCTACGTTATGTCAGAGTGTGAGGCTAACCGATATGAATATTAGGGTGATCTACAGATGGCAGAGGCCGGATTTCAACAATAAATCAATCATTGATGGCGTGGAGTTACTCTTAATTGATGCTAAGGTCATATCCCTTCTCATTAAGTCCCTGGTTGTATATGCATATGCCTGTAACAGTGTTGTAAATATATACGTAGTATGAATGAATGATGAAGAATAAAAGAATTTAACATCATGTTATTCCAAAAAAAAAAAATATAATTTTATCATTTGTATGAATTGAAACTGAATTGTATCACAATGACTTCCAATGCGTCATGTCAGAATACTCTGAATTGTATTCTAGCAAGAATTTGACAAGCAAAGGTATACTCCCCTACGGATCAGTTATTTTGCGATAAAATTAACATTTGACGTTATACCCCTACGGAACCGTTTATCAATTTGGACAAAAGTAACATTTACCAACCGATTAGATAACGATATTTTTAAGTTCATAATGACGGTAGTCACTTAAAATCACGATAGAAATAACCCACTTGAAAAATGCCGTTTACTATTTGAAATTGATCATAATCATAGACGTTATTCGTAGGTGGTTCAATAGAGCTCCTACAAATTATCCAATTTGATATACTTTATAATATTTAATAGCCGACACGATAGTAACAAATTATGTCTTTAATCATTATTAACCTTCAACAAATAAAGTTATTATTTTGACGGACTACCGCTTCAATGTCAAATATCAATATTACTGCGCTACCAGCTTTAACATATACAATTGAAGTAGCGTAACAACACCGTCACATCAACCCAAACATAAAGAAAAACCGAAACACCCAGAAATACAAACAACCCCGTGATGTTTCACGGGTAAATACACTAGTAAGAGGTATACCAAGTAGATGTGGCGGCAGTAGCTAGCGAGGCGATATATATTTTGCGTGGCCAAGTAGGGACGTAGGCAATGCGCAACCTGGTAACCGTAGCATTGAGAGCAGCTTTTTTTCTAATTGGTCTGGTACAAAAGTCGGCAGACTGTGTAGTCGAAGTCACGACGGTGGGAGTTTCTTGGAGGATGGAAGGATATGTCGCGCTGTACTCTTTTTCCTAAGCCATGGTTTTGTCCCACTGGGTTTTCCATCGAAAGGTTTTAATGAGGCAGTCTTTTTCCTAAGCCATCTTATTGATCTAGACTTCAAAACTAAGAGTAGGAATATTTCACATCGGGTTCACCAAAAATTTGTAACGATAAATTTTGTATTACAAGATAAGTACTAAAATATAAAGGGTTTGTATTCTCGAATCGTCGTAATTGTGTTACAAAACACATATATTTATAGTATCGTAATGATAACAATACTACTTAAACTAGGAAACTAATAATATAATTTTCTAATTCTATCTTAGAAAATATCTTATCTTATTCGCACAATATTATCGTAATATTAGGTTTCCTAAACCTACTTAGATACCGCAATACTACGATATTCTCTATCGTGATACCGTAATACTACGGTATCCTCTATCATCTGCCCTCAAACTCATGGTAATTTGTAAAAAAATTCATGAGTTTGCACAAATTTTAAAAAATGAGATATATTCTATTTTCATCTTCATTATCTTGTTCTCCACGGTGGCATATAGACTCATTCGAACAAGAACGTAATGCTTTTCGAACTCGTCGATGATTAATTATCAAGAATGCTCAGTTTTTTGGACTTCACAATTTTCAAACGGTAAATTATCCGTCAATTTAAATTGCTTGAGAACCCTAATCAAACTCATAACAAAATCAGAAATGCCTAGAATCATCAGCTTCACATCTGCAGGAAAATAAGGTATTGTGGAATTCAAATTCAAAGGGACGTAGGATTTTATTTCGTTTTTTTACTAGTCTGCATAAAACAGTTTTTTTTCATATCCCGCCGGTGAGCGCCATAAATTTTCACTCGATGGCAAGAAAGCGGAAACAATTTTGTAGAGTCCTCAAAAATCGAGAGGTTCTGGTACTATGCTAAAATAAAGGATTTGTATTATTGAATTCCTTAGTTAAACAATTACAAAGACGCCCTATTTATAGGGCTATGAAGATATGATCGTAGTATCTTCTAATATCGTATCTAATATAACTTCCTCTATAATATCGATATTAATGTGATTACGGTATATAACAATATATCGTAATCTTCAATTCCTAACATATTACTCCTAATATTTCCTAAATACTATCATGATACCGTAATACAATAGTATCCTATGTTAGATTAGGAATGGAGCTTTAGATGGGACACATATCAAGGTAAAAGTTCCTATTTGTGATAAACCTGAGTATCGTACAAGAACATGAGAGATAACTACGAATGTTTTAGCCGCTTGTACGAAAGATATGCAATTTATATATGTTTTACTAGGGTGGAAAGGTACGATCGATGATAGAAGAGTCCTCCAAGATGCTGTTAGTAAAAGACATACGTTTAAAGTCCCTCGTAGTGAGGAATATTTCTCACACTTTAATGATTAATGATTTAAATTATAATTAAGCATAATAAAAACTCTTAAAATCCTTTTTAAATGTTTACAATGGTGAAGGATTTCTTGCTCCTTATAGAAGGCAAGGTATCATATCAATGATTGGAAAGATGGTTGACAACTAGTTATCGATTTGGAATTTTATAATATGAAACATTCATCGGCACAAAATGTTATTGAAAGATGCTTCGGGTTGTTGAAGATGCGATGGGCGATACTAAGGAACTACGGAGTAAAATTTTTATGACGCCGATACTCATACTGACATTATAAGTGTCTATTATCTTATTCATAATTTAATTTGTCATGAAATGAGTTTCGATCCAATGGAGTCTCTGTTAGATACGGAGTATGGTAGACAATTTATGGACAACGATCAAGATCGAGACCATATAGTTATAATTGATACATTTGACCGTTGGACAAAATGAAGAGATAAACTAACTAAGAAGATGTTCGATAGTTAGTGGCTACGTAGATCTTTTGTTCATATAAGTTAGGTTTGACACTTGTTTTAATTATATGTTTTCGCTTGGTTATGTGATACACTACATATGTTTGTGTTTGTTTGGGCATTCGATATATGTTTGTCTAGCTATGTATTTTTATTACTCAGCTATTTCAATGAAGATACATTTTCATGTTTGTGTTTGCTCTTTATGAATTTTTCTATACATAGTGTCATGCCTCTTGTAATTGAAGCTAATAGTGAAAAGATTAGCCCGAGAAGATGAACTGACAATGAGGATAAAGTATTGGTGGATTTGTTGTTGGCTTTGCATTTGGATGGAAAATGGAAGGCCGAAGGTGGGTTCAAATCCGACTATTTAGTACATTTGGAGAAGTTAATTGCAGAAAAAATGTCAGACGCCGGACTTAAAGCAACGAACATCGAGTCAAGACTAGGCCATCTTAAAAAGTGGCTTAATGCATTACTTGAGATTAAAAACAAAGGCAGTGGATTCGGATGGGATGATAATCTTAAAATGGTGACCGGTGACCGATTTTTTTTAATGAATGGTGTAAGGTACACCTCTTTCGTTCTTTTAAATTGTTTGAATGTCGTTTAATCACTTGTATTTTTAATGAAGTATTCTGATGATGTTCTTTGTGTTGTGCATAAGATAGTTCCTTTCTTATTCTTTCCTTGTTCTTTTTTTTGTCCACGTTGTTGTTGTTGTTGTTTGCACGTGTTGCTGCTCACTATGGATGTTGTTGAAGTGCTACCTGACTGTCTTTGTTGTGTCACATCTTGTGCTTCTGATGTACTCATATTCGTGCTCTTCTCTGACAAGTCTATTATGTGTGTTGTTGTATATCGCGCCCATATTCTTCGTTCATCTCTTATTTGTCAATGAATCTCGTTCTCCCTTGCTTGTGTCGCGTTTCGGTCGTTGTTTTGTCGCCGATTCTGTTGTTCATTGGCTGTTGCTCGCCACTATTGTTGATGTTGTATAGTCGTTATTGCTTTTGTAATCTTTCGAGTCCGTGCCTTCCTTAAGTTCCTTTGTTTCCTCCGTTTTCTGTTCTCAGTTGTCGTTTGTTGTTGTTCGTGTTGGTACTGCGTGTTGTGGCCTTGTTCTGTTGTGGTTCGTTGTTTTTTTTTACGTGTTACTGTTGTCGTTGCTTCTGTCTTGTCGCCTATGCTGCTGTAGTGCATCCATGTTGTTGCTCTTCGTAGGATGTGCAAAGAGTCAATGACGACTATACAACAGCCACAATAGTGGCGATGTTTAATGGCAAAGATGTTTTTTTAACGTGTGTTGTATACCTGATTTTTTAAATTTGCTTTTGCTAGAGCCACAAAAATGCTAAGGATTGTATCGAAAATCATTTCCATTATTTGATGCGATGGATGAAATTTATTCTAAAGATAGGCCAGCTGGTGTTAAAGGGAATATGCCTCTTGATAGAGATGATCAGGATATCATTCAATTATTCGTGAGGCAAGCGAGAATGCACAAAAAGATTTTCCAGATACTCAAGATGTTCAAAGTGAAGTGTCGACCAGAGGATCAGAAACAAGTAAAAGAAGTGGAGATGGAAGCGTGGAGGGACCAAGTAAGAAAACGTTGCGTAAGAACAAGGAGATGTTGAATGTGCAAAAGAATTATGAAAACTTAATGGGAACGATGCTTGAGAATAATAATGCTTAAATTGCTCAATTAACCGATAATGTTAGAAGCATCAAAGAATTTTAAGGTCGGTTTGCATGAAGAACTAGGCAAGGTTGAAGGTTTTACTCAGTCCAAGATTCTTACTTTGTGCTCGACTATGACTGAACGCAATGTTGCAGTTTTTCGTGACTTGACGGACGAAGACGAGAAGTATGATTTTTTGGCAATGGTCCTGAGTAGGCTTTAGATTAATGAAGTATTTATCACTAGATTTTATCACCAACTATTATCGACGACTTCTTGGCCATGTTTTCGATTTCAATTATGTTTTTTATTATTATTTCGGTTTCAGAAAGTAGGACGCTCTTTCTTCGTAAAAGACAAGACATTTTGATAATGTTGCAGTGTAATTGTTCGTTGTGAGGTTGGTGCACTGTAATTGTTCGCACGCTTTTTCTAAAACTAATGTACTGCAAATACTGCATTAGTGCAGCACAATTTATGGAAATGTTATCCTGCTGGAAATGTTATCCTTTTACTGAACTTGGAAAATGTTAAGCTATTAATTACTCCCTTCGTCCCAATCATTTGTTTGTCTTTAGTTTTGGCACAAAGACCTAGGGGTGAGATGTGGAGAGAAGGGTATATAATGATTAAATTACTCATAAAAAACTTTCTTAAATTTGAAAGGCAAACAAATGATTGGGACACCCGAAATGAAATAAACAAACAAATGACCGGGATAAAGGGAGTATTACTCTAGTATTGCCAAACCAAACGTCCAGGAAAAATTTCAACATGTATCAATCTCATGGGTACTTATTACTCCTTAGAAATTTTCCCCTCAATAATTTAAGGGATCCTAGGCCAGCCCTTAATAAGAACATCTCAAGCAAAGTTGAATGGACAATACGCAGTGGATGAAAGGTAGAATTGGAATATTAAACGTCATGCAAACGTTTTTTTTGTCAGCAAGGAAAAAACATCGGATTACATTCTGTTCGGATTCTCGGAACGACACATCTTAGACTCCTATTCTCACTTTTACACAGGTGAGGTAGGAAACAGGATTAAAAGGATAAGAGAACTGAGCTACTAATAAATACAGGCAACATGCTTTCGTATATTTACTCATCACCAGCTGAGGATATAACACTTTTTATCGTCAGGTTTCTCCATTTTCAGGCCAAGGAGGCAGTTTTCTTCCATTAACATTCGCATCCCCCTTCGGAATCGAGCTGTTTGTAGTGCCAACATCAAAAATTGAGTCATCAAAATCAAGTTCTTCAGCATCTACGCATGCATCGAAAAGTTCAATATCTAAGGCTTTAATTTCAGTCATCTTGTGCACTGCTTTAACAGCTCTCTTCTTTGACCTTCCGGTGCTTGTAATCATATCGTCATTGTCATCTTCATTGGATGTGGCATTTGAAACCTTACAAGTCTCTCTTCTTCTTTTTATTGAATCTGAACCTTCATTACTGCCGCTATTATTCTTATTATCGAAATTGGAGTATCCCTTTACTACGGCTTCAATGGTTTCAAGAACACGGTCACCATACTTGTTCACTTTTGCCCTAAGTTAGGAAAGGAAAAACAATATCAACCATGTATAAAGGAGACCGCTATGGTATTAAAATTTATATTTACAGCAACATACTCCTGCTTCAAAGGGCTCCTGCAAATTCTGCACTAAGGAGAGCCCGGGGTATGTAGTCTTACAGCAGTGTTAATTTGTTTCCAAAAACCATAAAGAAAATATCGTGAAATGAGGTGTATCCATATCAGCGTGTCACTTAACTTTATGCCGAAACAATCCAGAATAACTAATGCTTGGCTTCGTTAGACTCGAAACAATTATCTTTTATTGAATACCAAGCTAAAATGAAATTGATAAGTTGAACAAGCTAAAACCCTTACTTGCTAATGCCATTGATTTCAAGTAGTTCTTCTTTAGTTCGGGGTACTCTCTTGCTGATATTCTGTAAAGGTATATTCCTGTCCAATCACAAAAAAGCAACAAAAATAACTTCCGGTGATTGGGATGGATACTTGGATCATCACCAGGCACAAATAAAACATTTGACAAGAGTCTTCTAAATACCATACAGAAAATGTACGAGTTTCTGGGTGTACCGCCCAAATAACTATCAAGTATCAACCCACTAAAAACTGGGGAAAAAACTCCATCCCATAATATGGTTCACTATAAAGGTACGATAATATTAATATAAGACAATCTCATAAAATAATTAAAGATGGTTGTATGCAGCAATGAATGCCAGTTGCAAAATAATGGAAACAATTTGACTGTTTTACCCGAATATGTGGTAAGCCATGACCCTATCTCCACCTTCTTTCATTAGGGCAGTCCTCAGCACTCTCAAAGCAGAGTACAATTTGGCAGATAGTTCCTGATTAACATTTTAAAACATAAGAAATAGACCAAACAACCAACACTTCCTAGTTCATCAATGAATTCCATTTCCAATATACTCAAGAGGTCATATTTGAGCCATACCAATTCAGCCTTGGATCCAGGTTCAGCAAAAGCATCGCTCTGAAGAGGGCTTATTTTCCCAGTAGGGAGAGGGGCCTTTGCTTCTGTTACATCGGGTTTTCTCAATTTGAAGGCTGATACTTTTGTTTGGGAAGGGAATCTGGAGATTATTCACATCAGAAATCAACAACAGACAACCAAGAGCACATGCAGACACCTAGACGGTGAAAAGAATTATCACTTCGCTGAATAGTAACATGTTGAAAATTTTCAAGCTGCATTTCTATATAGATGTCACAATGTCAAGCAATCGAAAATTCATATCAACTGAATATGAAAAAAAAATGATGAAACGACATCATAAAAAGCTCAACAGGTCAAAATATCTTCCAGAGCTTACAGCACTATTGTAATTTTTTCAAATATCATCACATAATCCCTTTATTTTACTTAACTTCATGAACTTTTCAAATTTCCTTTGATCTGTTTTGAAAAGAGTAACCATGAAGTGAAACACATGGAATACAATATGATAGCATCAGTCCTTCATTAAGCAGATGATGGGTAAGAGACGGACCTTAAAATAATTCTCTGACTTCCCGAGAAAAGCATTCTGGATTTGGAGTCATTGACCTGAAAGCACGGGCGCCTAAACCATTAGATAACTAAGCAACTAAAAGAATTTACTGAAGAAAACGCTTTTGACAGCATAGAAACATTGGATTAGGAGTTAGTATTTAAAACAATTGATGTACCTTTAAAGTTGATGAGACAGATCCATAGACATCACTTTTCTTGACTTCCTCAACAAGAATATCTTCAACCACTAAGTGTCGAAGCACTCGAGATGCTTCACCCTTGGCTAAACTTTTACCAGCTCCATGCAAACTCAGAATTTCATGTTTTTGTTTCTTGACCTGAAGTCCATACATCAATTAAATAAGTTACAACTGTCATGACAACAGAATCCGGAAAAGACGTAGATATTTCTACGTTCTCACATATTGGCTTAAAGAACCCCGGTAGACTTCCAAGATATGAGCTGAAGAGAATTGTTGCCTTGTTGCCTTCACAAGCTCCACCTTCAGAGATTCAGCAAATCATTATGTTCATTAGGGAAAAAACTGCATTTCATGAGGGAAATAAAAGCCAATGGTTTCCTTACTAGTTGTTTTGCAGTGTTTGTAACATCTTTCTCGATGCAGCTAATGTTCTTGGAGCAGTTGTCACATGTTTTTCTACAGTTCAGAGGATTGAAGTTTTCTGCGAAATGGCCAAGTTGCAAGAGACGTCGACAATCGACTTCATTTTCACAGTAACTAACCTAGTACAGCCAATTTTGTTATGTCAAAAACTCATTAAGTTTGTTAACATGGCAACAAAGGTAAATCAGAATTTATGGCATGAAAACTTAAAATACCATGCGTAGAAGATTCTCCATATTAGTTTCGATAATTCTACCAGAATTTGTTGAATTTGGACGGTTTTGTGCATATATAAAGGGAGACTGCTCAGCAACCCCTTGGCTGAGCATGTTCTTGACACGAATCTGGGAAAGGTGATCAATGACAGATAAAATGGAACGGAATTAGAGATAAATAGAAATAAATGCATATAAGTTGAGATTCATGTATCAACTTCTTATACTGAAGCCAGATATTTAACACCTTGTATATAAAAATCAGCATACAGTGATCACAAATTCACCATCATAATTGCAGCACAAGGACTTACGTAATCGCTGTAACTATAGAACAGCACACAAGATGCACGCATGCCATCTCTACCAGCACGGCCGCATTCCTGTTTCAGTAAAATTTGTAAGTTTGGAGTGGAGAAGAGTAGATAACTTTATTATTAAAATCAAAACTCAAGGAACTCCACTAGACAGCTACGTCCAATCATTAACCATGGTTGCCAGATTCATAATACGCCCTTTGGATTTGCGATTAGCTATGAATAGTGAATCCTATACGCCAAAAACGCCAAGTAGTAAAATAAAGATAATACGTGAATTCAGAGCATTAATATGCTTGATTTTTATAATCATTATAATTAAAATTAGTATCGGATAAACATAGGGAAAAAGTCTTTCATAATTATATGTACTATTCATATCTTATTTACGAATGTTTCATAGGAAATTAAAGAATTGAACAACAGAAAAAAAAAACTTGGTTTTAATAGAAAGAAGTACAATGAAATTAGCAATCTACAACATCCTTCTCCACAGGTTTCACTTTATCACTTCACATTTTACTAAAAGAAGCTTTTTCGACGTAGTTCTTTACCGATGAGCCATAAAGGCTCTTGGCAAAAGTGACATCGAAGCTAAATACTTGGTAATTTTTCAACTAAAGGAGCATTTTGCGTATACCGGACTCAAGTAAATAAACTTAAATTTCCTATGCTTTTTCTTTATCTACAACATGGTAATAGAAAGCATTGGATATCAACTTGGTTTGGAAGTG
Source organism: Agrostemma githago (assembly GCA_958450325.1). Classification (NCBI taxonomy): domain Eukaryota; kingdom Viridiplantae; phylum Streptophyta; class Magnoliopsida; order Caryophyllales; family Caryophyllaceae; genus Agrostemma; species Agrostemma githago. The sequence goes on along the minus strand of OY288261.1, from coordinate 9,634,755 downwards.
TATATACTGCCTCAATCTACTCTGTGGCAAGAGAGGAATGCCAGGGTATTTGGTCGCACTCACAGGAATTCACAGCAACTGGTTACATATGTGAAGTTCTTGGTTACAGCAAAACTTGCAGCAAGCTCCTCAATCCATCCTGTCTTACTGAATTGTTTGCTTTCTAAATAGGCTGTATTGTGTGGAATTTGCTTAACTCTCCTTGTGGTTACTTTTGGTTTTCTTTTTGTGAGAACCAATCATTATCTTAATAACATGATTAAACTTCTTGCGGAAAAAAAAAAAAAAAAAAAAAAATTACTACTTGTGAGGAACGCTACTCACTATTAGCGACAAATTCGACAAGATTTTCTATTTTTGGCAAATACTAAGCAATTTTTAGGCTAGCAAATATGCTAATTTGATCTTAGTGATGCAAGTATTCAGGAAAATCGATTTCCAAACAATCCGAAGCACCACCATCCTTACTAAAAAGAATATGACAGAGGCTATCTATATACGTTAAAACAACCATAAGGGGGCTTCTAATATTATCATTTCAAATGTTCCTGTGTTGCCAAAGATGCATAATGCTCTGTTACTAGCCACTTTGAAGTATAGACAGAAAATAGTTTTACAGTGAAACCTGATGATAGCCTTCTATAGATTTTGGGAGAGAGTGGTGAATCACAAAACGAACATCTGGCTTATTGATACCTGAATATTGAAATGTCAATGTCAGATGCTAACTATTGACATCTTTGCTATCAAAACTAAAAGCAAAATAGCTTACCCATTCCAAATGCCACAGTAGCACAGATAATGTTAATTTCATCTTTGCTCCATTGGTTCTGTACTAAAGTACGGTGAGCAGATTCCATACTGCCATGGTAGAATGCGGTTTTGTGTCCGAACTCCTGAAGAAAACAAGTAAAAAAACTTTAACATAATTGCAAATTTGAAGCAGTGATAAAACAACTCCTGAATAAAACTCTCAAACAGCATATAAGTTCCTTTAAATGAAACAGCAATTAGTTAATCAAACCCTTGAAAAATGAAAAACATACTCTTATTAACACTCTTAGCACGCAACTTACATATAATAATTGAAGTGATTTATCATTAATAAAAAAAATCACAGTAAATTATCCCAGTTAATAAAAACCATCCTCGAGTAACTAATAGTCATGAAAGAAAGGAATGCCTGCAACTTCTCCGCAACTTTTTCACAGTCAAATCTTGAAAGACAATATATGATTCCACATTCATCATAATGATTTTGTCGAATAAACTTGTCTATTTCCTCCACGCACTTCTTTGTCTTAGGAAGAACCGAATACCTAAATCAAAGGTAGAAGAATATCATTTAATTAGTAAGACATATAGAGGAATTAGAACCATATAGAGGTGTCCCATAAGACAGATGTTCACAAAACCACATTTTGCAGGACTTACCATAAATTCGGACGGTTGAAACTTTGACGAAAGATTATGCAATTTGCAAGACCTAATGCTTGCACAACATCTTCCTTAACCACAGCTGTTGCCGTAGCAGTCAAAGCTAACACTGGCGTGGTAGGAAACTTCTGCTTCAAGATACCAAGACCCTAGACATTAACCAATAGATTAGTGTAAGAGTTTACGCTACAACCAAAAATTGGCAGTATCCGAAAGAAAAAAAGATCAGCAGAAATGATACCTGATAATCCGGCCTGAAATCATGTCCCCATTGGCTGACACAGTGTGCTTCATCAATAACAACTCTGGCCAGCAACTCGAGGGAATATAGTTTTTCCAAATTGCGTAAGAAAACATCACTCCTGTAATCAGACAACTCCACTGAGACATTAGAAACGGCAACTTCAAAAACCCAAAAAAAAAATGGTAATAAATACGTATGTAAATACTTTTAGGTGGCTTGCACACAACAGTTAAACAGAAAACAGCCAAACATTAAAGAAAAATACAGATTATGTTCTCAGACATTCTGATCCGCTGTGGTTCCTAGCTAAGAAGAAATTTCACAGTAATAGGCTTGTAGCTTCTAAATGCATGTACGAAGTATCATTTTTTTATGTCTATGAATAGTAATTGCAATTGTACAATTGTACACTTGTACAGAAAACATTTCCATACACCAGCAAGCTGCAAGCATGTGCCATTGACATAAGCTATAACAAAAACAGAACTTGTAAGTTTAAGCCATTTCCATATACCCAAACACACAAACAGATAACCTTCTTTTGTAATCTTATCAAGTTGAGAGCAAAAGAAAGATGTTGCTGTTTTCACCAAGCATAAATATACAGTTTCAGATTATCAATACTCACTTCGCAACTTTCTCCGGTGTTACGTACAAGAGTTTATATCGACAATTATCCGAACAGAGTTCTCTAAGTATCTCTTGCTGTTCACTCCACTCCATGTTGGCGCTTAAGTAAGCAGCGGGTATATTTGCCTGTCCAGCAATCATGACAAAGCAACTTATCACTAGCCAAATGACCAAAAAGGAGTGTTCCAGAACAAAACTGAAGAGAATAGCACTGAAGAAAATTGTACCTTCTAATGAATACTATAAAAAGTAACAGCCAATGATAGAAATGTTTTTGATAAAAGAAACATAATTATAGGTCATGTGGAAATGCTTTTTAGATCTGCTAATTTAAAATTTGGGTTTTTCTATGGGGTACCCTCCAACTTGGGGTGTTCCATGGTATACCCTTCTTTTTTGATAAAAAAAAATTGACCGCCAATAACATTTGAGTCTGTGCTAAAAAATTGGTAAACTTTTTTTCAAATTAAAGATCCTTTAAAGACGCTGAATTTGAAAAGAAACAAATAATAATAATAATAATAATAATAATAATAATAATAATTAATAAATAAATATCACTTTCCAAATTTCGAGCAGTGACCTATTGTTATTTGAATACTTTTCGGACAACAAACTTTGACTGAACGTAACTCCCTGTTATGAATTTGGAAATTCGTGTTTTTTCTGTCAAACTAAAGATCTCGTAGAGACGATCTATTTGGAAAAAGAATTAGCGATTTCCAAAATCGTACCCAATAATTATGCATCATCAAAGGGTTTTAGTAAAAAAAAAAAAGTAGGGAATATCATAGAAAACTCCATAGTTGGGGAATATCATAGAAAACTCCATAGTTGGGGAATACCACTTAGAAAATCCCTTACAAAATTTGTAATCCTTATCACAAATCGTTGCTTCAAACAAAAGGAAAGGTCATTAGTCACCTGCAGAAGATGCATAATTTGATCTTGAATGAGAGAAACAAGTGGTGAAATCACTAGAGTTACTCCAGGGCAAACCAGAGCAGGCAGCTGCAAATTGAAAAGAAAAAATGTGCCAATCAACTTAAAAGCTTAAAAAAATACGAAAGAATAATCAATGCCCTCATTGAGCGAGTTTTTTAATCCTTAGACTAACAAAAGTGAAGAACCAACACAATCAGAGAACGAGCTGCCAGTGCATAGATTAATTAACTCTAAACACATACTTTCTCCATTCTACTACCATTTTTAGCTCATTCATTAGATTCATACTCCGTCTTTTATGTTTCTTCCTATATTCCTTTTAAGATCGACTTTCATGTTTCTTCCTCTTTCTATTCTTTCCTTTTTTGTTCAACCACTTTAACCTTTTTATCCTTATTAGACAACTCTCATTGGATACAAATCATTTCATAAGGCCCACCATCTATTACTTCACAATTTTTTATCCACTTTCTTATTCCATGTGCAAAAAAAGAACAGGAAGAAACGTAAAAAAAAATACGGAGAGAGTACCATTTTCTTTTGTTAGATGAACCATCTCAACTATAAAACCTTAAGGTAATGGTTGAGTCTCAGCTAATATATTTATATCCTATTACCTTTAATGGCAAAAATAATTCTAGCAAATGGCCTGTAGACCCTTATAATTACTTCACCCATTCTCGCCCACAGTCAAGACAACAAACCACGGCCTCCCCGCAAAACCCACCGCCTAACCCCCCACCATCGCTTGACATGCCTCCCTCTTCACCTCCAAACCCACTACAACTACACAAACATGCCATCTGCAACCACCACCATCTCCAGTCCCAACTCCATCACACCCAACACTACTACAATCCCGCCTACAAGGCGACACCCCAATACAAACATAACCACCATCACACGCAGTACCATCACAACCTTATCCTAAACTAATCAACGCACCGACTCATAGCCACCACGAGCCGACCAGCAAGTCATCCTCCATGCCGAGAATCCAACTCTCCCGAGGGTATGTGGTGGTGGGATGGTAAGGGATGGTTTGGTGGGGTGGCAATGAGGTATTAGTTGGTGGTGCAAGGGGAAATTCAATGACAGGAGAAAACATCAGGGGTAAATAAGTAAAAGTACACATAACTTTCTTTTCTTTGTCTTTGTGCCTATTCAGTATGGTGCACCTTATTTTGAGTTATCTTCTATATTTCCTTTTTTGGCTTGGTCATACATTTGTGTTCAACAAACAAAACCCTCAGCCAAACGACACTCTCTCACCTCCATTACTTGCAACCTCATATCAGCTCTAATCAATACCACACATGACCAGCCCATCGCCTACAAGGCATGTGACGACTCTAACATTGCCTGCTAAAACCACCTCTTGAACCCTAGAAACACCCTCACCACCGTCGTAGACAACCCTAATCTCGTCGGGGTTCGGAAATGGTGGTGTTTTCGAAGGATGTGATTGGAGTTTTGGAGGCTAAAGCAATTTTTACGGGCTGCTTTGGTGGTGGTTCGTGACGGGTTGGTGATGACATGGTGGTTGCGGTGAGGTTCCCTTGGTGGAATTGTTGAATTGTGTAAGAGTGGATTGTTGGGTGAGACTTAACAAGTGTGAAACTCTGTGAGAGGCATGTGGGAGTGAGTGGGAATATCCGGGTAAATCGGTAACTTTACCAACTTTCTTAATTTTTGAATCCAAAACAAAGGGGAGATAATTTAGACTTAAGAGGAGTATGAGACCAAGAAAGTGAAAACTCACATGAAAAATAACATAATAGAGACTCAATTTCAAGGAGGATTTTTACCTGATATGTTAGACTTTTTCCACCACCGGTTGGCATCAAAACAAAAACGTCATGACCACTCATTGTTGCATTTATTACTTCTCTTTGATTAGGTCGGAAAGAATGGTTTCCAAACACCCTCTTGTTATTTGCCTGACTTATTAAGAACAATCAGATATAACCACAAGCCAATGAATTATCTACAGAAAGATATGAGTACTCATTACTTACCTCCAATTCCTTTGCCCAAGGAAAATCTTTACTGCTCCACTTCTTGTCATTAGAGCCTTCAATATAATTTATGTCAATAAGGCGTGGAGTGTATGCCCTATCTACAGGAGCTGATGAAAAGTCAAATCTCTCTGCGGAAGAGAATGGCATCGATGATAAGTTACAACTTGAATAGCCACCTGGCTCATAAAAAGCCATAAATTGGTTATCTAATCTCACTGGAACAGTTCCGACTCCAGATGCACGAGGAGTATCATATCCATTTATTGACCCAACTGACACTACAGGAGTCTTGTACTGAAAATCTCTTCCATTTGCATTTGAGGTGGAAAATTGTGAACTATGCCTTTCTTTCTCAACAGCTGAATTACGGATATGTGTCTCGAGCAGCTGAATCTGTTTATTCAGCTGCAATCTAATCAAATAAAAACTTGCATCGTCAGAGAGAAAATAATAACTTTTGATTAGTTACACTCACATGATAAAGAAGAGTATATATATTTAGATTTATGTGAGAACCACCAGAGAACCTTGAGAACTCCAACTTAATAAAAATGACAAAATATCAACATAATTCATTCGTCCTAGTATTTTGATAGGTGGAAACATATATGTTTGTAAAAGAATTTTAAGCTAGTGATGGAAATGGAGGCGAAATACATTTATGACATGTTTGGGAACTTGAATTTGGAATTGGATTTCGGAATTAAGACATTACAAGTGTTTGGGAACCTTAGAATTTTGAATTAGAATTGAGACCAATTCCTTACCAATTTCATCCGAGTTGAAATTTGGCCTCTCAAATTCCTAGTATATGGGTAGTCATTTCAATTTCGTCATTTATCATAGTTGGTCTATTTTTCCACATAATCTTGTTAGAATATACTCCCTCCATCCATTTTTATTCTTCATGGGAGGGATGGACCAAAAATTAAGGGAATAATCGAGTGGTAGAAAATGAAAAGTTGAGATAAATGAGGGGTCAAAAATGATATTGACCACAAAAATCAACGAAAAAAGAAAAGATTGTAGGTAGGAAATTTAAAGATGGACAACTCTTTAAGGAAAGTGGGAAGAATAAAAATGGATGGAGGAAGTATTATTTATTTATTTCACAAATTTGAACATTTACATATTTCTAATGAAAATAATGAAAAATTTTCAAAAAATAGTTTTGGGTGACCATGACTTGACTCCACCCCCGTCGAAGTGCAATTTCCAATTCCAAGGGTACCCAAACAACATTTTGGAATTGGAGATTGAATTGAATGTCAATAATTCAATATCTAGAATTAGATTCATGAAATTAAAAATAATTCCCAAGTTCTCAAACACTCTCTTAAGCAGCATTTAGGAACCTATATTTCATTTCATATCCTCATTGTCAAATTAGAAAAGTGAAATGATGGATTTTACAATGACAGTGTTAAGGTGTCATTTGGAAATGAGCCTTTCTGTGAGGGCATGGATTTTGTTAGATTTTATAAAATCCAAATCCTTATTTTATTAAAACAATGTCTTTTTAACCCCACATTTACCCTCACCAAAAAAAGCTCAGGTGCTACTCGCTGACTCGCACAATTATTTGGTGATTATTTTATTCATCAACCTACTAACTACCCAAGTTAACTCATTTTCAACCCAGTTAAGCTTTAACTTATATTTTACCCATTTTCAAAATTTTAAATGACATTTAGTTTCTTTATTATCTTTGGTGACTACTCTCTTTTTTATTACGCCTACTACTAAATATTCCGTGATTAAGTTAGTTAAAACTATAATTTTTTTCTAAATTGAATTAATATTTTGTTAAACGATTCATTGGATTAAGTTTAGGGTAAAAAAAAGCTCATCATATTCGAAGCTTATTTGACAATTTGATGAAATTGTAACCTTTAAGTTTATTACTCCCTCTGTTTCTTTGATATCTTCCACATTTCCTTTTTCAACCATTTCTTTGATTTCTTCCACTTTCCTTTTTTCTATCACACTTCTCTCTTACCTAGGTGGCCCACTTACTTTACTTCCTCTCTACTTTTACTTATTTTATTGTTTTTCTTAAGAAATGTGTCACTTTTAAGGTGGAAGAAATCATAGAAACGGAGGGAGTAGATTGGTAAATACTCTGTATATATTAAGCAGAAGTTTTAAATAAGACGTTAAATTTAAAGCAACACGTAATCCTCTATATATAAAAGCAACAAACATATTTTTGTTGTGTGTGTGCCACTTGACACAACTTCTCTTATTCACAAATTCAAGTTTCGAATTAAATATTTAATTCATTTATTATTTTACATTAATGATACATATACTAATCATTCATTCTTGCACAAATATTCTTTATTACTCCCTTTGTCTCATTCAATAGTTATCTATTTCTCTTTTTAGGTGTATAATTCAATAGTTATCTATTTCCATTTTTTTTTTGTAGTTTTTGTTATGTGTGTGGTGTGCAAATGAATTTTGTGTGCTCCAAATGCACCCATTATTTTGTCCATGAACTTTGATCCCAAAGCAATAGATAATTATTGAGTAAGATGGAAGGAATAATAATTATAATTATTAATATTAAATATGAATAATCATTATTTTGTATGACCAACATTTTTTATATTTCACAAAAATTGATATCGATATGAATTTTTTTATTAAATACAAATTTAATCCTTTATAATAACAACTACGGTTTAGCTTCCACTTGGTGGAACTCGATGTACTACTTTTGTTTTTTTAGTCTACTTTTATGGCAAGATGCATAGACAAAACTAATTAAAGATAAAGTACAAATTTCAGTTTTTATGTACCGAAACTTTGAGTACATTATTCGGGTAAAATGCATACTATTTAAAATAATTTTAATTTGTATAAAACACTTATAAAAAAATCAGACAAACCAAAGAAACATATGATATACTCTTCTATATAAAAAAAATATAACAAAAACTAGGTAAACAAGTTGGATTTGGATGAAAACGTAGTAAGGTCGTGATTAAAATGAGGTATTAAAATTCATTTGAAGTTATCACAATTATAAACTCAACACAATTAGATGCAAAAGTACTTTGATATTCATAAATCCAAAATATGTGAATTGTCAAATACCAAATTTGAGTGTAATTTAAAACTTTGGATTTTTTTTAGGTGTGCTTAGTACATATTGAGTTAGATATTACCTCTCATCCACTCCAAAGGTAACATGGACCCACTTTTCTTCTCACAAAAAGTGGGTCCATATTACCTTTGGTTTGGATGGGAAGGAGTATATTGTTTAATTTGTTTCATAAAAAAATTAATAGTAAATTTGTGCGATTTGCACAGAGTTAACACTAGTTCACATTTCACTTTGTTTCCCAAACAAAAGATTTAGGTCAAATCCAGATTTCAAAATGAAACCTTAGTTCCTAAACAAAGCATTAATACATTTTTAAGTTTTCAAAATGTACATTTGAGTCTTCTAAATTGTACATTGGAGGTATTTTCAATGCAATTGAGGGAGATTCTAAAAAAAACTTAGGTGCATTTCTAACTATCACATGTACATTTCAAAGGCATTAACAACATGAACATTTTAATAGTCCTTCCGTCTCTTAAAGATTGCCCCGTTTTATTAAGATACTCCTCACATATAACGAGTGAATGGTGCAATCTTTAAGAAACGATGTTAGTACGGAGTATATAATAAGGGACATTTAAGAAAGGTCCACTTTAAAACTATTCTTATCATCCTTACCTAAGGTAGTGTTCTTAGCATAACTTAACTCTATACATACACACATGTACATTTCAAAGGCATTAACAACATGAACATTTTAGTAATCCTTCCGTCTCTCAAAAATTGCCCCGTTTAATTAAGATACTCCTCACATATAACGAGTGAATGGAGCAATCTTTAAGAAACGAAGTTAGTACGGAGTATATAATAATGGACAATTAAGAAAGGTCCACTTTAAAACTATACTTATCATCCTTACCTAAGGCAGTGTTCTTACCCTAACTTAACTCTATACATACACACATACATGATACATACATACATATAGACGTGTCAAAACTCGACCCGACCAACCCGACCCTTATTTTAGGGTCATGAACCAATTTTTTTCGACCGTGACCCATTTGAACTGAACCCGAAATGATCCGTTAATTTAGGGTCAAAACTCGATCCGACCCGTTGGATCAACGAGAATTTATTAAAATTAATACAATGTTTATATTTATATGAGTATCATATTAGGATTTATAAATAAAAAATTAATACTTTTAATATTTTAAATTACAAATATAACAGAGATTTAATTTAATACACCTTTTTTTTTATCATTTAACAACAAAATAATTTTAGAAATTGATTTTAATTTTTTTTTAAAATATAGTAGAACATTATAATTAAAGAGTATAATAATAATAATAATAATAATAATAATAATAAGAGTAAATTAGAAATTACTCCCTTCAAAGATGTGTTTATTAAAATTTAATCCCTTATGAATTTTTTTTAATATTTTACACACAAAACGATGCAAAACTTCAAAATTTACTTGCAAATCACTATTCCGATGAGTTTATGATTTTACTGACCGAAATGTCCTTCATTAATAGTACGCCCCTCCCCCACCCCACCTCATCCTCATTTTGACTTTCCCAACTCTTTCAGTCCCAATTCCAGGAAAACCCCAAATTTCCAAATCGAAAATCACCAAACCCAAAACTCGAGCATCCATTCATCAATCAATTGTGGAGACTTTTTTTTACAAGTCTGCAGACTAAATGAGAGCATAAAGGAAGGGGGAAAGATGGGTAGGAAGAAGAAAGGGGCACTTTCGGTATAAAAAATAGGAAACAAGCAAAATAATTCAAACTCACCGAATTAACTCGTCGGAGTAGTAATTTGCAAGTAAATTTTGAAGTTTTGCATCTTTTTGGGTGTAAAATATTAAAAAAATCATAAGGGAGTAAATTTTAATAAACGCATCTTTGAAGGGAGTAATTTCTAATTTACTCTAATAATAATAATAATAACAACAATAATAACAATAATAAGGGGAACAATAATAATAATAATAATAATAATAATAATAGTAGAAATTTCTATGTCTTAAGACGCGGGAGCTCGAGCAGCTGCTTTTATTTTTACTAGACTTAGCTTTGTTATTTCTAAGGGAGTGGGTGCCCAGATAGTATCTCAATTACCCATTAACTTCTTATAATTTGTTTTGTTCTTAATACAAGTTTCATTAAAAAAAAAAATAATAATAATAATAAAATAAATAAAAATGTAACATTAAAAATATTTTACTTAAAAAGTGTTAACATAAGCATATATATATAGCATTGTCTACAGAGATAGATAGGTCACAAGGACTTGCTTCCGCATACCTATCTTGGCGAAGCTTCTCCATTCTTTCGGGACTCAGATCAAAACTGTCAAGGAGCTCATTGGAAACTGAAATTAACATGTCTTTCATCTCTTGAAGATGAGTTGTAACATCTGAACAAAGTCCTAGCTACAAATGGAGAAGACGGAATTAACACTGAAGAAAAAAGCTTGATTCATTAATGTATTACGGAATATTATGCATGCATTAAGCTGATTGTCTTTTGTTACAATATTTATATGCTGAAAGCTGGAAAAGGCATACCTTAAATCCATGGATGCATGGTAAAGACAATTCTGGAGGCAAGCAGTTAACATCATCCCTCGCTGCATCATGTCTAGCTAGCATGGGAGTGCTTGGTGGGCGCATGGAAGTAGGCCGAGGGGTCAAGCTTGATTGGTAGTGATCCATCACTATTTGGTCAACATCAATGTTCTAAAGTCCAAGCAAGTTAAATGTATAGTTGGTTCCTTAAATATCAGAGTTTTAAGACGGTAAATGGCATAAAACCTAACTAATCCATAACTGGGCTTTTGGGGCAACAGAAGACCTCATTGCATTAAAAAGACAACAAAATGATAAATGAGCTTTAAAGGACCATAAAGCTGATGCATAATACATAAACAGTAAAGCAAATTACCCCGAGAATATCATCATCATTAACACCATCAGTCATTGCTTCATCTGGCACATAATGATCCCATGAACCTTGTGGGATTTGTGGACGGGAGTTATGTGACACAAATGCTTCTTTCCTAGTTTGATCACCAAAAGAACTCCTAACTTCTGAAGCTTCATAGGCAGGAGCCGAGGAAGGATGATACTCCGTAGCATTAGGACGTTTAGCATTGTTTTCATCAACTTTCTGATGACATTGTTGATTTTTAACATACTTTCTTCTATCATCATTACATAAAGTATCCAACGCATTGTCACCCTTTTGAACTGGTACAGTTTTCCCAGGCCTGGTATAGCTTCGATGGCAGATCTGAAGGTTCGAGAGAGCTTTCCACGCCTACCAAAGGATGACACAAAGGCTTGGACAGTAATCAAAATCTGCCTAAAAATTGCAGTATCTAAATTGAGATTGTTAAGCAGACAAGACAGTCCATTGAATGCTTAATTGTGCATGACTCCACTTGCTTCAATTGAAGCATAGTCGAAGTTTTGAAAACCTAGACAATTAAAGAGATAAAGAGGCATTTTGAAAACGTCGATGGGTAAGAGAATATGAAAATGAATACACGTCTAAACACTCAAATAACCAGACAGCCTTACAAAAATAAACCAATTAAAGTTAAAGACAAAATTATCATGAAAACATGTACAGAGTACACCCCAGTGCCCTGAATTACTAAACACCAACATAGGCGGACTTTCTTACCTGATCCACCTGTGCCATTCCAATACTCTGGACTTGGAAGCTCATCAACCTAACATAAAAATGAAATTTGTAAATAATTTAAAAGAAATCAGAGATGAAAAGGGGTGCTGACGCTTTTCCACATACTCTACAAAAGTAGCAAGTGTCAGAAAAAGATCAAATAATAAAGGCAAACACATCTAAAGATCTGTGCTTGGGCTTGATGCTTAATGTTTTCCCCTTTGACCCCAGTCGAGATGGAACTGTCACAAAACAAGTCATCTGGAATTTGGGGGGCTTCTCCTCACCACCATCATGCAGCAGAAAGTATATTCTTTTGGGCTGTACTGATCAGTAATTACTCTATCGAAACAATAAAAGCAAAAGATTACGATGAGCAGAAATGATGAACATCACAGTGGCATACCTCTCCTGAAAATGCGGCTTTTGTGTAGGAAGAGAAAACAGGATATTGGACGGCAAGAACTTATCTTGAGTTGAAAAATTATTAAGTGCTCGAACATGCTCATTCAAATTGACTTTAGGCCGTTTATTATCTAGTTTAGTCCCAGACATCAAATTCATCCCACTGTTTGTCACAAATATGATCAATAAATCAAAATGCAAGGTTTATCACCCACCCTAAAACTCGCCGCGAAATATCAAAATAAAAAAAATACCTCATAATTTTAATGCTCAAATTGGATCAGTAATTAATATTTGATCAACATGTCCACTCAAACCTGCGAAAATGTAGACAGAAGAAAACAGCTGAGTTTCGAAACCCTAAATGCATAATTCATTCATTCATTCATTGAGTGAGCACATTAGAAATAGAAAGTGAACACATACAATAGAGGTTAGGTGGAGCAAGCAGAGAGCAATGAAACTAGTACTATTAGGGAACCAAATGGATTCAGAAGCAATGAAACAAGGTTTGAAAAATGGAAGAAAAAGTTGGGAAAGTGAGTGAATAAGGTGGAAACCCTACAAAATTGGGGGAGGGATTTGGAAGAAGGATGTGGGTGGGTGGGTGGGTTGGTACACTGTAACTGTAGTCTGGGTATGTGCGCGGAAATGAAATACTCGTACGAAGTACTCCGTACGTACTAGTATATTGAAATGTGAGGAAGGGGAAGAAAGGACGATTAGCGAAAGAGATGATGGGCGGGATTTTGTTAAGGTTTTTCCCTTTTTCACCACTTTCGGAATTTGTACGACTGTTTTTTTTCTAATGAGCCCGGACAATATATATAATAACGTTATTACGTTCGGCATGGCGGGAGCCGGGAGGGGTATTGTACTCCAATTTGTAAGGCTACCCACGAAGGGTAGGTCACATTCCCCTCTTTATTTTTTTTTAATTAGATTTCGCTTGGCGAGTATTTTTATTTGTGTCGTTGAATTGTAATTTTGAATGTAATATGAGTACTTTCTTCATATCGTAATTCTCAAAATGACGAGCAGTTTGATTGTTTGAAAAAAGAAACTATCTTTTTCTAAACTTTTTTTTTGCCAACGGAGATAAAAACCACCCTACAGCAAGTTAATAGTCACCATTATAGTGTGCACTCTTTTGTTAAGGGATTGTAGGAGAACATAGATTACATAACATAAGACGAACATAAACAAACTAATTAAGAAAACCCTAAGCAGGATGAAACAACGGTGTCCAAGGGCCAAAGCATGCTGACGGGAGTCGATAGAAAGAGCACGAACAATAGCATCCACCTCAAACAAAATGCACTTACGCCATTAAAACGTAGAAAGGAAGGGTGAATAACATATCCAAAAGACCTATCGTCAATGGAGTGAAAACTCCTCTTGCATTTTGGTGGTCGAACACGCCTAGGGAAAGGCCAGCAAACCAAAGAGCAACCCGAGATGATAATTAGGAGGTCGCATCGCCTCACAACCTTCGTACAGAGCAACACCGTTCTAGAGAAAGACTCTAGATTCGAACCAACACACCCATGACGCCCAATGGTCCAACTCACCCCATAAAGGACAATATGGATACCTGGTTTCCTAAAGGAGATTATCTATATTCTATATACTATATTAAACATCAAACAAACCATTCTCCATCCTTTATTTACCTAATTGTAACACCCCTGATTTTTATAAATTTAAATTAAATTAAAATTATGTTCGTAATCGTGTTTTTACGATTTAACTCGTAATCTTAAAATTATTATAAACAGAATTTATTGTCTAATCGTTTCAAACTCCTAAAATTCTATTTGTCTTGGAAACTCTTCTTCTATTTAAAACATATTTTTATGTCTCTATCGATTCATTTTATACAATTAATTTAATTCTTATCGAAATTCTATTTCGACGATTTCGATTGTAAATTCTTTGATCTATATATTTATTAAGCTCGAAGCTCATTTATTTTAAGCTTCGTCAAAATATTTATTTTCTTTCCTCGAGAAAACAATTTAATTATTATTTATCGGGAAATACTATTTGATCGTTTAATTATTTATTTCTACAAACTTTATTTTCGTCTCGAACAAATATTTATATCTCGAGAACGTTTATTTACTAATTTTATTAGTCGGCCCAATTATTTTCTATTAATTCGTTTTAATTCGATTCGTGGGTCAATCAATTTATTGTTTCGGAATTCGTTTCCTACCCGATTCATTTAATTAATTCGTTTTTCATACTTACTTTTATTGAATGATTCATCCTCCTTTAGTGACACATGCACTCCCCTTATCCTTCTTGTTGAATCAACCGCTTCATACTCCTCCCCTTTGTTTTTATTTCTTTTCACATTCATGTAACCGCTTCATCCTCATCTTTCATTCCTCCCTGTCATCTCTTCGTTTCCTTTCAGTTTTCTTCTTCTTTTCTCCTTAAATTCTGCCCCGCAGTCTCCATCATTGAATTGGACGCATCCCGTCTTTCTTCCTTTGTCCGCTTCATCTTTCCTTCCTCTTTTATTTATTTATTTATTCCCGCTTTCCCAGCCTCCGTCAGGAATATGATCGGCTTATCTCCGTCTTCTTCTTGGTTTTACTCCGGCAAACTTCCTGTTCTGTCTCCGTTTTGATCTGCCGCCTCCGTTTCCTCTGTTCCTTCTTCTTCTTCTTCTTTCAGTCCTCGTCTGTTGCCGCTGCGTGCTACTACGAACTTTTGCTGCTGTTGTCTCTCGCACAGGTTGAACCAAATCCGAACCTCCGCTACTGTCCTTGGTTGCCTGATTTCGTCATAGGTAGCCTCTCTTTCTTACTCTTCTCTTTCTCGTCATGCTCTTTGTTTACTGCCCTCGTTCTTATTCTTCTTCCTCCTCTTTTCGTTGCTGTTACGGTTGGTGCTGCTGTTTCATTCTGTTTCTGCTGTCATATGTTGTTGCGTGGCTGCTGTTTATCGCACTATTGCTGTCCTGATGCTTCTTCTACTGTTCTGCTGCTTTTCGTGTTGTTTGATAACCATACTGCTGCTGTCGTTGATGTCTGTACGCTGCTGGTGTTCTGTTCGTTGTCAATGTTGCTGTACGTTGTGAGTGTTTGTTGCTGTCGTCACATTGCTGCTGCTGTTTTCGATGTTCGATACTGCGCTTTTTCTCCGTCGTTTGTGTTTGATCATCATAACACTGCTGCTATTGGTCGTATGTCACTCGGTTGCTGCTGTTTTTATTCATTTTCGAACTATGCCTTGTTGGTCCTTCGTCTCATCCGATTTTGCTGTTGGGTGGGTTGTTTATCAAGCTCCGTTTCCTTGTTGCTTCTTCGTTCCTTATTCTGATTTCTCGGTACTGTTTCTATTTGTCTCGATCTCGGTCGGAGCCTCGAAGTTCTTTTTGTAAGACAAATATCAAAGCGGTTGGAGATTGGAGTCATCAAGAAGGGCAAGTATATAGCATTCGGATATCGACTCAAGGTAACTTTAGGACGTTACTCGATTTTATACCGTATGTTTGAGTAGTAGTATGTAGTAAATATTTTAACTTCGGTTTTCTATTTTTTTAGCTATATATTATTTGCTAAAAATATTATTTAATAAATCGTATGCTTTTTAAATATTTTACGATTTTCGATATCGTTTTATAAATCGTTAGAAATTTTATTATTTGCGATCGTTATAATATTTTGTTGGTTATCGTGACACTAGTAACTAAATAATATCGATTTCATATTTTCGTCATATTTTGTTAAGTTATAATTTTTGACTCAAATCCGTATTTTTATATTATAATCGAGATTTGTACACTTGTTTAATAAATTAATTAACGTTTTACGATTTATACTAATAAATGAGAAAATAGTCGATTTAGTTTTAAATATATTTTTATCGAGACTATTTTCACTAATTATTTCCGATTGACTATTTTTATTAAAATCCGTATTGTTTATTAATAAAAGTTATTTATTAAAAATAATTTGAAGTCTTTGTAACTCTCATTTTATTTATAAAACTCGTTGATTCAATTAATTTTGATATCGTTTTTCTTAAAACATCTCTTTTCTAAAATCTTTAGTTTTAACTCGATTTTCTAATTATTTATAAAATACTATATATTGACTTATTATATTTTATTTATATTTTGAGTAACGAACTTAGAGATATATTAAAGTTACGATAACGACGATAATAATAAAATGCTAATTTCGTTAGAAATGCTATGTTTATACATTTCACTTATTTTAATAACTTACGTATTTTCTATAAGACTGTCTATTTTAAGTAAGTTTCTAAAATTAGTATGTTTCTATTTGTAGAAAGTTTTCCTTTTAATATAAGATGTTTATTCCTTTTATCCTCATAATGATTATATTTGTTCTGAATATCGATAATGACTTGTTTTGGAGTTATGGAATAAGAGAAATGTGGGGTTAGAGTAATATAGTTTGGGATGTACGTTTTTGCCATCAACTATAAAGCTGGTGTGTCTATGTTGAGACACATCGGTCGTTGAACTGAGCATGGTTTGTGTTCAGGAGTGTGTATATTTTGACCTTAAACTTAGATATCGCATCGTGTAAGTCGCCGTCGGGTTGAACTGGATTACGGTTGGTGTCCAGGAGGGGTGTGCATTACTTAAGCCAGGACCTCGCTGCATGCAGTCCTGTTATAGTTGAGTTGCCTAGTTAGAGACCGAAGTCTGATTTGTTTTGACTAAGTTCTCGAAGCTAGTTTAGTATTATTCCTAGTGAAAGGCTAGCCTTGTACACACTGATCGAATTTCCATAATGCCATTTTTGAATATTTATATTATCGATTAATTTTGACTTGCAGGTTGGCAAGTGTTTTGAGTTTCCTCCGAGAATTTATTTTATTATATTATATCATTTTTAATGTTTTCTCATTTTAAGTATTTTGATATAATAATACTATTATTTTTCATATGATATAATATGGCTGGGAGAACGTCCGAGTTACTCCCCACTGACGTGGCTGTTATGTTTTTAACATGACAGGTATTTGCTGCTGGGTTTTGGGTGTGAGCTAGCGAGTAGCGTGGATCCTACTCTTTCTTCATTCATTATTTATGGATTTGTATAAACCCTTTTTGAGGAATTTTCCTTTTAGCCCTTTTGTAAAAAGTGGCCTTTGTATTGACTTACCATTTCTTTTAATAAGATATAGTTAGTCAGTGTGTTTTGATCCCAACTCTACAGTGTTTCCGCCACTGTATTGCGTTAGATTTTCTAGGGGATTACAGTTGGTATCAGAGCATTGTTGCTCCCAACGCTTACACCTGATTTTAGGAAAAATACCAGTAAATGATTTGAACAATAAAAAAAAATGTTAGCGAGAGATGGGTAGAAACAAAATAAGGACTTAACTGTTAGGTTTATATGTTCTTGTAACTCAATGATTAGCATTGAATATTTGTTGTTTTTGTCTGAAAGAAGATGAATGAACAAGATGTTGATAGGAAGCTGCTTCAGATCGGGACAAGACCTGCCTAGAACTCTCAATGCTTGTTGATTCGAGTGGACAACTTCGTGCTACAATGAAGATACAATGGTGACCTTTCAGCCCAGATTTAGTTTGCTCAAGCTACAAGTTAGATGATCAAGAGTAGATTCCTGTTCCATGATGTTGCAGTAGATCCAGATGTTGCGACCCAAGACGTGCGTGCTCGTTCCTCTACAAGAAGATGAAGTAATCCTTTTGGTCCCCTCGTGAACCTTAGAGGTCTAAACGTTCCCTTCTCGTTTTAGGTCTTTTTCCTCTAGAATCATTGATTCTTTTCTTCCTACATCTGCCTTTTCCAATCCTTGTCTTATTAATTCTCGTCTTTATTCTTGTGACAAATCTTCGATTAATTCTCCTACTTTACATCTTTCCTCTTGAGATTCTTGGTTTGACCAAATTCAATCTTAGTGAACCCCGTAAAAAGTCATAGATGTTTGATATTTAGTAAACTCTTGTTACTTAATTTGAGGATTGTGAGTCTACCCTATCTCTAAGCAAGTAAGAAATTCTTGAGGTTTGATTTGAGTGACAATTGTTGATTGATGGAATTAGGATGATACTTTAGTCACTGAACCTTGGGATTATAGGTTACTTTGACTATTTTGGGTACTTAGAGTTGAATATATTTTGGAGTAGTAAGAGTATGTCTTATTTGATGGATACCTAGTACCTAACCTTGTACTGAACTAAGTGTAACTGAAAATATTACTTTGGGATTCTTGCCTAATGCTTATTTGATGGATGCATCGTGAATATTCGGGATCATAGAGTATTGTTAAAGTGTTAGCCCGAGTGTTGTGGTACCATTCAAGGTTTTCATTAATGTCGTTAGAAATCTTGGTGAACATAGATTTTCCGTGTTTCTTAAGGATTAGATTGTGATCGTTGTTTAAGGTTGTAATCTATGAACTTTGGAGTTGAGTGATCTAACTTGGATAAATTGTTGAAGAAGAGAGACATATTGCACAATTAGAGGTTGGATATATCGCGTTGTTTTGAGGAATACTTAATACAAATCATCTTGATGGATTTAAAGTTTAGAACCCTTAGACCAACGAGATTGTGGCTTCGTTGAGTTAATATTTTGGTGATTTTGCTGATACGATATAAAATTTGGTGGAATTCTTAGAAACCTTAGTCGAAAGACGTGTTTGAGGATGTGAGTGTTTACGCCATTACTTATAAGTTTGAGCGTGTTCGAGGATTTATTACATTTTTCCCAACTTTTATACTTGTGACATTATAAGTATGTTGTTGATCATTTTTGAGGATTTTGTACCCGAGCCCCGTTAAATTGGTGAACCTTGTTTAGTGTTCCTTACTTGAGAAATTTGGAGGATACTTCGAGTTTAAACCTTGAGCTTTGGATTTAGGAACTTTATCGATCACGAGCTTGGGTGTGTTTTGGTAACCTAGTTGGAATCTTAATTAATGGATGTGATTCTAAATCATTTGTGGGTCATTACCATGTTAATTGAAGGATTAGATATGTATGCTTTTATGTTGGAGGTTATAGCAGTTGATAAATTTGAAGGTTGTAGACTGAGTAGGGCTACCAATGCCTAATATTGGACTTAGTATTATTTGTTGGTATTTAGGGACCCGTGTTTGTGGAAGCCGTTCTAGGAATCTCGAGATGGTTAATTTATTCTTCAATCCTTGAGAGCTCTTTTTGACTCTCAATTTCATTCCAATCCTTAGCTTTTCTTAAATCCTGCTACTTCTTCTCGCCTAATCCCTTTGACTTCCTTATCGGGTTTGAAAATTTTTGTTTCGAATTGTCGTTGACTTTGACTCTATTTATCCATTTATCATTTCCCCGAACCTATGTTATGAAAAGTTCGACTAATTTTAAAATTTTGATTTTTATGAAATTTTAATATTTTGAGTTATAAATTTCAAAATTTGTACTTCGTTTTTGTTTTATTTTTGGTCCCGTTTCAAAAGGGTCTGAATAATTTATTTTAAAGTATTTCGAAATTGTTTAAAATTTTAGTTTTGAATTTCAAGTGATCGAGATTTTATGAAAACTTCCTTGATTGCAAATATTTTGATTTCTATGAGATTATTATGTAAAACGGTTTAACATTTTCGAAAGGAAAAAAAAAAAAAAAAAAAAAAACTTCGTATGTCTTAAGTTTATAATTTTATTGTCGAAGTTCTTAATTAAAATATTTTACTGTTGTTTTGAAAATATTTGGGTACTCTTCCCCCTCGAGTTCGTTTACAAATATTATTTATCGTCATTATTTTATAAAATAATTTTTAATTTACGAATTTATTAATTTAAATGCTTTTAAACTTTGGGAACTGAGCCCAACTCATCTTGCATTAAAATTTTGTCTTCGATTTCGATTTCATATCACGTTTGAGGTTGTAAAAAAAAAAAAAACTTTAAACCGAGATTGTGATGCGAGTTAAACATTCTCATTTTGTTCAAATGATATAACCTTGTTTTCCATTTTATTATTATATTTTTGATAGTTTCGAGGACGAAACTTCTTTTTAGTGGGGAAGATTGTAACACACCTGATTTTTATAAATTTAAATTAAATTAAAATTATGTTCGTAATCGTGTTTTTACGATTTAACTCGTAATCTTAAAATTATTATAAACAGAATTTATTGTTTAATCGTTTCAAACTCCTAAAATTCTATTTGTCTTGGAAACTCTTCTTCTATTTAAAACATATTTTTATGTCTCTATCGTTTCATTTTATACAATTAATTTAATTCTTATCGAAATTCTATTTCGACGATTTCGATTGTAAATTCTTTGATCTATATATTTATTAAGCTCGAAGCTCATTTATTTTAAGCTTCGTCAAAATATTTATTTTCTTTCCTCGAGAAAACAATTTAATTATTATTTATCGGGAAATACTATTTGATCGTTTAATTATTTATTTCTACAAACTTTATTTTCGTCTCGAACAAATATTTATATCTCGAGAACGTTTATTTACTAATTTTATTAGTCGGCCCAATTATTTTCTATTAATTCGTTTTAATTCGATTCGTGGGTCAATCAATTTATTGTTTCGGAATTCGTTTCCTACCCGATTCATTTAATTAATTCGTTTTTCATACTTACTTTTATTGAATGATTCATCCTCCTTTAGTGACACATGCACTCCCCTTATCCTTCTTGTTGAATCAACCGCTTCATACTCCTCCCCTTTGTTTTTATTTCTTTTCACATTCATGTAACCGCTTCATCCTCATCTTTCATTCCTCCCTGTCATCTCTTCGTTTCCTTTCAGTTTTCTTCTTCTTTTCTCCTTAAATTCTGCCCCGCAGTCTCCATCATTGAATTGGACGCATCCCGTCTTTCTTCCTTTGTCCGCTTCATCTTTCCTTCCTCTTTTATTTATTTATTTATTCCCGCTTTCCCAGCCTCCGTCAGGAATATGATCGGCTTATCTCCGTCTTCTTCTTGGTTTTACTCCGGCAAACTTCCTGTTCTGTCTCCGTTTTGATCTGCCGCCTCCGTTTCCTCTGTTCCTTCTTCTTCTTCTTCTTTCAGTCCTCGTCTGTTGCCGCTGCGTGCTACTACGAACTTTTGCTGCTGTTGTCTCTCGCACAGGTTGAACCAAATCCGAACCTCCGCTACTGTCCTTGGTTGCCTGATTTCGTCATAGGTAGCCTCTCTTTCTTACTCTTCTCTTTCTCGTCATGCTCTTTGTTTACTGCCCTCGTTCTTATTCTTCTTCCTCCTCTTTTCGTTGCTGTTACGGTTGGTGCTGCTGTTTCATTCTGTTTCTGCTGTCATATGTTGTTGCGTGGCTGCTGTTTATCGCACTATTGCTGTCCTGATGCTTCTTCTACTGTTCTGCTGCTTTTCGTGTTGTTTGATAACCATACTGCTGCTGTCGTTGATGTCTGTACGCTGCTGGTGTTCTGTTCGTTGTCAATGTTGCTGTACGTTGTGAGTGTTTGTTGCTGTCGTCACATTGCTGCTGCTGTTTTCGATGTTCGATACTGCGCTTTTTCTCCGTCGTTTGTGTTTGATCATCATAACACTGCTGCTATTGGTCGTATGTCACTCGGTTGCTGCTGTTTTTATTCATTTTCGAACTATGCCTTGTTGGTCCTTCGTCTCATCCGATTTTGCTGTTGGGTGGGTTGTTTATCAAGCTCCGTTTCCTTGTTGCTTCTTCGTTCCTTATTCTGATTTCTCGGTACTGTTTCTATTTGTCTCGATCTCGGTCGGAGCCTCGAAGTTCTTTTTGTAAGACAAATATCAAAGCGGTTGGAGATTGGAGTCATCAAGAAGGGCAAGTATATAGCATTCGGATATCGACTCAAGGTAACTTTAGGACGTTACTCGATTTTATACCGTATGTTTGAGTAGTAGTATGTAGTAAATATTTTAACTTCGGTTTTCTATTTTTTTAGCTATATATTATTTGCTAAAAATATTATTTAATAAATCGTATGCTTTTTAAATATTTTACGATTTTCGATATCGTTTTATAAATCGTTAGAAATTTTATTATTTGCGATCGTTATAATATTTTGTTGGTTATCGTGACACTAGTAACTAAATAATATCGATTTCATATTTTCGTCATATTTTGTTAAGTTATAATTTTTGACTCAAAACCGTATTTTTATATTATAATCGAGATTTGTACACACTTGTTTAATAAATTAATTAACGTTTTACGATTTATACTAATAAATGAGAAAATAGTCGATTTAGTTTTAAATATATTTTTATCGAGACTATTTTCACTAATTATTTCCGATTGACTATTTTTATTAAAATACGTATTGTTTATTAATAAAAGCTATTTATTAAAAATAATTTGAAGTCTTTGTAACTCTCATTTTATTTATAAAACTCGTTGATTCAATTAATTTTGATATCGTTTTTCTTAAAACATCTCTTTTCTAAAATCTTTAGTTTTAACTCGATTTTCTAATTATTTATAAAATACTATATATTGACTTATTATATTTTATTTATATTTTGAGTAACGAACTTAGAGATATATTAAAGTTACGATAACGACGATAATAATAAAATGCTAATTTCGTTAGAAATGCTATGTTTATACATTTCACTTATTTTAATAACTTACGTATTTTCTATAAGACTTTCTATTTTAAGTAAGTTTCTAAAATTAGTAAGTTTCTATTTATAGAAAGTTTTCCTTTTAATATAAGATGTTTATTCCTTTTATCCTCATAATGATTATATTTGTTCTGAATATCGATAATGACTTGTTTTGGAGTTATGGAATAAGAGAAATGTGGGGTTAGAGTAATATAGTCTGGGATGTACGTTTTTGCCATCAACTATAAAGATGGTGTGTCTATGTTGAGACACATCGGTCGTTGAACTGAGCATGGTTTGTGTTCAGGAGTGTGTATATTTTGACCTTAAACTTAGATATCGCATCGTGTAAGTCGCCGTCGGGTTGAACTGGATTACGGTTGGTGTCCAGGAGGGGTGTGCATTACTTAAGCCAGGACCTCGCTGCACGCAGTCCTGTTATAGTTGAGTTGCCTAGTTAGAGACCGAAGTCTGATTTGTTTTGACTAAGTTCTCGAAGCTAGTTTAGTATTATTCCTAGTGAAAGACTAGCCTTGTACACACTGATCGAATTTCCATAATGCCATTTTTGAATATTTATATTATCGATTAATTTTGACTTGCAGGTTGGCAAGTGTTTTGAGTTTCCTCCGAGAATTTATTTTATTATATTATATCATTTTTAATGTTTTCTCATTTTAAGTATTTTGATATAATAATACTATTATTTTTCATATGATATAATATGGCTGGGAGAACGTCCGAGTTACTCCCCACTGACGTGGCTGTTATGTTTTTAACATGACAGGTATTTGCTGCTGGGTTTTGGGTGTGAGCTAGCGAGTAGCGTGGATCCTACTCTTTCTTCATTCATTATTTATGGATTTATATAAACCCTTTTTGAGGAATTTTCCTTTTAGCCCTTTTGTAAAAAGTGGCCTTTGTATTGACTTACCATTTCTTTTAATAAGATATAGTTAGTCAGTGTGTTTTGATCCCAACTCTACAGTGTTTCCGCCACTGTATTGCGTTAGATTTTCTAGGGGATTACAGTTGGTATCAGAGCATTGTTGCTCCCAACGCTTACACCTGATTTTAGGAAAAATACCAGTAAATGATTTGAACAATAAAAAAAAATGTTAGCGAGAGATGGGTAGAAACAAAATAAGGACTTAACTGTTAGGTTTATATGTTCTTGTAACTCAATGATTAGCATTGAATATTTGTTGTTTTTGTCTGAAAGAAGATGAATGAACAAGATGTTGATAGGAAGCTGCTTCAGATCGGGACAAGACCTGCCTAGAACTCTCAATGCTTGTTGATTCGAGTGGACAACTTCGTGCTACAATGAAGATACAATGGTGACCTTTCAGCCCAGATTTAGTTTGCTCAAGCTACAAGTTAGATGATCAAGAGTAGATTCCTGTTCCATGATGTTGCAGTAGATCCAGATGTTGCGACCCAAGACGTGCGTGCTCGTTCCTCTACAAGAAGATGAAGTAATCCTTTTGGTCCCCTCGTGAACCTTAGAGGTCTAAACGTTCCCTTCTCGTTTTAGGTCTTTTTCCTCTAGAATCATTGATTCTTTTCTTCCTACATCTGCCTTTTCCAATCCTTGTCTTATTAATTCTCGTCTTTATTCTTGTGACAAATCTTCGATTAATTCTCCTACTTTACATCTTTCCTCTTGAGATTCTTGGTTTGACCAAATTCAATCTCAGTGAACCCCGTAAAAAGTCATAGATGTTTGATATTTAGTAAACTCTTGTTACTTAATTTGAGGATTGTGAGTCTACCCTATCTCTAAGCAAGTAAGAAATTCTTGAGGTTTGATTTGAGTGACAATTGTTGATTGATGGAATTAGGATGATACTTTAGTCACTGAACCTTGGGATTATAGGTTACTTTGACTATTTTGGGTACTTAGAGTTGAATATATTTTGGAGTAGTAAGAGTATGTCTTATTTGATGGATACCTAGTACCTAACCTTGTACTGAACTAAGTGTAACTGAAAATATTACTTTGGGATTCTTGCCTAATGCTTATTTGATGGATGCATCGTGAATATTCGGGATCATAGAGTATTGTTAAAGTGTTAGCCCGAGTGTTGTGGTACCATTCAAGGTTTTCATTAATGTCGTTAGAAATCTTGGTGAACATAGATTTTCCGTGTTTCTTAAGGATTAGATTGTGATCGTTGTTTAAGGTTGTAATCTATGAACTTTGGAGTTGAGTGATCTAACTTGGATAAATTGTTGAAGAAGAGAGACATATTGCACAATTAGAGGTTGGATATATCGCGTTGTTTTGAGGAATACTTAATACAAATCATCTTGATGGATTTAAAGTTTAGAACCCTTAGACCAACGAGATTGTGGCTTCGTTGAGTTAATATTTTGGTGATTTTGCTGATACGATATAAAATTTGGTGGAATTCTTAGAAACCTTAGTCGAAAGACGTGTTTGAGGATGTGAGTGTTTACGCCATTACTTATAAGTTTGAGCGTGTTCGAGGATTTATTACATTTTTCCCAACTTCTATACTTGTGACATTATAAGTATGTTGTTGATCATTTTTGAGGATTTTGTACCCGAGCCCCGTTAAATTGGTGAACCTTGTTTAGTGTTCCTTACTTGAGAAATTTGGAGGATACTTCGAGTTTAAACCTTGAGCTTTGGATTTAGGAACTTTATCGATCACGAGCTTGGGTGTGTTTTGGTAACCTAGTTGGAATCTTAATTAATGGATGTGATTCTAAATCATTTGTGGGTCATTACCATGTTAATTGAAGGATTAGATATGTATGCTTTTATGTTGGAGGTTATAGCAGTTGATAAATTTGAAGGTTGTAGACTGAGTAGGGCTACCAATGCCTAATATTGGACTTAGTATTATTTGTTGGTATTTAGGGACCCGTGTTTGTGGAAGCCGTTCTAGGAATCTCGAGATGGTTAATTTATTCTTCAATCCTTGAGAGCTCTTTTTGACTCTCAATTTCATTCCTCTCCTTAGCTTTTCTTAAATCCTGCTACTTCTTCTTCGCCTAACCCCTTTGACTTCCTTATCGGGTTTGAAAATTTTTGTTTCGAATTGTCGTTGACTTTGACTCTATTTATCCATTTATCATTTCCCCGAACCTATGTTATGAAAAGTTCGACTAATTTTAAAATTTTGATTTTCATGAAATTTTAATATTTTGAGTTATAAATTTCAAAATTTGTACTTCGTTTTTGTTTTATTTTTGGTCCCGTTTCAAAAGGGTCTGAATAATTTATTTTAAAGTATTTCGAAATTGTTTAAAATTTTAGTTTTGAATTTCAAGTGATCGAGATTTTATGAAAACTTCCTTGATTGCAAATTTTTTGATTTCTATGAGATTATTATGTAAAACGGTTTAACATTTTCGAAAGGAAAAAAAAAAAAAAAAAAAAAACTTCGTATGTCTTAAGTTTATAATTTTATTGTCGAAGTTCTTAATTAAAATATTTTACTGTTGTTTTGAAAATATTTGGGTACTCTTCCCCCTCGAGTTCGTTTACAAATATTATTTATCGTCATTATTTTATAAAATAATTTTTAATTTACGAATTTATTAATTTAAATGCTTTTAAACTTTGGGAACTGAGCCCCACTCATCTTGCATTAAAATTTTGTCTTCGATTTCGATTTCATATCACGTTTGAGGTTGTAAAAAAAAAAAAAACTTTAAACCGAGATTGTGATGCGAGTTAAACATTCTCATTTTGTTCAAATGATATAACCTTGTTTTCCATTTTATTATTATATTTTTGATAGTTTCGAGGACGAAACTTCTTTTTAGTGGGGAAGATTGTAACACACCTGATTTTTATAAATTTAAATTAAATTAAAATTATGTTCGTAATCGTGTTTTTACGATTTAACTCGTAATCTTAAAATTATTATAAACAGAATTTATTGTTTAATCGTTTCAAACTCCTAAAATTCTATTTGTCTTGGAAACTCTTCTTCTATTTAAATATTTTTATGTCTCTATCGATTCATTTTATACAATTAATTTAATTCTTATCGAAATTCTATTTCGACGATTTCGATTGTAAATTCTTTGATCTATATATTTATTAAGCTCGAAGCTCATTTATTTTAAGCTTCGTCAAAATATTTATTTTCTTTCCTCGAGAAAACAATTTAATTATTATTTATCGGGAAATACTATTTGATCGTTTAATTATTTATTTCTACAAACTTTATTTTCGTCTCGAACAAATATTTATATCTCGAGAACGTTTATTTACTAATTTTATTAGTCGGCCCAATTATTTTCTATTAATTCGTTTTAATTCGATTCGTGGATCAATCAATTTATTGTTTCGGAATTCGTTTCCTACCCGATTCATTTAATTAATTCGTTTTTCATACTTACTTTTATTGAATGATTCATCCTCCTTTAGTGACACATGCACTCCCCTTATCCTTCTTGTTGAATCAACCGCTTCATACTCCTCCCCTTTGTTTTTATTTCTTTTCACATTCATGTAACCGCTTCATCCTCATCTTTCATTCCTCCCTGTCATCTCTTCGTTTCCTTTCAGTTTTCTTCTTCTTTTCTCCTTCAATTCTGCCCCGCAGTCTCCATCATTGAATTGGACGCATCCCGTCTTTCTTCCTTTGTCCGCTTCATCTTTCCTTCCTCTTTTATTTATTTATTTATTCCCGCTTTCCCAGCCTCCGTCAGGAATATGATCGGCTTATCTCCGTCTTCTTCTTGGTTTTACTCCGGCAAACTTCCTGTTCTGTCTCCGTTTTGATCTGCCGCCTCCGTTTCCTCTGTTCCTTCTTCTTCTTCTTCTTTCAGTCCTCGTCTGTTGCCGCTGCGTGCTACTACGAACTTTTGCTGCTGTTGTCTCTCGCACAGGTTGAACCAAATCCGAACCTCCGCTACTGTCCTTGGTTGCCTGATTTCGTCATAGGTAGCCTCTCTTTCTTACTCTTCTCTTTCTCGTCATGCTCTTTGTTTACTGCCCTCGTTCTTATTCTTCTTCCTCCTCTTTTCGTTGCTGTTACGGTTGGTGCTGCTGTTTCATTCTGTTTCTGCTGTCATATGTTGTTGCGTGGCTGCTGTTTATCGCACTATTGCTGTCCTGATGCTTCTTCTACTGTTCTGCTGCTTCGTGTTGTTTGATAACCATACTGCTGCTGTCGTTGATGTCTGTACGCTGCTGGTGTTCTGTTCGTTGTCAATGTTGCTGTACGTTGTGAGTGTTTGTTGCTGTCGTCACATTGCTGCTGCTGTTTTCGATGTTCGATACTGCGCTTTTTCTCCGTCGTTTGTGTTTGATCATCATAACACTGCTGCTATTGGTCGTATGTCACTCGGTTGCTGCTGTTTTTATTCATTTTCGAACTATGCCTTGTTGGTCCTTCGTCTCATCCGATTTTGCTGTTGGGTGGGTTGTTTATCAAGCTCCGTTTCCTTGTTGCTTCTTCGTTCCTTATTCTGATTTCTCGGTACTGTTTCTATTTGTCTCGATCTCGGTCGGAGCCTCGAAGTTCTTTTTGTAAGACAAATATCAAAGCGGTTGGAGATTGGAGTCATCAAGAAGGGCAAGTATATAGCATTCGGATATCGACTCAAGGTAACTTTAGGACGTTACTCGATTTTATACCGTATGTTTGAGTAGTAGTATGTAGTAAATATTTTAACTTCGGTTTTCTATTTTTTTAGCTATATATTATTTGCTAAAAATATTATTTAATAAATCGTATGCTTTTTAAATATTTTACGATTTTCGATATCGTTTTATAAATCGTTAGAAATTTTATTATTTGCGATCGTTATAATATTTTGTTGGTTATCGTGACACTAGTAACTAAATAATATCGATTTCATATTTTCGTCATATTTTGTTAAGTTATAATTTTTGACTCAAAACCGTATTTTTATATTATAATCGAGATTTGTACACTTGTTTAATAAATTAATTAACGTTTTACGATTTATACTAATAAATGAGAAAATAGTCGATTTAGTTTTAAATATATTTTTATCGAGAC
Source organism: Agrostemma githago (assembly GCA_958450325.1). Lineage (NCBI taxonomy): Eukaryota > Viridiplantae > Streptophyta > Magnoliopsida > Caryophyllales > Caryophyllaceae > Agrostemma > Agrostemma githago. Next base: position 9,605,727 of record OY288261.1, on the reverse strand, counting down.
TATTTTCACTAATTATTTCCGATTGACTATTTTTATTAAAATCCGTATTGTTTATTAATAAAAGCTATTTATTAAAAATAATTTGAAGTCTTTGTAACTCTCATTTTATTTATAAAACTCGTTGATTCAATTAATTTTGATATCGTTTTTCTTAAAACATCTCTTTTCTAAAATCTTTAGTTTTAACTCGATTTTCTAATTATTTATAAAATACTATATATTGACTTATTATATTTTATTTATATTTTGAGTAACGAACTTAGAGATATATTAAAGTTACGATAACGACGATAATAATAAAATGCTAATTTCGTTAGAAATGCTATGTTTATACATTTCACTTATTTTAATAACTTACGTATTTTCTATAAGACTTTCTATTTTAAGTAAGTTTCTAAAATTAGTAAGTTTCTATTTATAGAAAGTTTTCCTTTTAATATAAGATGTTTATTCCTTTTATCCTCATAATGATTATATTTGTTCTGAATATCGATAATGACTTGTTTTGGAGTTATGGAATAAGAGAAATGTGGGGTTAGAGTAATATAGTTTGGGATGTACGTTTTTGCCATCAACTATAAAGATGGTGTGTCTATGTTGAGACACATCGGTCGTTGAACTGAGCATGGTTTGTGTTCAGGAGTGTGTATATTTTGACCTTAAACTTAGATATCGCATCGTGTAAGTCGCCGTCGGGTTGAACTGGATTACGGTTGGTGTCCAGGAGGGGTGTGCATTACTTAAGCCAGGACCTCGCTGCACGCAGTCCTGTTATAGTTGAGTTGCCTAGTTAGAGACCGAAGTCTGATTTGTTTTGACTAAGTTCTCGAAGCTAGTTTAGTATTATTCCTAGTGAAAGACTAGCCTTGTACACACTGATCGAATTTCCATAATGCCATTTTTGAATATTTATATTATCGATTAATTTTGACTTGCAGGTTGGCAAGTGTTTTGAGTTTCCTCCGAGAATTTATTTTATTATATTATATCATTTTTAATGTTTTCTCATTTTAAGTATTTTGATATAATAATACTATTATTTTTCATATGATATAATATGGCTGGGAGAACGTCCGAGTTACTCCCCACTGACGTGGCTGTTATGTTTTTAACATGACAGGTATTTGCTGCTGGGTTTTGGGTGTGAGCTAGCGAGTAGCGTGGATCCTACTCTTTCTTCATTCATTATTTATGGATTTGTATAAACCCTTTTTGAGGAATTTTCCTTTTAGCCCTTTTGTAAAAAGTGGCCTTTGTATTGACTTACCATTTCTTTTAATAAGATATAGTTAGTCAGTGTGTTTTGATCCCAACTCTACAGTGTTTCCGCCACTGTATTGCGTTAGATTTTCTAGGAGATTACACTAATGCTCACTTCTAACTAAGTCATGTCTCATGATTTTATTGGAGAAAAATGTAGAGACACCCACTAAATAATATTTAATTACATAATAAATGTAATACTCATAATAAATAAAGTACATAAGCAACTAAGATTGTTAAATCATAAATTTGATAAGGACGGATCAAATGAAACGTATCAATTTGTCATGTCACTTATTTTTCCGTTACTAAGGTATGGATTTGTCAAATATTACCTTATTTGACTAGCTGGGTTAGAATTAGTACTTTAGACTAATTTATTTACTGATATGAATCACTGTACAATTGACAAGGACGAATGAAGTTGAATGTGAATAATTAATTACCGATTTCATAGTGCCATCAGGATGCCTGTAATAATTTCAGAAATGGGGCAACTATTTTTTAACGCTTTTCTGTGAAACAATTGCAGATAGGTTGATAAGGTACCGGTAGACCCTCGAAGGTGATGTCGAAAAATTGATTGGATATCCAACTTCAACTGGTACACCTCTAATTACGATAACTTTTGCTAAATAAGGTGATGTTAGTACTGTACAACCAAATCGACCTTTGAGTTCCTTGCTCTTTAAAACATGCATTTAAGGCAATTGAGAAGGTGTACAGACAACCCACCAAGTAGAATGTAATTAAATAAAAAATCTCATAAATTACATTTAGCACTTTACAAAGATAAATCAAAAGACATAGATATAAATATCATATTAAAGTCGACATAAATATAATTTAAACTAGTTTCGTTACCCGTGAAAATCACGGGTGCATTTCAAGTAAATTGTGCAAACTTAACCTTAAATAAAATTGTCGGCGTGTTGTATGCACTCATAATCTCGTATGCAAAAACTTATGTGCATGAACGAACTGTAATTCACGTGCTTTGTTCTGAATAAACAAATAATATTATTTATGTGAATATTAATCGTAATACTTTCAAATTCATATAACAATATAATCTCAACGTATACTGTTATAAACGTATGAAATCGAATGGAAGAGAGTATTGATAACATTGTAGTCTCGTAACGCCATGTTATCTACATCGACATATAATTATATAATGGAGTAATAAATTATGATTCATCTATTTTTCTAGCTAAGAACAATAATCAAACAACATTTTATTGTTTTATTTGACAAAACGTAAGATGGTGTAAAAGTAAGGTAGATATAAATTATGTAGTAACATACCATGAGAACTTATACTACCCAAATCTATATGAAAATTGTGTATTTGTAATTGTATCATAACCTAAGACTACATTACCTTTATAAATTTGCGAAAATTAGATGCATAATCACGTTAATTAACATAATTTTTTGGGATTTTCTACGTGGCGCCCTTGTGTTTTCACAAATTCTACGTGGTACCCTTCGTTTTTTCAAAACCTCAATGGTACCCTTCAACTTTAGTAATAGAACCAAGATATGACCATTTAAAAGAATGTCCGTCTAAATGATCAGTTAACTGACGGAAGCTTGGGTAATTAGTTCTGGTGCGTAATATTTAAGCCTCTTTCAAAATAATCTCCTCCCACAACACCTTTTTTCCTCAACCTGCTTCTTCTTCCACTCCCAGGCTCCCACGAAAACCCTTTGACCAAAACCCTAATATGCTATGAACTATCGATGTTGATCAAAAATCATCCATAAAATTATCATCCGCCTTATTTCTTTTTATAACGGTAGGTATGTGTTTACTGTATAATTTGATTTCGCCTTTTTACATTGTTTGTACTGTTCATAAGTTTGTAACGTTTGAGTCTTTCTAATAATAAAATTGTTGCTTTTGTTATCCTTGCTTAATTTTTCAATAATCATAATTTTGAATGTAATACTATTGCTGATGGTTCATTATTCATTACAGAATGGAGAATCTTGTTTTGAAAATGATTTTTGGAAGATACAGTGTTGATGTTAATGTTGAAGATACTGATAAATGCTTGATTATTGATGTAATCAATGATTTGTATGATGCGGCTGTGAAAAAAGGGGTCTCGTTGCCGACAAATCCTTCTTTGGAGTACTGTTTTAAGTCCCAGTTTTTTCCTTTAAGGGATGATAAAGATTTGATGGAGATGTTTAGTAGGTATATTGGGGAAAAATCGATTAATGTCTGGGTTGCGTCTGATAGCATACCATCTAATGCACTTGTTATGGCTAGAAGAGTTAAGGCTAATGATCATGGGTCTTCTGATGTTTAAAATACAAACCATATTCCAGAAATTTCTGCCGAACATGTCCCTAATGATAATAGTTGGAATGTATCCAATGTTTCTTTTAGAGAGAAATTACCCGTTAGGAAGAAGTCAATTTCTTTTGAAATCGACCCCACAAGAACTACCCTTACAATAGGACAACCTAGTTTACCTCCTTCATAAACCATTCTCGTAAGAAATATACCAGATCCTCCATGTTGTTAACCCAAACTTCAAATGAAACCATGTCCATTATTGTTCCGAACATTAGTACCCTAACTTCAAAAGTACCAAAAGTAAATGAGTCAATGTTTAAGATTGCTAAGACTACTGCTAAAAGAAAAGGAATATACATTCTTGCTAAGAGTCAAGACATAATTAGAATGGATGAAGGTAGTAGTAAAAGGGTTAGAAAAGGTGTAAATGTTATATATATATATATATGATGATGGTGATAGTAACTATAACAATATTGACAGCGATGATTCTTATTTGCCATCTGATATTGATGGAGTTGTCGATGATGATGAATCTTTTACTGATCTTGAGGTTGAGGAAAAAAAAGTACTTTCAACATTGGAGTATGATGATGGGTATACTCCATATCAAGAACATGAGTGGGCAAATGATGAGTGTGGATACTCTAAGCAACTACTTGACAATGGCGAGCTTTTCGATGATAAAGAATTAGGTGCAATTAGGTTGACACCTTGGATGCTTTTTATGGATAAGGACCATTTCAAGGACGCTCTTAGCGATTTTTGTATTCAAGAAGGCTTTAGCTTAATTTTTTGCAAGACCGATCATAATATATACACCGCTGAATGTGCTACCAAGAGCTGTCAATGGAGGATCCATGCCAGCGTGCTTCCGGATGGAATAACATGGGCCATAAAGTCAATTAGGCAACCAGAGCATAGATGTGAAGGTGTTGGGACTAAAAATCCAATGGCAAATTGTATATGAGCTGCTAAAAAATTGTTGGAGGATATAAGGGCTAACCCAGATATTACAGCAAAATCAATACAAAATTTGCTAATGGAGAGGTATGGTTTACAAATGGCAACATCTTCGGTGTATAAGATGAAAGAGCTTGTTATGAGGGAATTAAGTGGGGGCCCTGATGAGTCATACAACGTGTTACCACAATATTGTGAGATGGTGAAAGTTACGAATCCTGATAGCATAGCTACTTGTAGTTGGATTACCATGGATACTCCAGAAAAGGCACTCCAATTCAAAAGATTGTTTATATCATTTGAGGCACAATTTGAGGGTTTGATTAGAGGGTGTAGGAGTTTGATAGGAGTAAATCGAACTCATCTAAAAGGTAACTATGGAGGTGTCTTGTTGTCTGCTGTGGCAATTGATGGAAATAATGAACTATTTCCTATAGCGATTGGTGTGATTGAAGTAGAGAACAAGGAGAGTTGGTCATACTTTTTTTGACACTTAAAGAATATTCTTGAAGGCAGTAATAGGGTTGATTGGACTATCATTTCAGATAGACAAAAGGTACTTCAATTCTTGACAATATCTCAAATCTTAAAATAATAAAATGTCTCAATTTTTTTATTTATTTCAAACAATATATAGTTCATAAAATTATGATGGCAGAGTGTGGAACCTGCGTTAGATGAAGTGTGGCTCAGGTCATATAGAAGATTTTGTGCTCGACATTTATGCAAAAACTTTAACAAAGAGTACCCTGGAGTTTTAATGTATAACCTGTTTTGGAGAGTTGTAAATGCGACTTCAGAATGGGCATTTAAGAAAGCCCTTGAAATGGTTTTCCGACATGGCGGGAAAGGGTGTGCAAGATGGTTCCTTGACTTGGGTGATAAACAGTTGTGGACAAAGCATAAGTTTGATCCAAGCATATCCAGTGATGAAAATACTTCAAATTTTGTGGAAAGTTTCAATAGCACTTTAGGAGTCCACAGATGCAATCCAGTTTTAAGTCTACTTGAAGGTAAACTTTTAAATTATTGTTGAATATTAATAGCAATTTTTTTTTATGGAATTTATAATTACATACTATGCATTTGCTATATGAAATAAGTGTAAGGAGAATGGTTATGGTGAGACATGCTACAAGATAACATGCAGCTGATTCATGGCATGATGAAGGCATATGTCCTAATATTTTGAGTAGGTTGAGGGTTCTCACTAAAGATTCAAGAGGTTGTCTTGCATACTCATCAACAAAGGGAGTAACTGAAGTACATGATGGTCAATCTCGTTTGCATGTATCTTTGAATCATCGAACTTGTGGTTGTGGCTTATGGCAGATGAGTGGTATTCCATGTAAACATGCCATTAGGGCTATCTTGTTTGCTAACAAACAACCAGTAGACTTTGTGAATAAGTGGTTCTCTGTTAGAATGTATAAAGAAGCTTATGGCTTGTCAATCAACCCTATATCTGACAAGGATCAGTAACAAAGATTTGATGTTCCTTCTTTAGAGTCTCCAACATTAAGGAGGTCAATTGGTAGGCCATCTAGGAATAGAAGAAGAGAATTGGGTGAACAAAGAAAGGGAAAGAGGTCAATATCAATCAAGTGCAAGAAATGTGGATGTTTGAGACACAATTCTAAGACATGTAAAGGAGGGTATACTTCAAGAGAAAGAGAAGAAATGCAAGGGAAGAAAAGAAAAAGTACAAGGCAAGGGTTGATAGAGCCTTCCATTCATTTGTACAAATCTTTAGATGAATTGGAAGCAGCTATTATGTCAACAACTCAAGGAGAAGGGGAGACTTCAATCCAAAGTCAGTCAAACAAGGGAAAAAGGAAGAAGACAATCTGAGGTTGAGGAAGCGAAATCTTTTGCCATTACATAAAGCAAAATATGTTCTTAATGTTACAAACACTTGCTTTGTGTGAAAGGAGGAAAACTATATTTTGTTGTTAAAACCATTTTGTGTAATTAAGGAGGAAAACTATATTGTGTTAACATCTTTTTGTGTAATTAAGGTTCACGGGTAGTGTAGACGTGTAGTATCCGATTAGCTTTAGAGTATGTTAAGTTCTATTTTGTACAAAGTAACAAACATGCTATCTTTGGAATATACTTCCTCCGTTCCATTGAATTCTTACATTTCCTTGTGTGGCCATTCTTTAATCTATTACTCCATAATTCACAACTCGCCTATCTTTTTACTCACATTTATTTTGTGGGATTAAATAAAGGGTATTTTGTTAACTAAGGCCCTTATTTCGGGTTTCGTTTGGTTCGGGTCAAGACATTTTGGGTTAAGATTATTTTCAACTTTTTGAAGATATTGACTTGTTTTCTATCAAAATATCCGGGTTCGTTTTGGGTTAGGTCGGATCAAATTTAGAATACGGGTCAAACTAGATCTTCAGTTCGGGTGTCAAGTCGGATTCAAATGGAATTATTCGGGTCGGGTTAGGGTGACCTATAGGGTTACAACCCTTAAACCCAAGGATCTGTTATGAGTATTAACCGAAAAGACAAAATAGAGGGATAACAATTATACCTTATTTGCAGCGGAACAACGTATTAATAAGAAGTATAATAAACCCGAAATATATATAATCTCCACGGACAGAATAACAAATCTCCACGGATAGAATAAATAATTTCCACGGACAAAATAAAGCACCCCAAACGTAATGCCTCCTTTGGTATCCACACGGGTACAGAACTGCGACGTATATGCTAGTATAAAGGTACGTGAGACCGTCTCACAACTTCTCTCTATATCTCTCTTAGAACTCTTTATAAGACGAATATATTATGAGTCAATATTCTTTATTCCATATATTGGTTCATCATATGAACCTCCTTATATAGGAGATGAGAAGGTAGAATTAGGTTATTTCCATAACTCTAATTACCATAATTAGATTACTAGTATAACTCTAATTACTATAACCCGACAACGCAGCTGAGTCCGTATTACTACTGACCTGATATATTTAATATATCGATATATATTAATAATATCCCGTTCACATTGTGTGTGATCCAATGGGCCCACTTAAGACTACCAAACACGTAACCTATTTACATGTCAACCCGACATCGACCTCTAGCAAGGCATATTAGATACATAGACTTAAGCGGGTTAATCCGTAGGACAGTGGACATAACTCCTTCAGTCTCCCATTTGTACATGTCCTCTCAAGAACAATGTTAAGTCTCTTTGCTACTATTGTCTCCAATTGAGAATGAGGTAAGAAGAAGTGTCATCCTCGCATGTCTCAATCTTTTACTCAAATCTTTGAGTTGAGTTGTTAAAAGAGCAGATAGATGACAATCATCCTATCTGAGCGCGGCCACGCATTTGCACAAGTCACACTCTTCGAGTGGCCAAGAAACAATAAATTCCCTTCAATAAAGGAATAGAAAATCCCCTCTTATCTAACCACATCCTATCACATGATCCATGCACGCCCAATAACCATCCATAGCCCCCTTTCACAGCTGACGAGGAATAGTATCAAAGCATACACATCACATGTACAGAATAGCCAAAGACTCAGGTCTAAAGACCGTACAAGTTCATAACTTGCAAAGAACTTTACTGACACTAAGCGAAATCTTAGTAAAATCCTTTTCTGCGGGTCTGTCTAATGCATGTTATTAACATACACCCGTGTGCCTGGTTTAGTATCTCAATACCCATGACTCAAGGAACTTAGTCGTCAACCAACTCACACACCAGTCATTTAAGGGTATTCAAATATCCCAACACAATACCCTGACTAGAGACAAAATAATTACATCATCCAAATAGAGTTCCAAGACTAAGTCACGTACTTAGTGATCTATTTCATCAATGTAAATTATTTAAGGACAAAACTTGGTTACATTAACCAAATGACAATATGTCGTACATATATCAATTATCGAAATAACTCCCACTAAACCAAACACCTCTAAAAGTACTAAGACCACTCGCCCATGCGTCTTATACCAATCATAACAATATGATCTTTATGTAGAGGAGGTTTCGGGACATACAACATTTGCATCGGTCATTTACAAGCATATGATCAACCTATCTTCTCTCAATCAAGGCAAATTGTTAGTTTCATAAGAAACAAATTGCTTCATAAACTTTAAAGTTGAGTGTTTGCTTGATTCGTAATCAAACACCTATTTACTTCAAAAGCAATAGAACACTAACTTTAGTTATAATACTAGTCACAAAGTTGTCCTTTGAAACCGTTCCAACACACAACTTCTCATCCAAAACAAAATATACTGAGATTACAATCTCATGTACACGTCATCTTTGTCTATTTGGAAATATGAATCGTTGTAACTTGTTTACAACAATACGCTTATCACATCGTGCGCATCTCTTAAATAATTCCCCTTTTTGCTTCTTAAGCGCAAAGGAACAATTCTTAGATAGCATTCTAGTGACACTCACCAGATTAGTATCTACTCGTCACACGAGCACATAATAAACAACTTTCTTGCCAAGTCTCATAGACTAAAGCAACCAAATGTCGTTTAGTTAGAGAAGCGTGTCACGTACACACCAAATCATAACGATAAATGCACTCCCACTAGCATCTTGTACACACTTTGTCTCGCTTCGTCTCAAAGGAAAACAAACATATTTGAATTACCAATTTGAGAATGAAGATACTTGCTCCATGCTCCAATCAAATTAGAACATTCACATTTGTCTAGCAATTTTGATAATATGAAATTCATACGATGAGTTACACACACATCATATTATTGCATCTCTTTCAAGAAATGTATTTCACACATATATGTCCAAAACTCATCAAATGAGTGATGACAATCAAAATGCTAAATCAATACTAATAGACTTAAGCATAATGTTGTAAAAAAGGTTTTATCATAGTCACTATATGAGATCAATCCTTAACTACCAACTATGCTTTGTAGATACTTTTATATCAATCCATATCATCTTTATATTGAAGACTATTCTTCACTATAAGACTCATTTAACCAAAGTCTATACTTGGTAGTTATGGTATATGAAATCTATTAGATTTTATGTGACTTTTGGAGTCTTTGCCCATTATTGTTTCGTCATAGGTCAAACCTATGTAGGGTAATATTTTACAGGTAAGATGATCATGACTTTTCATGGATGTATCAATATCCTCTTCAACAGTTGTAGAGAATTCCTGTTAATCTTGAACAATTCAAGGTCGATTCTACTCCCACTGTTTCTATTAGAAATCACATATTTTTAAAAGAAACATACCACTCCATGCAACAAAACAATTTTGTTCTTTGGATGGTTTGTAGAATTAACATAATACCCCTAATAAAACACATGCCATAATTGAGTCTAAGTTCTAGAAAACAATTTTCTTTAAACTTGACTTGATAATTAAGAAAAGACTTAAGAACATTTTCAATCCATATCTCATATGGTGCCTATTCTCCGAATTTCATGGACAATCTCATCAACATTTGTACAAAGACTTTTATAGTGCATAACTTTCTAAAGCGTCAATAAAATCTGCATATAACTCATCATAGACCAAATCATATCAAATATAGTTCGATGTAGTTTGAAACACTTTTCACTACTTCTAAGATGATCACAATCTTTTAGTTCAATTCCTCCATGTTTCAATCATATCGAACAACTCGTACCAACTTATCAAGTTGATCTTGTACCTTGAACAATTCAAAGCATTCAGTTTAAAATTTCATCAAATGAACAAAACCATACGCGTTACCCGTTTTTGCAACATCACTAGTTAAACTCACACGTATCTGTATATGTGTGATCCAACAAGTCTAAGTACCCTCCCACTACAAATAATAGGAGACACTTCTAATGTCATTTATCCATCTAAACAAAATCCATCTACCTTAGTTGATCCTTATTAATAAGGTTTATAATTTCATCATTATGAAACTTATTTTTTTTATGTTTCTTGTCACATGGATTAAGGACAATGTCATAATAGGTATAACTAGAGTCGAGGGACTTGAACGTTTTGGTTATTATGTCACAAATAAAAGCATTCACTACTGGGAATGAAGAGCTCAACAATCATGTTAGCCTTATTGTACCTCATATTCTTGCAAGGTATAAAACAACAATTGTTCTACTTTTTTCAAAACTTTTCATGCCCATACATGAAACAGAATCAATGTCCTTGCTTATTACTAGTACAAGAATAGCAATTATTCAATTCTAGTATTCAGCTTTATGGTAAAATTAAGTGATTTTCCTTTTATATATGAAGCAACTACGTTTGTCCATTTCAATCATAAAACACTTCACTTATATACCATTATTCCACCCTCTTTAAGCCATCACATCCACAATGTAATAGTTGCATTTGGTATCTTATACCAAAACAGTAGAATGCAAGTAACAATTACTCCAGTAACATATACACCTGAAGTCATACTTCAATTGATTTGCAGATTTTCTAGACACTTCTAGAAAGCAATCTACCAATGCCATATATTTGTCATTACATTAATGACTGAATCACTATATTAATGATAAATAATTCCGTACCTAATCTAAACTTGGGAACAAGTTTGGGTATGACAACAATTATCCTTCCCTTACTTTAACCAACGTCTTAGATTCATTAATCATTATCTCAAGCAATTTTCTTAATGAACTCATAGAACATTAGTATTATTTGCCTTCTTGATACAACATTCAATCATCTTTTAACATCTCATGATAAAAGGTGTAAAACCTTATTAAGTCACATGTTTATTCATAATAAAGTGACCTAAGCTTAGGACTAATTGAAACAATTTCAATTCCTAATTCTTTAGAAAGAAGCATCCAAATATCTTGATTATCAAGATAATCACTCATCATATGACACTGATTAATTGGATCATCTTTAACATTTTTTTTCACTTAATGGGAACTGTTCCCTTTTATTGAAACAATTCAATTTGGTACTTATAGTCATCTTCATGACTCTAATTATACAGTCTATACTGTACATTAACACTGGTTATAATTTGTTGAAATTATTTTTCACAAGGACAAAATCCATATCTCTAATTTTGAAAACAATTCTCAGGATACCAATCAACAAGGTTGAACAATTCAAACTCATCTTTAATAAATGTGATAAAGGGACTAAATTACAACAACAATTATATGCCAAGTAAAACGATAATTAATATTAATAATCTTAAACAATTGTAGACACCCGCATTTTGAACGCCGGGTGTCTATAGCAATTTCCGACAAACACCCGATGATGATCGGACGCAAACATGCTTTAACGTACTCGAATACGGGCTCAAAACTATCGGCATTTGGCTTGGGCTTTTTACGGAGTACAAATCTCACAAAACCAACCTCAAAATCAGGCCCAGTGGGTCGTTTCGAGTCAAATAAGACTAAATTGGGTCGAATCCGACACCAGGGGCAAAAGCGTCTTTTAGCGACCGAGTCAAAACCCGGTCAAAGATATTTTCGAGACGTGCGAGTCAGCCGTGTCACCCCACGTGACTGATTCAAGCTCAAACGCTACAAAAAATCAGCTACACAAAATATTAAACAAATCCATTTAAGGATGTAATTCGATCTCAAGTAGGAATTCTATCCAAATACCGAATCAAACACTCGACCGAGCTTGGGATACTCGGCCGAGCAGCCTGATTTCAGCCAAACTCCACGGCTTCTTCACCAAGGAGCAGAGTTTACGTCTCTCTCGACTTCTTACTTTTCCTATCCAAAGCGGTAATTCTCACCCAAACACTTCTCCTAGCGAAGGTCGGGAATTCTCCTATAAATAGGCCCCTTGCACACACAATTATACATGAACTTTTTACATCAACTACATACAACAAAAAACATCGAGATCCCTACACAACTCATACACACGTATACTCATAAGCATCGAATAACCGATAATACAAAACCCGAGACCACGCCGTTCTAGCCCGAGGAAACCGGACACCTCGCCCACTACCTTACAAACACCACCATAACTCACTGACATTAACTCGACGCTTTCGTGCCCTAGCCACATTTCGACGAGCCCCGTTCCGAGTAAACAAAGCATGTAGGTTGAGGGTGAAAAATCAAACCCGTTCTCTCTTTTCTTCTCCTTCCTTTCTCGTCCTCCTCTTCGTTTTTTTGTGTCGGTCGTCGGTCCTTTTTTTTTTATTATGGGTCATCGTCATATTTTTTATTTCTAATATCGATACTACAAACTATTTTCATATAAAACAAACGTTCTTAAAATACGATATCGATTCTCTAGTCGAATATCGTATAACAAAGAACTAAATTAATCTCATCGATGCTAAAAAAATCGTCACACGGTTTCATAAAACTAAACACAACGGTTTTTAACGTGGAGAGAATCAAACATCATTTTTTTAGTTTAATTCCTTTAAAACGATTTACAAAACCTTTTTTTATCTTTCCTAAAAAAACTATTCTGAATATTTGATATCGATTTCATAATCGAATATCAAATATAACGAATATCGCTAAATTAAATCGAGTATAAATCATGCAATACTTGTACGCGATTTAATAAAGCTATCGATTTTCCGAAAAAACAATTTTGAAACAGCCCGTCACACGACCCGCCGGCATCCCGGGCAAGTGGCCTGACCCGCGCGAGTCGCGCCCCTCCCGGGCGAGTCGCACGGCTTCCTGGAAAACGCGACACAAATAAGCAATTTCGATCTATTTTTTTATTCTTCGAACATCGTTTTTTAGACAAAACAACGGTTATTTCAGATCTCGATATATTTTTTCCTTGACCTCGGTCAACACGTGTTAATCCATCACGTGTCATAAACTTTTTCAAAATCATGCATGTTATCGTATTCATATCTTTTATTCGATTTACAACCCGTTACTAACTTGTTTGTTCATGTTTGTAGCGATTTCTTCTTATCTTTTGTTTTATTATACTAAAACGAATCTCCCATGCTAAAATACAACTTTGACGTTAATTTTAGTTGCATTAAAATCGACTTTGCAACCCATTCAATTTTTGGCATGCTTAGGGAAAACAATGTTTGCATAACATTCATCGTTTTACTAACGCGCGTATTTTAAAATCAAACGATATCCTAGTAGAGGCCGCTACTGTGCGGGCGGGGTTGGGTGTTCTTTGTGAACTTCCCAACACGTACCCTCACCCCTTACTCAGAACCTCGGTTTCCGGATATCCGAAACCATTGGCAATGAGAGTCATTCAATACACGGTATCCGATAATATCGGTATCGGTATCAAATGCAAAGGGACGAACCCAATAAACTCTGAAATCGGAATGGGCTGTATTTTGTACACGGCCCACTACGACATGGAGTGGGTTCGAACGGGCCCGAACTCCCACAAAGTTCGGTGGCGACTCCAACTTCGATTTAAATTTCAATTCGATCCATTCTCATATGGAGATTCATTCGCCTCCCCAAACCCGCGCGTGGCCGCGTCGGGGTGGACCTTTGTCATGTCCACAATAATTTTAAGGTAAAATCATGAAAACTACCCTCAAGTTCGCATAATATTCCAAGATCTTAAACCTTTTGTCGCTCAAGTGAACTTGGGCTCACGCTCAAGCTCCAAAAGTAAAGGTAGACAACAACATTGTCAATTACATCAATATGTAATTCTTGGTTCGTCGGAATTAGTCATCAAATGACACCAACTACTTGTCTCAAAGCCCAAGTCCGACTTGATAGCAACCTTAAGCAAACCAGGCTGAACCTGTGAGCAACCGTTACCCACCTACTCAGTCCACATACATCGGCAAAGCACCGCTTAGGCAGTCACTTCAACTAATGGTATGAAATTGTTGTAGTGGTCTATTCTGGAAAGGCAATATTTAATATTTGTGCGAGGGGTTAAATGCATATGAGTCCTAACCATGCCACTAGGTCAACTTACAAGGCAACCTATTAGTTCTAAGCACACAAGCCACAAGCCTCAGACAATAAAATTTATGCATCGTATGACATAATTATTCAAATGTTATTAGCGATTTGCGCATAAAACAAGTTAAAAGATCCCATATTTTGATTCATAATCATATTACGATTCATAATTCCTATTTGGTTTGAACAATTTCACCAATATCTTTCATTTTTCCAACTACGAGGAACAATTTCCCACCCGGGAAAATTAAACGGATATACAAAACTCGATTCACAATCAATCTGCAACTTATAATTGTCATATATATGAACAATTCATCAAAATCAAATAAGACTCGAGAAGCTCTTTTTCCGATCTGTTTATGATAATATGATAATTACAATGCATAACTTTATTTACCGATTTAGAAAACTAATTTTTCATTGATTCGGAAAAATAAAATGTAATCCATGTTTGATTCGGAATCAACACACAAACGCAAGAAAATGACTTTTCTTAAAAGCGTCACCCGACCCGACATCATGTCGTCCGAGTAAATATTGTTTCGTCTTGCTCAAACCTTTGCCGCTCGGGTCATCCCGTTCCGACCGGGACACACTCGTGCCTACCGAGTCACACCCATTCCGATCGAGTCACACTCGTGTCGACCGGGTTGACCTTGTTTCGTTCCGTCTCCACCATAATTAAAACAAGTCTTGTCCTAATCTTATTAGGTCTCATCGTCAACGATAAATTCTAGTAATTTTATGTTCTCCATTTCAATCAAATCTTGACTAATCTAATTAGTCTCATCGTTAACAAAGAAATTTGGGATTATAGTGGATCAATTTAGGGTAAATTAACTTAAATCATAATCGATATTAGACTTTAAATTGATTTTAAGAATTAATTTTAGAATAATCTGACAACTTAATTCCAAAATTATAATAAACCTAAATAGACGGAAACAATAACTTTTAGCGCAATACGTGAATTAAAAATTGCCAAACTTTCGCATGAAGTTCCGCACCATTGCACCGGTCTCGTGTGAAGGGTTCACTAATAATATACTCTTATTGTTTAATTAATATGCACATCATATGTACATGAGCCCACAAACAAAACTTATTTGCAGCAAGACAACAACAATATTATATATTATATTATACTAATCAAAAGAGCAAATAGATAAAATAACCGAGAACAACTTTCAGACGAAAGAAATAATAATCAAATTAATACGCAGATAGAATCCCTCATAACCAATTATGAGCCATAGATTCGGTCGATCTAATTAATACTACATAACAGAGGCTCTGATACCACTGTAGGGTTACAACCCTTAAACCCAAGGATCTGTTACGAGTATTAAACGAAAAGACAAAATAGAGGGATAACAATTATACCTTATTTGCAGCGGAACAACGTATTAATAAGAAGTATAATAAACCCTGTGGGCACGACATAGGTCCACCCCGACGCGGCCACACGCGGGTTTAGGGAGGCGAATGAATCTCCATATGAGAATGGATCGAATTGAAATTTAAATCGAAGTTGGAGTCGCCACCGAACTTTGTGGGAGTTCGGGCCCGTTCGAACCCACTCTATGTCGTAGTGGGCCGTGTACAAAATATGGTCCATTTTCGATGTCAGAGTTTATTGGGTTCGTCCCTTTGCATTTGATACCGATACCGACATTATCGGATACCGTGTATTGAATGACTCTCGTTGCCAATGGTTTCGGTTATCCGGAAACCGAGGTTCTGAGTAAGGGGTGAGGGTACGTGCTGGGAAGTTCACAAAGAATACCCAACCCCGCCCGCACATTAGCGGCCTCTACTAGGATATCGTTTGATTTTTGAATACGCGCGTTAGTAATACGATGAATGATATGCAAACATTGTTTTCCCTAAACATGCGAGAAATTGAATGGGTTGCTAAGTCGGTTTAATGCAACTAAAATTAACGTCAAAGTTGTTTTAGCATGCGAAATTCGTTTTAGTATAATAAAACAAATAATGAAAATAAAATTGCTACAAACACGAACAAACAAGTTAGTAACGGTTTGTAAATCGAACAAACAGAATAAATATAATGATATGCATGATTTCGAAAAAGTATGACACGTGATGGATTAGCACATGTTGACCGAGGTCAAAAAAATATGTCGAGAAAAACCCGCTATTTCGTTAAAGAAACGATGTTCGAAGAATAATAAAAAAATAGAGCGAAATCAATTTTTGTGTCGCGTTTTCAGGGAACCGCGCGCCTCGCCTGGGAGGGGCGCGACTCGCCCGAGAAGACGACTCGCCTTGGACGCACGCGACTCGCGTCCCGGGCTGTTTTCGAAATTGATTTTCGGAAAATTTTAGCTTTATTAAATCGCGTATAAATATTGCATAATTTATACTCGACTTAATTTTGCGATATTCGTTATATTCAATATTCGACTATGAAATCGATATTAAATACTCGGAATGATTTTTTAGAAAAGGTAAAAAAAGGTTTTTGTAAATCGTTTTAAAAATTAAACTAAAAAAATGATGTTTGACTCTCTTCGCGTTAAAATCGTTGTATTTTGTTTTAAGAAAATTATGTAACGATTTTTTAGCATCAACGAGATTAATTTAGTTCTTTTTATATACGATATTCGATTAATGAACCGGTATCGTATTTTAAGAACGTTATATATGAAAATAATTTTGTAGTATCGATATTAGAAATAAATAAGAAAAAAAATGCGACGAACGACCCGTAAAACAAAAATCGACCGACGACGAAAAAAGAAAGAAGAAAAAACGAGGAAAAGACGAGAAGAAGAAGAAGAGGGAAAGGAGAAGTCGGGTTTGATTTTACACCCTCAACCTACATGCTTTGTTTACTCGGATTGGGGCTCGTCGGAATGTGGCTAGGGCACGGGAGCGTCGAGTTAATGTCGGTGAGTTATGGTGGTTTTTTGGTAGGACGTGTAAGGTGTCGGGTAGGAGGCCGGTTTCGTCGGGCTAGAGCGGCGGGATCTCGGGTTCTACTATCGGTTTTTTGATGCTAAGTGTATGAATCGTAGATGTGTAAAAAGTTGATTATTTTTTTGAATCTTAGATGATGGATGTATATTTGATAGATGAATATTGTGTGTGCAAGGGGCCTATTTATAGGAAAATTCCTGACCTTGGCTAGGAGAAATGTTTGAGTAAGAACTACCGCTTAGGATAGGAAACGTAAGAGGTTGAGAAGCACGAGAATTCCGTTTACTTGGTGAAGAAGCAAGGAATTCAGCTGAAAACAGGCTGCTCGGCCGAGTATTTGATGCTCGGTCGAGTGTTTGATTCGATATTCGGATAGAATTTCTACTTGAGATTGAATTCCATCCTTAAACGGATTTGTTTGATATTTTGCGTACCTGATTTTTGTAGTGTTTGAGCTCGAATCAGTCACGTGGGGTGACACGGCTGACTTGTGAGTCTCGAGAATACCTTTGACCGGGTTTTGACTCGGTCGCTAAAAGACAGTTTTGCCCCTGGTGTCGGATTCGACCCAAATTAGTCTTATTTGACTCGAAACGACCCATTGGGCCTGATTTTAAGGTTGGTTTTGTGAGAGTTGTACTCCGTAAAAAGCCCAAGCCAAATGCCAATGATTTTGAGCCCATATTCGAGTATTTTAAAGCATGTTTGCGTCCGATCATCATCGGGTATTTGTCGGAAACTGCTATAGACATCTGGCAGTCAAAATGTGGGTGTCTACAGAGCCCCCACTTTGACTGGGGCTTGGACAGGGCGAAAGTCAGAGTAGCTACCAGGTCAATCAAAGATTAAAACCTGGCAGCTTCCGGTCGGGTCGTTTATAGTCCAGTAGACTTGCATAAAAGGGCTCGCCAGCCATAAGTTGGAAATCATACCTGAGCTGATGATGCTAACTCCGTGGGGAATCGGACTTGTCGTATAAGTCTTGGGTGCGTCTATATGTGGGCCCATCCCGTTAAATGCCGCTGGGGAGTTATGTGAGCTGCGTGGTCTTGAATCGTACCTGTATAAGTTACATAAAATTTTGCTTGCAACATGTAGGTAAAAGACGTCTCGCGCTGGGGAATAAAAATGATTTTTGCTTCGTTTTGAAATCGAAGTCCTGAAAGCAACTCACGTGCTAGGAAATAGGTTTTCAAAATAGAAATGGGTAGAAAAGAAATTTGCAGTTTAAATAGACCGAAATTTGACATTGTCGAAAAGGATTTTCTCAAATGGCTAAGTTTTGCAAATTTTAAAATGAGAATTTGAAGAGAGAGATCTATCGACAGACTCGACTCTGAAGGTGACCGGACGAGTTGACAAACACGACTGGACTTTCGAGGGGTTGGATCGTGACTCGGTAGGGGGGTGGGCCACTTAACAAGACTCTTAAGTAGCGCTATTCCGTAGCCTAGGCGAGTGGCAACATGGTCGAACATCGAAATGGGGTAGATATGCTATACGGGGTTGAAGTAGTCTGTAACGAGACTGTTGTAGTCTAGTGCTCTCCTGGATTTTTGATTTTAGGGTACATTTCTAAAGTGGGCATTGCCTCGAGTCCTGATAGATTCTTGTCTTCGACTGAGCCGAGTACTAGGACACACTACAGAAAGGAGGCTAGATTTTTTTGAATTTATCTGAATTTTGTGAGTGGATGGAGGTTTTCTGCCTAAGAGAAGCCTCCAGGACGACAAAGCTAGCTGTTGAGAACATGATGGTGTCGTGATCGGAATGATGTCGCTTTTTGAATGTGTGTCATCGTGGGTGGTTGTACCTCTGTTGAAAGGCTGCCTACGTATTCACGTGTAGTGAAATCAAACCAAGCCGTAGTTCAGTGGATTGGAAGATATATTATGGTGCCTAGTCTAGTAGGACTTTGTGTGTAACTAGCCATAACAATGGTGCAGGCTAGGTGCATTCCCAATGATATCTTTATCAAAGGGCTAGAATGGTTAGGATATTGATCCTGTGACTGTGAGCATTCACCGGGGAAGCCCCCAGAGGTGGTGTGAACTATTTGGGCATGTTCTATGCTGACCGCAAGTTGAGTTCCCGTGTTTGGGGTTGGTAACTGGTTTGGATGAGAAGAATTGGGATGAGATTTGACGAGTTTTGCTCTCAGGGATTTGACGAGTTTTGCTCTCGGGGATTTGACGAGTTTTGCTCTCGAGGATTTGACGAGTTTTGCTCTCGGGGATTTGACGAGTTTTGCTCTCGGGGATTTGACGAGTTTTGCTCTCGGGGATTTGACGAGTTTTGCTCTCGGGATTGTGTATGATTAGGTAAGGGATTTGACGAGTTTTGCTCTCGGGTCTTTGACGAGTTTTGATCTCGGGTCTTTGATGAGTTTTGATCTCGGGTCTTTGACGAGTTTTGATCTCGGGTCTTTGTATGGTGATTGTGAATTCTGTTATGTAAAGGGGAAGTCGAGTAAAATGGCTCGAACTTTGATCGGGATAGGTTTTGATAATGCGGGATCTGGTTTTCATGTCTGACCCTAATGGTTAGGGGTATCCTATGGAGCTTGAATCCTCAAAATTCCGGGCTGTCTCTAGTCTGGGTCTCGGGAAGGTCTTGAGGGTTGTAATGTGGGAAGGCTAAATGTGGTGTTAGTTGACCAGCTTGATTGTTTCTCCCTTATTGGATGGTATGAGTATTGATAATTTTGAATTGACTGTTTTCACTACGGTCATGGGTTCTTGAATATTTTTTGGTTGACCTCTTAGCCCCGGTCTTGGGATTCTTCACTTGGATTGACCGTTTAACCTTGGTCATGGATGCCCTTTTTTTTTATGATGGCCTGCTTTTTGTTTTGGCCTTTTGCTTCTTTTTTTTTCTTAGACTTTTGTTTTTTTTTGTCCAGTTTTTTTTTCTTTTTTTTCTGTTGGGCAGACTAACACCTAAAGTAGGGACTGGTCGATCTTATTGGAGGGGTGTGTATTGTGGGAAATGGGCTTGCCTCCCGTCTTGAACCCAAACTAGAAGACTACCCAGGTTTGTCCTAGGATTCGATACCGCTCCTGCTAAGTGTAGTTTTGTGGCTTCCTATGTCAGACATGGAACAGTTAAAGGAAAACACGGGTCTCGATTTCCTGCGGTCATTATAGATGTGCCTGTAATAGTCACGTGCATGTGCTCACAGTGTATGATGGTGTTCATCATGTTCTCGGAAACACATAAGGAAAGTATATATGAGGAATAAAAAAGCTGATTTTATTGAATTTTTGAAAAGGAGGACAGAATATAAATGACTTTGACTCTGACTCTGATTTGGAAATGAGGATGTAAGGCATCCTAGACTCGGACTCAGACTTAGACTTGAATCAAATCCGGACTTTCGGATGCTCGGTTGGTTGTTTCTTTTTTGGTAAGGTCTCTGATTGGAGAAAACGACTAGTGCCACGACTCGCCTAAACTCGACTTTGCGCAAATGCAAGAGAGTGAGTCAAACTAGGCACAGCCCCGGGGTGACGGGTCGACAAAAACTCCTGGACCGGGATACTCGAACGTTGACCTAGACAAGGTAACGACCCTGGCTCGGACTCGATCATGAGATCTGAGCTGCATGCGGGTGATTCCGAAAATGGGGCGATCGTGTTTGCCCGTGTCGCGTGCTCGGACCAATCGTGGCGACCTAAACCTAGGTGACTCGAGTATTCGTAGCATAGGTACGACTCGAAGAAGGCATCGTAAGGACGCCGGTGCAAGATGGACGTAAGGTACCCCTTAAGGTGACCGTAGTTGACTGCTCGGGTGGAGGACAGCCCCCAAGTGAGACTAAAGACTCTGGTAGGACTCAGATGGTGTGGCATCTAAGTGGCTCGAAAGTGGGGGTACGTGAGACACGTGTAAGACATGACCCTTAGAGCAACCATGGTTGATCGCTCTGCTGAAAGGTAGCCCCCGAGTGGGATTGAAGATTTTGTTAAAACTCGAGTGTTCGACGAGTGAACCTTAGACGTAAGGACCACGAACCTTTTGTTATAGGGCTATGCCTTGTAAAAGGTTGACTCGGAAAAGACTCCTAGACGGGTGACTTGTTAAAGATGGGCCTCCTTTAGGATCTGGCTGTGTGGGCCGGGTCCCGTTTGAAAGGAGATTCACGTGAGACATTCCCCAGACTTTGGACTCGATTGTGTAGACGGGCCAACCCTTGTAGGAGTATGTCCTACGTGGGTGGGCCTTGCCTTAGTCAAATAAGGCGGACTGGGATAGGGAGGAAATCCGTGATATAAGATCGACGGAGTTTCGACGCTAAAAGACCTTGACGACTTACGACACGTCCCGACACTGCTAAATGCGGGAAGTACTAAGAAAAGGAAGTTTTTTGAAATAGATTTTTGAAAGCCCGAGAAATTCGGGAGAGGAACCCGGCCCTTTTTTCGAAAAAAAAATGGTAAAGGTGAGCCGGGTGACGGTTTTGAAAATTCGAAAATATTTTTGAGTTTTGAAATGGGCATAATACCGGCTAAAAATAGGCTATTTTGAGTAAAATCGTAAATCCTAAATTCGGTATATGTCCCGGGTTTTGAAATTGGATATTTTGAAAAGGATGCAATTTTAAAAATGACGGTTTTTGAAAGACGACTTGTAAATCAGGTAGCATGTAGTCATGGAAACAGTATAACGACGCCATGTATGCTCTAATTCTAAGTCTCGGTCAGTCTGTAAGGGTCTATACCAGTGTACATAGCCTATCGAGAATCGGGGCGGACTTCCTAAGTCGAGTTGAGCTTAGAACATGCCGTAAAACCCATACGAATCGGCTAATGGACACCTTTGACATATCCAATTTGGACTACATCAATAGTATAGTGGGACGTCGGTCACTAGTACCAGCCCGGGAAAATATGGGGTTATGCATGAACCGTAAAACTAAAACGCGTATTGTATTAGTCAAACGATTTCTATTCGAGTCTCACCCTGAGGATGCCAATGGTAAGTCACGCATTAGTTAATCCCCAGCAGAGTCGCCAAATTGTGGACATGACATAGGTCCACCCCGACGCGGCCACACGCGGGTTTGGAGAGGCGAATGAATCACCATATGAGAATGGATCGAATTGAAATTTAAATCGAAGTTGGAGTCGCCACCGAACTTTGTGGGAGTTCGGGCCCGTTCGAACCCACTCTATGTCGTAGTGGGCCGTGTACAAAATACGGCCCATTTCTGATGTCAGAGTTGATTGGGTTCGTCCCTTTGCATTTGATACCGATACCGACATTATCGGATACCGTGTATTGAATGACTCTCGTTGCCAATGGTTTCGACATCCGGAAACCGAGGTTTTGAGTAAGGGGTGAGGGTACGTGTTGGGAAGTTCACAAAGAACACCCAACTCCGCCCGCACATTAGCGGCCTCTACTAGGATATCGTTTGATTTTTGAATACGCGCGTTAGTAATACGATGAATGATATGCAAACATTGTTTTCCCTAAACATGCGAGAAATTGAATGGGTTGCTAAGTCGGTTTAATGCAACTAAAGTTAACGTCAAAGTTGTTTTAGCATGCGAAATTCGTTTTAGTATAATAAAACAAATAATGAAAATAAAATTGCTACAAACACGAATAAACAAGTTAGTAACGGTTTGTAAATCGAACAAACAAAATAAATATAATGATATGCATGATTTCGAAAAATTTTATGACACGTGATGGATTAGCACATGTTGACTGAGGTCAAAAAAATATGTCGAGAAAAACCCGCTGTTTCGTTAAAGAAACGATGTTCGAAGAATAATAAAAAAATAGAGCGAAATCGATTTTTGTGTCGCGTTTTCAGGGAACCGCGCGCCTCGCCTGGGAGGGGCGCGACTCTCCCGAGAAGACGACTCACCTGGGACGCACGCGACTCGCGTCCCGGGCTGTTTTCGAAATTGATTTTCGGAAAATTTTAGCTTTATTAAATCGCGTATAAATATTGCATAATTTATACTCGACTTAATTTTGCGATATTCGTTATATTCAATATTCGACTATGAAATCGATATTAAATACTCGGAATGATTTTTTAGAAAAGGTAAAAAAAGGTTTTTGTAAATCGTTTTAAAAATTAAACTAAAAAAACGATGTTTGACTCTCTCCGCGTTAAAATCGTTCTATTTTGTTTTAAGAAAATTATGTAACGATTTTTTAGCATCAACGAGATTAATTTAGTTCTTTTTATGTACGATATTCGATTAATGAACCGGTATCGTATTTTAAGAACGTTATATATGAAAATAATTTTGTAGTATCGATATTAGAAATAAATAAGAAAAAAAATGCGACGAACGACCCGTGATAAGTGTAGTTTGTAGTGCCTATTTTGTTGTATTTTGGTCCCATTTTCCTTGTGGAATTGCTCCTTGGGAGCGATTTATGGGCTACTTATGCTTCTTCTAGTTCGTTTTAGGTTCCCGAGACCATTCATGAAGAATTGGAACGATTCAGACGCGTTTCATGCACTTTTGGAGCCAACGAAGAGAAGGAACGATCACTCGATGCCTTGGATTCGACCCCGAGACCTTGGGACCCGATCCCGAGCCTCTTAGACTCGATCCCGAGCCCCGAGAAATGGTGAGAAGCCCATGAGAAGCATGGAGGGACCAAAAAGATCATATTGGAGGCATACAGACCCTTCCCAGGCGGGATAGTGGCCTTCCCGACCGGGAAGGAGTGCACAAAACCAATAGCTCCTGTTCTGAGCCCGTCCCGGCCGAGAAGGACTTCGTCCCGGTCGGGACCATCTCGTCCCGGGCGGGATGAGTGAGCTGTAGCACGCAACTCATTCTTTTCTCCTCCTTCACTTATGTAACCTTATAAATACTTCCCTCTTGTATTGTTTAACCATACTACATAACCCTAGACTTTCTTAGGCCTCTCTTGAACATTCATAACCCTAGATTAGTGTTCCTCTCATTAGCTTAATCTTCCTTTAATCTTTAGTTAATCTTTGTTTAATCTTAGTTAATTACTCTTGTATTAAGAAGACACTTGAAGATTCATCCAAACTTGACAACCTTGGAGTTGATTTGGGTTTCTTATTTATGCAAGTTCTTATCTTTTTCATCCTTGTTAGTTTGGTATAATCTTCTTCTCCTTTTTAATCTTGTTCATTGTTTATTTACTCAAGTTTGGATCTTTACATATTGTTATTGTTATTGTTTGTTCATTGTGGATGTTTGGTTTGTTTTCTCTTATTTATGTTAGTTTCATCTTGATAATGAGTGAGTAGTTCTCCTGTGGGGTTAGTAGGGGGATTAAGGGTAGATTATGGGTGATTAGGGTTTGATTAGAGGTAAAGGTTACATCTTTGTTGCTAGTCACATATTGGGCACTCTATGTGTTTGTTGAAATGCTTGTGTGGGTAGTAGTGGCCAATGCTTCCTATATTTATTCTCTTCTTCTCATTGTTTGACTAGTGTGTGATTGTGTCGGGTTTAGTCTTAGTCACGAGAGTGCGGACTTGGGTTTTGACGCGAGAGCGCGGACCGACCTTGACCTAGGTTTTGACGCGAGAGCGCGAACCTACTCTAGCAATTAGGAGACACCTACACCCTTGATCACCCAATTACCCTACTACACTTAAGAACCCGACCTAACCCTACTCCCTTCCATATTTGATTTCTCTACCTAGTTAGTCATCATTTTAGTTTGCTAGTTTGTTTAATCTTTAGTTGTTTCATTTAAGCCTTGTTATAGCTAGGTCATTATTAGTCTAGTTCATACCTCTTCTCCATCATAGTTTACCAATTATCGCTCTCTTTGTGTTGTTTTGGTAGCATAGTCTCGTTTTTTGGTCGACTAAGCCTAGACTTTACAATACCGTCTCCGTGGACACGACCCGACTTACCCTAGCTACCCACTAGGATTAGTTGGACTCTATTTGATGGTTAGGATCGACGACAAATCCATACTATCAACCCGTAAAACAAAAATCGACCGACGACGAAAAAAGAAAGAAGAAAAAAACGAGGAAAAGATGAGAAGAAGAAGAAGAAGAGGGAAAGGAGAAGTCGGGTTTGATTTTACACCCTTAACCTACATGCTTTGTTTACTCAGATCGGGGCTCGTCGCAATGTGGCTAGGGCACGGGAGCGTCGAGTTAATGTCGGTGAGTTATGGTGGTTTTTTGGTAGGACGTGTAATGTGTCGGGTAGGAGGCCGGTTTCGTCGGGCTAGAGCGGCGGGATCTCGGGTTCTACTATCGGTTTTTCGATGCTAAGTGTATGAATCGTAGATGTGTAAAAAGTTGATGATTTTTCTGAATCTTAGATGATGGATGTATATTTGATAGATGAATATTGTGTGTGCTAGAGGCCTATTTATAGGAAAATTCCCGACCTTCGCTAGGAAAAGTGTTTGAGTGAGAACTACCGCTTAGGATAGGAAACGTAAGAGGTTGAGAAGCACGAGAATTCCGTTTACTTGGTGAAGAAGCAAGGAATTCGGCTGAAAATAGGCTGCTCGGCCGAGTATTTGATGCTCGGTCGAGTGTTCGATTCGATATTCGGATAGAATTCCTACTTGAGATCGAATTCCATCCTTAAACGGATTTGTTTAATATTTTGCATAGCTGATTTTTGTAGTGTTTGAGCTCGAATCAGTCACGTGGGGTGACACGGCTGACTCGTGAGTTTCGAGAATACCTTTGACCGGGTTTTGACTCGGTCGCTTAAAGACGGTTTTGCCCCTGGTGTCGAATTCGACCCAAATTATTCTTATTTGACTCGAAACGACCCACTGGGCCTGATTTTGAGGTTGGTTTTTTGAGATTTGTACTCCGTAAAAAGCCCAAGCCAAATGCCAATGATTTTGAGCCCATATTCGAGTATTTTAAAGCATGTTTGCGTCCGATCATCATCGGGTATTTGTCGGAAACTGCTATAGACGTCTGGCAGTTAAAATGTGGGTGTCTACAAACCTGAAATATATATAATCTCCACGGACATAATAAAAAATCTCCACGGATAGAATAAATAATTCCCACGGATAGAATAAAGCACCCCAAACGTGATGCCTCCTTTGGTATCCACACGGGTACAGAACTGCGACGTATATGCTAGTATAAAGGTACGTGAGACCGTCTCACAACTTCTCTCTATATCTCTCTTATAACTCTTTATAAGACGAATATATTATGAGTCAATACTCTTTATTCCATATATTGGTTCATCATATGAACCTCCTTATATAGGAGATGAGTAGGTAGAATTAGGTTATTTCCATAACTCTAATTACCATAATTAGATTACTAGTATAACTCTAATTACTATAACCCGACAACGCAGCTGGATCCGTATTACTACTGACCCAATATATTTAATATATCGATATATATTAATAATATCCCGTACACATTGTGTGTGACCCAATGGGCCCACTTAAGAGTACCAGACACGTAACCTATTTACATGTCAACCCGACATCGACCTCTAGCAAGGCATATTGGATACATAGACTTAAGCGGGTTAATCCGTAGGACAGTGGATATAACTCCTTCATGACCAGGTCTACGACACTGTACTCATCCATTACAAGAGTGCGGTGGGTTTTTCAATTTTGATTAGTATCTCAATTTGCCATTACATCGATGCAAAGAAGATAAGGATATGACTAAAATCCTCATTAATTTACTTCGCCTTAAAGATTGCCACTTTTATAAGTGTCGACAACATAAATGCTACGTATAAACCTCACATGAAACTTCAATAATAATGAAGTCCATTCCTTGAAACACTCCTTCACATTTGTGATATCTTCTTCCATTGACCACTTGAAACTTCATCTTCACCAATTTAAGTCTTCATCTTCAAATCTTTGGTTATACACACATAACAATTATTGCGATCTTCACATTTGAATTAAGTTTTTCGTCTCTCCCACGACGATATAAGTTTGGTTTTTGAAATTCAAGTCCTTTCAATAAAATATGGAAATTGGGTATTAGTTTTACAAGAAGAAATAAGGCGGATGATAATTTTATGGATGATTTTTTATCAACATCGATAGTACATAGCATATTAGGGTTTTGGTCAAAGGTTTTTTGTGTGAGCCTGGGAGTGGGAGAAGAAGCAGGTTGAGGAAAAAAGTGTTGTGGAAGGAGATTATTTTGAAAGAGGTGTAAATATTAAGTACAAGAGCTAATTACCCAAGCTTCCGTCAATTAACAGATCATTTAGATGGACATTCTTTCAGATGGTCATCTCTTAGTTCTACTACTAAAGTTGAAGGGTACCATTGAGGTTTTGAAAAAAATGAAGGGTACCGCGTAGCATTTGTGAAAACACAAGGGCGCCACGTAGAAAATCCCTTTTAGTGTGCTTATTCATAGTACTTTTAATTTGCAAAACCTTTCTTTTATAGGAAAACTAGTGTTATACCCGTGACACGTCACGGGGTTGTACACTTTTACTTGTCACAGGGTTGTACATTTTTCTTGGTTAGAAAGAATTGATTAATCGTTAAAGATGTAGTAGATACTTTAATCACCTTGTAAAAAAACCAATCTTAACTCATGTTGACACGTAAATTAAATGACGATATTTAAATAACCCTGTGATATATTTGTAATTCTGAGTCGAGTTTTGACTTAACACGACTCGTGATGCGTGTCAAAAACGTTTTATGAGTTCAAACTCTAAAAAGTGCGCGACCAATCTATTGACCCGAGCCGATTGCTAGTTTTAATTGCTATAAATGCGTAAACATTAACTAATTCATTTATTCCATACAGACGGATATTTTTACTAACATCAAGAGGATCAAATCAAACGTAAAGACAAACATTCATGAATAAAATTTAAATCTAAATGGTTGTACTCATGTTTTATTCATAATAAACACAAATAGACACGACTTGTATCCACTTTATAAGTTTATAAAAGATTTGTAAAGTTAAGGGGGATAAGAAAACAATGTCCTATCTATCCATCTTTTGCGTTGAAAGATTGATTCTATGAAGTTGTTGAAGTCGATTGAAGAAATTGGATTGAGATGATCGATGGTTGATGAAATTGGGATGATATCCACTCCTTTAATTGCAGGTTCTACATATTCACCTTGTACTCTACTTCTGATGCTAGTGTTTGTCATATCACTGAGAGGCCCCAAATTGTAAGGCAGAAGAGTAAAAATTCGTTCATACACCAATACACGGAATGTCTGTCTACATTTTTAATTTTGCCTATAAAAAAATAACAATGTTGTATATGAAAATGATTTAAACGAAATGACATGGTGTAGTTTACAAAACAACAACATTAAGTATGGTAACTCGTTTTGTGGTAGAAGTTTTGACTTTTTTTTAAGGAAAATGATATATACTATCCTTATATGTGTAATTTTGATTTAAATGTCTATATATTTACTAAGTATGGAAAACTTTAATTGCTTAAATACAATCTTTTTTATTAATTACATTACCTTTTGTAATGTAAACTCAATAACCAAGCATGCCTCAACATGCTTTATTTTGTGCTTTAAAGAAGATTAGAAGGGTTGATTAGGAGCTCCAATCTTTCTGTAACCACAAATTTTGTATCGCAGCTAACTGAAATACAAAACAAGGAAAACAAATAAATTTTATTAATTATTTATCAAAAAAGTTCGTGTACAATCTCTAATGTATCCTCTGATTCTAAGGCCGTTTAGGGAACACGTGTACGCGGTACACGTGAGGGATGCGTACGTAGCTGACTTGGACTGCCTCGCGCGCGTTGTAATTTGATGTTCTTGAGAGGGTCGCGATGACTTGAATCTCCCTTGAACGTTTGAATTTGTCTTGGATCTTCTGACTGCTTGCGACGGATTTGATGGAGAGCTTGTAGCGACTTTGTGTCTTTTTCTCTCTGGATCCTTTGCTTCAGAATTCTCCAATTGTCTTCTAATGAATGAGAAGGGCTCTATTTATAGAGTTTTGGTTCTTTTTGGTGGACTTTGTAGTCACAAGCCCGTTTATGGGCTTATTAGTGACATTGGCCCAATTTGTGCTATTTTCGGGTTTAATGATCCAAATAGTTCATTTTGTAATTCGGATCGACCCATATTTCTTTTACTCGGGGCAAAATAATTAAATTGAGCTAAAATTTTGTATTAACTCAAAATAATTAATTAATTTAATTTATTCGGCACTTTAATAAATTTTTAGTGCCTACAAATTGCCCCCTCGGGACCTTGTCACGAACATCGTTTGGGTGTTTTGGAGTGGCAGGGTCTCGAACATTTTTTTTGTTTGAGTTTGACTTGGAAGTCGACGAGCACCGAACTTGTCGTACAGGTAGCTCTTTTGTTTCTTTTTTTTTTCTTTGGATCACCCTGTCATTATCTGACTTGACGGACGACCTGGAATGTCTTGAATTTCCTTGACTTGGAAGTCGGCGACTGCCCAAGTTATCGTAAGATTCACCCACTTTTTGCCTTGCCTTGTCACTATCCAACTCGGTAAATGACCGTAACAGCCTAGAAAAAATAAATAAATAAAAAGATATTGGAATAAATATAACTTTCCTTATAACTTTAGGGTTGAAGGGACACCCTAAACTATATATATCCCCCTGAGTATGCATGCCTTCCGCCTCTAGTCTTGTATTGACGTCATCGGCTCCGAGTTCCGAGTTTTCGTTTCACATAGAAAGCAGGTGATACAAAATCTTCTTCCCCCTCTTTGCTTTCGCTTTCTTCCTCCTTTGTGTCATATATCATTGATCTTTAGCTTCATTCTTTGTCTATTTTCTTCTTCGTAGTGAGTTTTGTCAAGATTTGTCGCCATATTACTCCAGCAACTGAGGCGTATGAACCATGTTTTACCTTGCCTTTTTTTTTT
Organism: Agrostemma githago; assembly: GCA_958450325.1. Lineage (NCBI taxonomy): Eukaryota > Viridiplantae > Streptophyta > Magnoliopsida > Caryophyllales > Caryophyllaceae > Agrostemma > Agrostemma githago. The sequence goes on along the minus strand of OY288261.1, from coordinate 9,575,493 downwards.
TTTTCAGATTGCGAATTCCGACCGACAATTTGAAGAGATGTGTGTATCGTGGACCGGAAACATAATAGCGTGAACATGCTTTCATTTGCTTAGTGCCATTCTTTTTTACGTGTCATAACTAATAGTGTGGCAGTTGTATGATGCTCTTTATTATCTTCTCATTCTTATTCTTTGTTTCCTATGTAAGAATTGATAGCCATGAAGTGCATCCAACTTTAACTTGCTTTCATCCGTTTCTTTTTAAAAAATAAATAAATATACTCTTGCACCCTTTTTTGTGTGTATACTTGTACGCTTGTCCGTGGATTTTTTTTTTTTATGCATGCGCAGGTACTATACATCTCAGTGACACTCTTACGGAGGAAGTCCAGTTTGATGATTTTTTTTTTTCAATTTCAACCGACTTGTCATGGGATGAAATTATTTGGGTCACTACGGCGTTCCCACGATGAAAGCACCCGAGTTGTCACGACACTCACGTGGAGGAGAAGCGCCCGAGTTGTCATGAGGTGAACCTGTTCGGGTCATCACGACGCTAGCATGGAGGAAGCACCCGAGTTGTTACGAGGTGAACCCGTTCGGGTCATCACGACGCTCACGTGGAGGAGAATTACCCGAGTTGTCACGAGGTGAACCCATTCGGGTCATCACGACGCTCGCACGGAGTAGAAGCGCCCGAGTTGTCACGAGGTGAACCCGTTCGGGTCATCACGACGCTCGCACGGAGGAGAAGCGCCCGAGTTGTCACGAGGTGAACCCGTTCGGGTCATCACGACGCTCGCATGGAGGAGAAGCGCCCGAGTTGTCACGAGGTGAACCCGTTCGGGTCATCACGACGCTCGCATGGAGGAGAAGCGCTCGAGTTGTCACGAGGTGAACCCGTTCGGGTCATCACGACGCTCGCATGGAGGAGAAGCGCCCGAGTTGTCACGAGGTGAACCCGTTCGGGTCATCACGACGCTCGCACGGAGGAGAAGCGCCCGAGTTGTCACGAGGTGAACCCGTTCGGGTCATCACGACGCTCGCACGGAGGAGAAGCGCCCGAGTTGTCACGAGGTGAACCCGTTCGGGTCATCACGACGCTCGCATGGAGGAGAAGCGCCCGAGTTGTCACGAGGTGAACCCGTTCGGGTCATCACGACGCTCCTACAAAGGAAGCCTTTCTTGATGACTGGTGTGGACTGCTTTGAAGATACACCAAGTTGCATCACTTCGTCCTACTTGAGTTGTCATGAGGGGACCCGTTTGGGCCATTATGACTTTCTAGTAGAGAAGCTCCGCTTGATGAAGAATTTTATGAAGCGTCGTTTAGTGAAGCTTCGTTTGATGATGATTTTTTTTTTTAGCCGTCCACAGTTTACGCTCTTGTGGGCCAGGAGCAATTATTTGTTATTTTGGATGGAGGGGGTGGCTGCACTCAAGCTACATGTTCACTCGAGTTGCCTACGTACTTGCAAAACATGGATAATGCTTCACAAGATCAAGCCAACGTAGTTCGATAAAAGGAATGGGTGATTTGTTTGGTGGTGTGGCTGCACTCAAGCTACATATTCACTCGAGCTGCCTACGTACTTGCAAAACATAAAGGATGTTTTACAAGATCAAGCCAACGTAGTTCATGGATGCATTTTTTGTAGGTTTTGTTTTGTTTTTTTTTTTTTTATATTTTTTTTTTCTTTTTTTATTTTTTTGGGTTTTTTGTGTGTGTGTGTGTGTGTGCGCGCGTGTGCAGTTTATCCTCTTGCTTAGGAGTTTTTATTGCAGTTTAGCCTCTTGCTCAGGAGTCTTCAGCGTGCAGATTTAAGAATAGTAGCGTTTCAGAAATTTCCCATTGATCGGGCCTATGCGCACACCATCTTCATCTACAACTTTGTATGCACCATTTGTGTAGACTTCTCGCACCACATATGGGCCATCCCACTTGGCAGTGAATTTTCCTACCGGTTTGTGAGAAGTAATGATCGGCCTTCGTACTGCAAGGACCAAGTCTCCTACTTGAAAGGAACGAGGGCGCACGTTTTTATTGAACGCTCGCGATAATCGAGCTTGGTAACATTGAAGCTTTTGTTGGGCTTGGAGTCTCTTTTCATCGAGAGCCTCTAGCTTTTCTAGACGCAACTTATCATTTTCATCTTCTGTAAGTCCTTCCTGAATGGCTATGCGCAACGATGGGATCTGCAACTCTAGTGGCAACACAGCTTCTACTCCATATACCAATGCATACGGGGTCGCTTGAGTTGGCGTTTTGTATGTAGTGCGATATGCCCATAAAGCTTCACCGATTCTTTCATGCCAGTCTCGTTTTGACTTTGCCACGACCTTCCTTAGCAGGTTACAGAGCGTCTTATTGAAGGCTTCGGCTAGACCATTTGCAGGAGCATTGTACATTGATGACTTGTATTGTTTGAATTTGAACTTCTCTGCTAGGCTTGTCATCAATTGGTTGGCAAATGGCTTTCCATTATCGGTTATGATGCGTTGTGGTACACCATACCTGTAGATGATTTGAGTTCGGATGAAGTCCACAACATTTTCTTTCTTCACTTCTCGTAATGTGACTAGTTCTGCCCATTTTGAGAAGTAATCAGTACCGGCGAGAATGTACTCGTGCCCATTGGAAGCCTTCGGAGTGAGTGGTCCAACAACATCAAGTCCCCAAGCTTCGAAAGGCCATGAAGAGACGGTAGGATGCAATGGCTCCGGCGGTTGATGTATGAAGTTTGCGTTGAATTGACACGCGCCACATTTTCTTGCGAAGTCTATGCAATCTTGTACCATGGAAGGCCAGTAGTATCCCATTCTTTTGACGCGATCGTAAAGTTTCGGACCTGACTGGTGAGCTCCGCATATGCCAGAGTGAGCTTCATGCATGGCTTCGGCGGACTCATCTTTTCCTAAGCATCTCAACCATTGTCCAAGAAAAGAGCGCCTGTAAAGTGTTCCTTTAAAGTGGATGAACTTTGGGGAACGTCTCCGTATCTCTACTTTGTGCCTAGGATCGTCTGGCAACTTCTGATGGTCCAAGAAGTCGATGATGGGCTGACGCCAGTCATCTTCATCAATTGTGTAGACATTGATCATGTTCGTCTCGTTCCTATTTTCTTCCTCCTCAAGCAGCGGTATTGCCCAACGATTACAGACTGGAACTTGCATTGATTCTTCTGCCCCCAGTGCCAATGTGGCTGCGAGGCTAGCAAGCGCGTCATCTAACTTATTGGCACTTCTTGGTACATGACCAATGTTGACGGTGTCAAGTTGATTTAGCAGTCGGAGTGCTTGTTGATGGTATGGGACCAGATCCTCTTTTCGCACTTCATATTCATTGAGGACTTGACTGATCACGAGCTGCGAATCTCCGTAGATGTCCATGTCCTGAATGCCTATCTCGAGCGCCATTTGGAGACCAAGTATGAGGGCCTGGTATTCAGCTACATTATTTGAGCATAGCTGAGTTAGTGAAAAGGAGTATGGCAAAACATGGTTTTGTGGAGATACAAACACCACTCCAGCCCCAGCTCCGTCTTGCCTTGCAGCACCATCGAAGTACATTTGCCATGCTGGTAGGACGTCCACGTAGAAGATCTCTTCCCCAGGAAGGTCGTCAGAAAGTTCCCATTCGGCTGGGACTGGATGGTCGGCGAAGAAGTCGGCGATGGCTTGCCCTTTCACAGCTTTTTGAGGCACGAAAACCAAGTCGTACTGTTTCAGCAACACTGCCCATTTCGCGAGTCTTCCTGACAATACTGGTCTTGAGAGTATGTATTTGATTGGATCTGCCTTGGACACCACGTGTATAGTGTGTGCTTGCATATAGTGCCTCAGCTTTTGGATTGCAAACACCAGTGCAAGGCATATTTTCTCGATTGGAGAGTAATTCACTTCAGCTCCAACCAAAGTACGACTCAAGTAGTAGAGTGCCCGCTCTTTGCGGTCTTCAATTTCTTGAGCACACATTGCCCCCAGGGACCGTTCTTGTGCTGCGATGTATAAGATGAGCGGCTTCCCAGGAATAGGTGCCCCCAGCACAGGTGCACTGGCCAAGTATTTCTTTATGCTTTCGAAAGCATGTTGACATTTATCGTCCCATTCATATGGAGCATTCTTCTTCATCAAGTGGTTGAACGGCTGACAACGCCCTGCGAGGTTGGATATGAACCTTCTAATGTATGCGAGGCGTCCCTGCAATCCGCGTAATTCTTTCAATGTCTTAGGCACCGGTATTTCTCGAATCGCTCTGATTTTGGTCTGGTCGATCTCGATGCCTCGATGTCTGACAACGAATCCTAAGAATTTTCCTGAAGTGACACCAAATGCACACTTGAGTGGATTCATCTTCAGCTGACATTTTCTGAGTCTTTCGAAGACAGCTCGGAGGTCTTTAATGTGGTCTTGTCTTTCCTTTGATTTAACTACCACATCATCGGCGTAGCATTCTATTGTTTTATGCAACATGTCATCGAAGATTTTCTGCATTGCTCGTTGATATGTCGCGCCAGCATTCTTTAATCCGAAAGGCATGACTGTGTAACAGAATATTCCTTTCGGTGTTCGGAAAGCTGTGGCCTCTTGATCTTCCGGTGCCATGTGTATCTGGTTATACCCTGCAGTACAATCCATGAACGAGAGCGCTTCGTGCCCAGTAGTTGCATCAATCATTAATTCTGTGACCGGTAGAGGGAAGTCATCTTTTGGGCATGCGTCATTAAGATCTCTGAAATCGACGCATACTCGCAACTGTCCATTCTTCTTCCTGACTGGAACCACATTAGCTATCCACGTAGGATACTTGACTTCGCGGATGAAACCAGCTTCGATGAGTTTGTTGACTTCCTTTTCAATTTCAGGGACAAGCTCAGGCCGGAAGCGACGTTGGGGTTGCTTCTTAGGATTAACTCCCTTTTTGATTGCTAGACGATGCACTGCAATCTTTGGACTCAGTCCCGGCATTTCCTTGTAGCTCCAAGCAAAAACATCTTTGTACTCGAGCAACAATTTGTAGTACTCGTCTTCTTCCTCTTTGGTCAGCAGAGCACTCACATATATGGGGCGTGGGTCTTCAGAAGTCCCCAGGTTGAGTTCTTTCAACTCATCTACCGTTAATTGCCCCCCGTCTTCCAATGGTTCTGGCGCTTCATCTGCATCCACTTCTTGATTGTCATCCGGGATCTCCTCTACCGTTACATGATAAGAGGTTGCCACTTCTGAAGTCTTCGCCCTCTTGATGTTGCTCCCATTTGATGATGACGAATCGACATGCTCACTACCTTTTGAATGTCCAGTGAGAATCAAGACGCGACTCCTTACTTTGAGTGGTGTATGTTGCATGATATCCACTGCTTGCAAGCGCTTCATGCGGGAAGGTATTGCACTTTTCAAATCATCGTCTATTTTCACTTCCTCTTCAAGAGTTGAGCAACGACGACCTTTACCTCTGTCCTTCTTGGGGACTCCTAGTCGGTTGAAAACTGTTTTTGTCTGGGCGCCTAGGCGATGACGTGCTGGGTTCCGACAGATATTTCGTGGTCTAGAGTTTGGCAATACTTCTTCACCTCCATTTTGGTTGCGCAACCTGTTAAACACAGAATGATTATTGGATGGAGAGCTCGTCCTTCCTATCCTGTCAAATACAGAAGTCCGAGCTGTCTCCACGGGCGCACTTATCCTCTCGAAGATTGATGTGGGTGACGGCTCTATCATGCCCCCTGCCTTGTCGTCTTCGATCTCTTCCGCCGTGATATGTTGTGATGATGTGGTATCACTTCCTTTTCGGCTTCCAATCTTTACTGGTGGAGGAGGTTGATAGCTTACCCCAGGTTTGGCAACTCTACATACGCCTTCTTTTTCATATTGGTCTTGTTGTGCTTTACTAAGGCCATATGGTTTTGGAATTTCGTCGACAGCCGTCCCCATGGGATTTGGTTTTGAATAATCATAACCTGCTTTCTCTAACAATTTATGTGCATTGGGATTACAAAACTCATCAAACTCTTTCAGCCTTTTGGTATCTTCAACTGCTCTGTCGAATCCCTTTAAAGGTGGTCCGACGATCTTGGTTTCTGATGAACTCGGCAGAGGTGTGGTGACCTTGGCTACCCATTCTTGCTTGAATGTTTGACTTGGTTTGTTTTTATCCCTAGATTCCGTGTTTGTTGGAGTACATTCTGCAAAAGGACTCTCCCCTTCTTTGCGACGAGACTTCGGGATGTATCGAAGGACAGGTGGTGCGGGCGTCAGTGATGCTTCTTGCATTTTGGGAATTACCACTGGACTGATGATCTTGACCACTTTGTTTTCTTTTAGTTCGTCTTTCTCTTCCTCAGTACGAACTGCAGCTGCATTCTTTTTGATGACGTTCTTCTCCAACCTGCTTCCAGCCCCAGTTGAGGAGATGGTGGTTGGCATAAACTCGTTAGGCATTGCATCCTCATCGAAAAACTTAGCATCTGCGAAGAAGGTGTCAGCCTTGGAGAATGGTTTGGTGTCTCCATTTATTTTCCTTTCACCCCCTCGATAGTACTTCAGACATTGATGAAGGGTTGAAGCGACAATGTCATTCTCATGCTTCCAGGGTCGTCCCAGCAGTAACCCATAGGATGTCTTGGCTTCGATCACATGGAACAACACGTCAGAAGAAAGGTCATCCATGGTAAGGTTTACACGGATCATCCCGACCGCACGTTCTCCTGTCAAGTTGAAATCGTGAATAACTGTTCGACTGCTTGTAAGTTCCCCCACGGTGATGCCCAATTCTTTCATTGTAGCTTTCGGCATTATGTTGACTCCTGAGCCTCCGTCTATCAAGATTCACTTGACCTTTTTCCCCTTGATATAGCCGGACATGTAGAGCGGCCTATTATGAGGCTTAGATCCGAGGAGTAAGTCTTCATCCGAGAAAGTCAAGGCAGCATTGCAGGAAAGACATTGACTTGATTGTTCTGGGGGTTCCACCACATCCTTCATCTTGCCGGCGTATAGCTCTGGCTTCTCGAGTCCTTGGAGGATCAACTCGCGACTCTCTTTAGGAAGATGGAATATTTGTCTCCAACCCATATTTGCAGGGAGTCCATCTAGAGCCTTGGCGATCTTCATCTCCTTTTGAGGCTGCGCCTGCTGTGAAGGTTCGGGCTCGACTACGTCAATTTTATCCACTTCTTCATCGTGATCAGCAGGTGAGGCGGAGACGGTGTAAACAGCCACTTCATCCAGGTAATCCTCTGGAAAGAATTCTTCAAGGGTAATGGGACTAAGTGGTTTTTGTTCTAGCAGATCTTCGGGTAAGACATGCGGCTTGACAACCGTTTTAGACTTCTTCTTCCCCTTGGATTTGCGAGGTTGTTGCTTTCTTGCCTGTTTTCGACGGCGGTGAACAGGCTTGACTATCTGTTTAGTTTGTTTCCTTGGCTTCTTGCGTGTCACCAAGGTCCATCCTTCGTTATCATGAGCATCTTCTTCATCCTGAAGACTTGCCTTCTTGATTTGTGACTCTGAAGGCGGCGGCAATGCTAGCCTCGGAATCCACAATGTCACGGGCTCGAGGGTCCCAAATTGTAGCATATGTGCAGTCAATTCACCAGCTGCTTTTGTCGTCTCCTGTCCTGGTTGCTCTCCGACTGCAGTAGTTTGGTTTGTTGCCACCGTTTCATCAATATCGAGGATTATCTTCCCATCCCTTGAGAGCTGCATGATTTTTTCTTTGAGCGTTATACACTTCTCGATAGGGTGACTTACCAGTCTGTGATAACGACAGTATTTAGGATCGTTTGTCTTGTCAGCTTGCTCGGGCCGCTTGAGCTCTGGCAGCTGTATGATCTTCTTCTCAAGTAGATCATCGAGCATCCCTGATAAGTCTGAATCAGGAAATGGGTACTTCTTAGCCTGCAGTTCTTTCAATGTAGGCCTATTCTTCCGGTAGTCATAGGAGAATGACTCGTTCCGTTTTTCATCTTTTGACCTGCCTGAGATCTTGACTGGTCCACTACCTGCGTCGACGGCCATTGTCTCTTTTGTTTTTGACCCCTTTTCGGTCTTCTTGAATTCCTTCTTTTCACCAGGTGGTTTAGAAAAAGAGGCTCGGTTCTTGCCGCGCCCTTGTTTGATGGTGATTTCCATGTCTTGTGCCCGAGTTGCTAAGTCTTGAAAGCTTCTTGGCTTAATCCCATGTAGAATGTACAGGAGATCCCAGTTCATGCCATTGATGCACATTTCGACCGCGGAAGCTTCACTCAGACGGTCTTTGCATTCCAGACCTTAGCGCACGCCAGCGGTTGATGTAGTCAATGACCGGTTCCTCATCCCACTGCGAAGTATTTGTCAGTTCGCTCATACTAACGATGCGTCTGGTACTGTAGAATCGGTTCAGGAATTCGTCTTCCATCCGAGTCCAGCTATCGATTGATTCCGCCTCTAAATCGGTATACCAGTCAAAAGCGATTCCCTTGAGAGAGCGCACGAACTGCTTGACGAGGAGATCCTTATCAGTTCCCGCGTTGTTGCATGTCTCCACGAAGTGCGCGACATGCTGCTTTGGGTTGCCCTTCCCATTGAATAGCTGAAACTTCGGGGGTTGATATCCGGCAGGCATGCACAGGTCATCGATCCTTTTGGTGTAGGGCTTGATGTACCGTCCAGTGGGATTCTTTTCACCGAGTTGGGCCTTGATCGCATCAGCTATCAGACTCTGTAACTGCTCCTGGGTGTAAGCTCCAGTGTTTTTCTTTGGAGGTTTCTTGCCATCATCGTCATCATCATTGTCACTGTCGCCCCCGTGGATGCTGTTCTTCTCAATGTCACTGTCATCGAGCACACTAGGAGCAGGCCTTTCGCGGAGCTTAATCACCTCCTTTTGAAGATCTTCGATCTTCTGGTTCTTCTCGTCATTTTCCCTTTGCATTTTTTCGATGAGTTTATTCAGATTTAGGAGTTGATCTTCAATACTGGAACCGCTAGCCATCATCACCGAAGCGCTAATAGGAGTGGCGACCTCCTTCTTCATTGGCGACACCTTAGGTTTGCGCGGGGAGGCGGTGTTGCTCTTGGAGACTTCGTCCTTGCGGGAAGGAGAAGAGGCTGCAATCATGGCTTTGGCGGCAGCAGCAATTGAGGCAGCAGAGATTTTGCGCGGCCTGGTAGGGATGTGGGCAGCACGCAGGCTGGCGGCAGCAGCGTCAAGGGCAGCCTTTTTCGCCTTCGCCCTGGTGACCATGCCATCGGATTGCATAACAGCGCCAGGAGATTGCTGAAGAGCGTCCACGTAGGTCTTCCTGGGGGTGTTGGGAGTGTTGCTTTGGTTGGTAGACATCTTCTTGCAAAGTTGTCTTGGTTGCTTCAGCGGTAGAGATGAGAGGTAGAGATTTTCACGTCGGGTTCACCAAAATTTGTAACCACAAATTTTGTATCGCAGCTAACTGAAATACAAAACAAGGAAAACAAATAAATTTTATTAATTATTTATCAAAAAAGTTCGTGTACAATCTCTAATGTATCCTCTGATTCTAACGCCGTTTAGGGAACACGTGTACGCGGTACACATGAGGGATGCGTGCGTAGCTGACTTGGACTGCCTCGCGCGCGTTGTAATTTGATGTTCTTGAGAGGGTCGCGATGACTTGAATCTCCCTTGAACGTTTGAATTTGTCTTGGATCTTCTGACTGCTTGCGACGGATTTGATGGAGAGCTTGTAGCGACTTTGTGTCTTTTTCTCTCTGGATCCTTTGCTTCAGAATTCTCCAATTGTCTTCTAATGAATGAGAAGGACTCTATTTATAGAGTTTTGGTTCTTTTTGGTGGACTTTGTAGTCACAAGCCCGTTTATGGGCTTATTAGTGACATTGGCCCAATTTGTGCTATTTTCGGGTTTAATGATCCAAATAGTTCATTTTGTAATTCGGATCGACCCATATTTCTTTTACTCGGGGCAAAATAATTAAATTGAGCTAAAATTTTGTATTAACTCAAAATAATTAATTAATTTAATTTATTCGGCACTTTAATAAATTTTTAGTGCCTACACTTTCTTAGTCCGTTTTGTAATACTCCGTATAACAATAATGTGATACCCGTGACGTTGTCACGGGGTTGCGATTTTTTTTTTCAGGACCTGTGAATTATTTTTAAAATAATAGGAAATTAGTAACAATGAAACATATCCGATTTAGATCGATAGTGACAACATATCCAACCTTTCTTAGTCCGTTTTTAATACTTTGTATAACAATAGTGTGATACCCGTGACACGTAACGGGGTTGTTAAATTTTTTTTTTTTTTGAGGACCCGTAAATTATTTTTTAAATAATAGGAAGTTAGTAACATTGAAACATATCCGATTTAGATCGATAGTAACAACAAATGTTATTACCGATTTAGATCGATAATGACAGCACAAATGTTATTACTTTATAAAATTAAAAATATTTATGTAATAGATTTATACCTGTGATAAATTATAGGGTTGAGCTTTTTTTTGTTAGAGAGAATTATTTGTGTTATCATAGATGTAGTAGCCACGTTAATCAACTTTTGAATAAAACAAATCTTTTACTCATAGTGACACGTAAATGAAATGACGATACTTGAATAATCGGACATATAACTATTTCTATACCGTATTTTGACCTAACATAACCCATGACCCATGTAATCCAACACATATTTGAACGCCCTATATTCGACTCGACCCGTGAGGACCGTGACCTTATTCACCCGACCAATTTGACAGGTCTGATTCAATCTGTTTTAAAATTGCCTCCCGCTGCACTTTATTAATTGTGACCCAAACTCGAACTCCACATGATTAATAATTCGAAAAATCACCATATTCTTGATCGATGCTGAGTTACTCAAACTATAAACTCGATTTAAAAAACACATATGAGAGTGTTCGCTTTAATTATAAAAATATTAAGAAAAGTGATTTGGTAATCTTATACTTCCTCCATTTACGGAGTATTAATGTTCTACCCATTTTCTACTTTGGATCTTTTTTTAATGTTCTATCCATTTCTATTCTTTCCATATTAGTCTCTCACATCTTCATTTATTTAATACTTTCTACTATGGCCCACCTGTATCAACTTGTCTTCCATTTTCATTCTTTATTCATTTTCCTTAAGAATTGTGCATAAAGCAAATGGGTAGAACATACATTAACAAATGAAGGGAGTATATTACTGTATTAAATGTTATTTAATTATCAATTATTTTTATCTTACCGATATATACTCCGTGGTACACTATTCCTTCATTTTCTATCCGTATTATAGTATGATTATAAAAAAAGAAAAAGAGAAGGCACAATAAACAATTCCTTACCTGTATTATAACAATAACTCGATCCACGATCCACGCAACTGGACCATCCAACCTTTCTCAAATCAAATAGTTAGCCCAAAACGATTGTTTATGTCAAACTTGTAAAACGTAGATCTAATTTGTACGGAGAATAATTCTCACCCAAATCAGAAAAACCCTGAATCAGAAATCCCTAAATACCCAAACCAAATTTCCCAGCAACGATATAAAATCATCATATTCATTATCACTATCATCCTTGACCACTGCCTCTTCTGTTCGTACATGGTCGTTGAATTTGGTTATAGGTAGGTCTACTTCTTCTTCTTAGTTCTTTCTCTTATGTTGTTACTGTTGTATGCGGTTTCGGTTCGTCATATTGCTGCTGCTGCTCTGCTGTTTGTTTGTTCGGTCGGTTTTCTTTCATATTGTTGTTCGTCGTGCGTGAATGAATCTCTAGAGTTATTGATGTCGCTGTTGTTTGTCGTGCGTGGCATCTGCTATTGAGCCTCGGTTCTCGTTCCTCTCTTTATTTCAAACTGGTAAATATACCTTTCAAGCCAAATTTAAAGGTTGCAAGTGGATGGTCAGATTACAGCTTTGGAGGAGAAAAGGATTGAGAGTTTGCAATGAACTGAAACAAAACAATCCACTTATCAATTCTTATACTAATGTAATTATGAGTAATTGTTTAGCATTGAGACTAAGAGTGTTTGCAATCGGGAAGTGTGCTTGTGACTACTTATTTTTTCAAGCAAATTGTCAATCAATTAATTGAAAGTTGTTTACTACTCTATTACTGTATTCAATTTTCCAGAAAAATAATCAATGACTACACAAATTGGTTGGTGCTAATTTAGCGTTTAGTATATTGAATAATGGCCAATAGATATGCTACCTAATTGTTTGATGAGAATTTGAGAATGGTGAGCATTGGTGGTGCCATGTAATTGTTCTTGGACTCTTCTTTAAAGTAAAGAAGATATCTCAATTTACTGCAAAAAAAAAAAAAAATACTTACTCCCAACCATGAATCAGGACCTCAAATTGGAAACTAATCTCATCCACGAAAATGAAATAAACCTATTTATCATCCATCATGATTCGATTTTGTTGGCGATTCGCTGATTTTAGTGAGTCCGTTGGTGGTGATGACGTTGCTATTTGTTATTTCGAATCTGGGCTTCTGTTACTAATTGGAACTCATTTAATAGCAATGGATTGTAGGTTATCAAGATTCGGTGACAAAATGGATGATAACAATTTAAATATAGCTCTTTCAAATGAATTGCAAGTAGTAAAGCTATGAAATGTTATGGTAACACTATTAGTGGAATGAATACCTGGTTGTTCTTGTGTTTCTGTTGCTTCGACATGGGATTGTTGGGACAAAAAGTTGTTGTAGTTGTGGACATGATAGGTCCACCCCGACGCGTCCACGCGCGGGTTTGGGGAGGCAAATGAATCTCTTGTGAGATGGATCTCGAATTGAAATTTAAATCGAAGTTGGAGTCGCCACCGAAATTTGTGGGAGTTCGGGCCCATTCGAACCCACTCTATATCTCGGTGGACCGTGCACAAAGTACGTTCCATTTGGATCTCAGAGTTTATTGGGTTTGTCCCTTTGCATTGCGATACCGATAGCGACATTATCAGATACCGTGTATTGAATGACTCTCGTGCTCCAATGGTTTCGGACATCCGGAAACCGAGGTTCTGAGTAAGGGGTGAGGGTACGTGTTGGGAAGTTCACAAAGAACACCCAACACCGCCCGAACTTAGTGACCTCTACTAAGGTATCGTTTGATTTTAGAATACGCACGTTAGTAATTCGATTTTTGAAAGATATGCAAACATTATTTTGACTAAGCATGCAAAAATTTGAATAAGTTGCTATGTCGAGTTAATGCATCTAAATTAACGTCAAAGTTTTATTTAGCATGCGAGGTTCGTTTTAGTACAATAAAACAAACAACGAAAATAAATCGCTAAAACATGAACAAACAAGTTAGTAACGATGATAACGGTTTGTAAATTGAATAAACGATATGAATATAATGTGATGCATGGTTTTGAAAAGATGAATCGCGTGATAGACTTGACATGTGATTACCGAAGTCATTAAAAGAATTTTATCGGGACTCGTAAGATGCTTAAAGACTCACGGTTTTGATGAACCAGGAGCCGCTCGATCGAGTCATAGAGAGACTCGGTCGAGTGGTCCTCAAAAAAGGTTTTTGCTCGGTTTTTGGGGTGCCACTCGATCGAGTGGGCTAGGTACTTGATCGAGTGCCCCCTGTACGAACTATGGTTTGTTTTGTTTTTGATTTCGAAATTGCTTTTTTGAAAAATCGATAATTTTGCTAAGCCGCGTAAAAATATAATGCGATTTATACTCGACTTAAATTTTCGATACTCGTTATATTCGACACTTGATTATGGAATCAATATCGAATATTCGGAGTGATTTTTAGAAAAGACGTTTATAAATTGTTTGAAAATCGAACTAAGATGAAATAGATTCTCTCCGCGTCGAAATCGTCGTATTTCGTTTTTTAGGACTATGTGACGATTATCTTAGTATCAATGAGATTGATTTAATTCTTTTAGATATGACATTCGACTATATAGTCGATATCGTATTTTAAGAATGATTGTTTTGTATATAAAAATTAGATAGTCGTTGCGATAATATCGGTATTAGAAACGATGAAATAAAAAAAAGGTGACGACGACTCGATGAAGACGGACAGACGACACAAAAAACGAGAGAGAGAGAGAGAGAGAGAAAGGAGAAGACGGGATTGAATTTGCACCCTCAGCCTACATGCTTTATACTCTCGGAACGGGGCTCGTCTAACTGTGGCTTAGGCACGGGAGCGTCGAGGTAATGCGGATGAGTTATGGCAGTTTATGCGTGGAGGTGTAAGGCTGTCGGGGTTGCAAAAGGTTGTCGGAATTTCGAGGTACGGATGGTGTATACTCGGGTGCAAGGTCGTGTCGGATTGTATGTGTGTAGTTGAATGCTTCATGTGTAATTGTGTGTGCAAGGGGGTGTATTTATAGGAGAGATTCCTGACTTTTGCTAGGAAAGGTACCTTTGCTTGGGTGAGAAGAAACACCGCTTTGGATAGGAAAAACACACAATCTTAGATGGAAAAGGATTCCGTCGTTGAATGGAAAAAGAATCCTTTTCCGGCTGGAAAAGGAACCACTCGATCGAGTGGTGCATAGCACTCGATCGATTGTCCGGTCTGACGCCGGTTTTGTGCGGTTTTGCGAGCCTACTCGACCGAGTGGGCCGGTCCACTCGATCGAGTGGGTCCGGGTCGGGTGGGAGTCTCTTTTAGAGATCGAGTTTCATCTCTAACGAATTTGTTCGGTTGCTTGATTCTTCTTTGTAGTTGATTTTTGTAGTTTTTGACTCTGAATCAGATTCGCGAAGCGATGTGGCAGATATTTATGCCTCGGAAACGTCATTGACCGGGGTTTGATTCGGCCACTAAAAGACAGTTTTGCCCTTGGTGTCGGTTTTGACCCAAATTAGTCTTATTTGATTGGAAATGACCCACTGGGCCTGGATTTGAGGTTGGTTTTGTGAGATTTGTACTCCGTAAAAATCTCAAGCTAGAAACTAACGATTTTGAGCCCATATTCGAGTATATTAAAGCATGTTTACGTCCGGTCATCATCAGGTGTTTTTTGTAAACTGTTATAGACACCTAGCAGCCAAATGTACGTGTCTACAGAGCCCCCACTCTGACTGAGGCTTGGACAGGGCGAAAGTCAGAGTAGCTACCAGACCAATCAAGGATTAAGACCTGGTAGACTTCCGATCGGGTCGTTTATTGTCTATTAGACTTGCGTAAAAGGGCTCGCCAGCCATAAGACAGAATTTATACCTGAGTTGGTCTTGGTAATTCTGTGGAGAGTCGGACTTGTCGTATAAGTCCCGGGTGCGCCTGTATGTAGGCCCATCCCGTGTTGTTTTTAGGAGAAATGCTGCCTTGGGCTTTCTGCTGGGGGGTTTAGCGGGTTGCATGGCCATGCTTGAGTCGTACCTGTGTCTAGTTACGTAAAGTTTTGCATGTAATATCTAGGTAAAAATGACTCACGCTGGGGAATAGAAATTTTGAAATTTTTTGGATTTCTTGACTTTTTGAAAATCTGAGAGTTTTGACTCTGAAAAGGAATAGGAATACTCGGGATGACTAATTCCTGTACTAACTGAAAAATCTGAGATGAGGCTTGTATGCTAAGCCCCCTGGGATTAGGAATCCTAAAGGTGGGAGGACTATCCGGGCTTGGTGTTATAAATACCCATCTCCTGTTTTAGTTTTCTCACAACTCCCATAATTCCCTTCTTTCTAAAGAGAACAGACCCCGAGAAGCCTTATTCTTCTTAAGAAACCTAGCCATGGGAATCGAACGTTTGATCAAAATGCTACAAGATTGGTCCCGATGCTTTAGAGATACGGATAAAGTAGCTCTGAATCAGACTGGTATTACTCAGTTATTCACGATCCGCCAGATGCAAGTGGATCGTCACTTCCTCGATGCTTGTTTGTCCTATTGGGAGGACACATATCACGTTTTTGCCCTTCCCCGGGGAGAGATTTGTCCCATGCATGAGGAAATTGCTGCTATGGGAGTAAGGATGGCAATGGGTCCAGGACCCGGTGGGTCGGACCCAAATGGGTCGGGTCTGGGTCTCATTTTTTCAGACCCGGTGGATCCGGGTTGGATCTGGGTCTTGTTTTTAAAAACCAGGTCCGGATCCGGGTCTGAAATACGGGACCCGGACGCGACCCGTGGACCCGACACTTTAATTAAAAAAAAAAACTAACTAAAATCTACCAACCTAGGCAGAAGCCAGCAAACAACAAACAACTAAAACACCTTATTGGGCTTACTCCCTCACTTAGTCACTTCTCTTCTCACCCTTTCAAAGTTCAAACTTAGTCATTTATGTAAGTCTCCTAAGAATATTATGAATGAGTTTGTAAGAGTGTTTAATTTCTTAGTACAACATATGCCGTAGACAATTTTGTACGTGCTAAAAGTCACCGACGAAATCTGAAATTTGGAAGAAATGAGGAATGTAGAACAAAATAAAATAAAATAGTGAGACCCGCGGGTAGACCCGGACCCGAACCGGACTCGGCGGGTCTGGATCTGGGTCTTAAATTTTGGACCCGGCCGGGTTTGGGTCGGGTCCGCGTCCAGGGTAATTTTGACAAGTCCGGGTCTGGATCCTAGTGGACCCGGTCCACATCCGGTCCATTGCCATCTCTATGTGGGAGGATGGAACCCCTTACTTCATCCTACTGTCCCATTTTCGGTTCATGATCCAAGGAGGAAGTTACGAGAATTTTTAGGACTTTCTCATATGGAGGTATCCCGCATGGCGGAGGGGATACTATTTCTTTGATTGACATGGCTGAAAAGTTTATGAACCCACACGATATCCGGGTTAGGCCGGTCCATAGCCGTAGGGCTTTTGCTTTTTGTATGCTCCACGTTTATGCTTTCGAAGGTCATATGGATTTGCTGTCATGTATGGGCCATGTCCGTCTTTTTTACTGTCGTTGACCTGATGGAGACGGAGCACAGTCCGACATGGCTAATTACCGGGGAAATTATCCAAGGTTTGGATAATCGCAAAAGAAATTCGTAGCGACGTCTGACCGGGAGTACCCGTCTTCTGCAGGTATATCGCTTCAGATTTTTCTTTTTTTTTTAAATTTCTTTTGCTACAGCGGGCACTCGATCGAGTCACCCTGACACTCGACCAAGTGCCTTCATAAAAAACCTCCTGCCCGATTTCAGGGGTGTCACTCGATCGAGTGACCCCTAAGCACTCGATCGAGTGCCCATGGGCGGACATCACTTTTGCCTCGATACTCATATTTTCTGTTTCTTTTTCAGCTTTGGTTATTTGAGAGGCTATCGATCGTAGATCCTCCCCTTGACCCAAGTCGATATCGACCTAATCAGGTGATGACAAGGAGACGGGACATTGATTTTTCTCGCCACAATACTCAGAAATATTGGGACGAAGTGCTGTCTTTCCATAATGGTCCGTTGATCCGATGGACGATGCCGTGGTGGTCTATTTATGTTTGAACCGGCTTGGAATCCAGGGATAGGGCGCGATATCAGGTGATCCTATCCTTTAGGCAGACAGTTCATCTTTATCCCGACCGCATACTTAGGCAGTATGGTTGGTCCCAGAGAATCCCGAAAATTGAAGCGGCCGTGAGTGAATCTACCCAGCTGACGGATGTGATGTGCGACACCTGGATACAACGATGATACACCCGGGCTACTTGGTCTGTTACCAAGTCTCTTCATTCGATTTGGGTATCAGCCTCTTATGTAAAATGGACGAAGGCAGATTCTGCCGAAGCCCGAGCTGCCCTAAAGGTTGATGAGGCTTTTGACCTGCTCCGACGAGAGCAGGCTAAAGACAACAAAGGTTTCTTTGACGAGGGCGAGACTCCAGCTACATTGGTTCGATTGATGTCAGGTCAAAAAGGGAAGACTAGGACTCAAGCTGAAGGGTCCAGTACTAAAAGTGCACGGGGGAAAGTGAGCCCCCAGACAAACTTGGAAAGGAGACTTGGCCCAAAGCTGGCAGTTCAGGACCGACTTGGTCCTCGAGACAGGATACCCGAGCACGTACGGGCTCGACTTGGACCGGTTACAATGGCAAAAGACCCGTTGTCAAAGAAACGGGTTCGAGCAAAGGAGGTTCCCTTGGTGATCCGGGAACGCTCGCCCCCGCCCTGGCGACATCGGGTTCCACGTGACCCTAAAGACAAGGGAAAGGGCAAAATGCCCTAAGTATTAGTCTCCTTAGTTTTATTATTTAAATATTACTATTATTTTGTGGTGTGCTTTTTTTGTTGTTTTTTGTGTGATGTAATTTTTGAGATTCCCGAGTTTATCGGTTTTTTTTATAAAGGACATATTAGTGAATACCGTTTCTGTCTTTTTCGTTTTTGCAGTGGTTGTACCCTTTTGAGGGGTTTCCTACGTATCCACATTTAGCGTAATCAAACCAAACGTAGTTTAATGATAGATTTTTTGCAATTTTCGAAATACACAAAGACTATTAGTTCGAGATGTGCGACAGTAGGATAAATAATTCTAACTTATTGACTTGCTTATAATTTTGAAAATTTATAAAAAGACAAATTTTTATAAACTTTTTTGCAAATGACATTGAGATAAGGTTTAGGGGTAGTAAAACTTCAGCTGGTCCAAGTTGGTTGGGTTGACGAATTCATTCTCGTCCAAGTCTGTCAGCATCATTGCTCCTCCTGATAGGATCTGTTTCACCAAATACGGCCCAGCCCACTTGGGTTTGAATTTTCCTCTTGGGTCAACTGGTAGTAATGCACGGACCGATTTTAGAACCAAATCTCCCTCTTTGATATTTCTAGGCCTAACTCTTTTGTTGAAAGCCCGTCGTATCCTTTTCTGATATATCTGAATATTTTTGAGAGCCCGGGACCGTCGTTCCTTTAAAAGGACTAACGAATCATATCGGGCTTGGACCCAATCTGCTTCTGGGACTTGGCTTTCAAGCAGAATCCTAAGAGATGGTACTTCTAACTCGACTGGTTAGTCTGCCTCCATTCCGTACGTCAAATAATATGGAGTTGCTTCGGTTGCGGTGCGAATTGACGTTCGGTACCCCCATAGGGCGAATGGTATTTTGTCGGGCTAGTCCCGGTAATTATCAGCCATCTTTTTAAGTATCGTGACAATCGTTTTATTAGCCGCCTCTACCGCTCCATTTGTTTGGGGACAGTAAGGCGAAGATGTATGCCTTTGGATTTTATATTTTGCTAGCAAAGTAGCGGTTTCAGCTTGGAAATGCATCCCGTTATCAATGATGAACTCGTGCGGGACCCCGTATCGGCATATAATCTTGTTTCGGATGAACTTGGCAACATGCTTGGCATTCAAGATCCGGTATGACTCGGCTTCAAACCATTTGGTGAAATAGTCGATAGCAACCCAAATTGAAACAGTGCCCCCCGTCCCGGAAGGGTTTATCTTTCCAATTATATCAATTCCCCATGTTGAAAACGATCATGGTGATGTCATGGTGTATAGTAGAGACGATGGCATATGTTGCACATTGGCGAAAATCTGACAGTTATGGCAGTGCTTGACATATAATTGACAGTTGGATTCCATACTGTTCCAATAATATCCGAGCCTCATGATTTTCCGGACCAGCATTTGAGCATTTATATGTGGCCCGCATTCAGCATCGTGTACCTCGGTCATAACTTTCTCAGCTTTTATTTTGTCGATACAAAGGAGGAGAGCCCCCTTGTGCGGTCTTCTTGTATAACTGTCCATCGTTCGTGCGAATGAATTGGGTGTCCAACCTTCGGAGGGCTTTCTTGGCCCGGTTTTCAGTTCCCGGGGGATATTCTCCCGTTGTCAAGTAGGTTAGAACAGCCTGATACCAAGGTTCCGGATCAGTTATTTCGATATCTTGAATGGCGTGGATGTATGCCGGTTCGGACCGTATTTCGACGCAAATCAGCATGTTGGTTAGATGTTTCGGGATATTCAATAAAGATGCCAATTTGGAAAGTGCATCTGCAAATTGGTTTTCTTCTCGAGGTAGATAGATGTATTCTACCTTTTGGAATTGCTTTTCGAGAACCCTTACTCTTGCCTGATAGGCCACGAGGTTGGCGTTCCGAGTCTTCCATTTTTGGAGAGCTTGGTTGATGACTAGAGATGAGTCACCGTGGACCGGGAGGTTTGTGACTCCTAAATCAGCGGCGGCTTGCAACCCGTGAATGCATGCTTCGTATTCGGCTGCGTTGTTAGTCACGTCGAAGTCCAGATTAATGGATAATGGTGTGTGCTCTCCTTTTGGCGAGATTAACAGAATCCCGACTCCAAATCCTCGGAAATTGGATGCCCTGTCAAAATACAGATCCCATGTCTCCGTGTCAGTATGGAATATATTTTCATCTGGGAAGGACCAAGTATCAGTGTGTCCTTCTTCAAATACGGGACTGTCGGCAAGGAATTCGGCTACTACCCGGCCTTTGATGGCTTCTAACGGTACGAACTTGAGATCGAACTCTGCTAGCATTAAAGTCCATCTAGACATCCTACCGTTAAGGATGGGCTTCTCGAACAGGTACTTGATAGGATCCATTTTGGATAATAAAGTAGTGGCGGTTCGTTGATAAGTGGCCCCGGCGTTGATGAGACCAAATGACATAACGGTGTAACAGTAAGTACCCCAAGGTGTAATGAAGGTGGTCTTACTCATATCTTCTTCCGCCATTTTGATTTGATTGTACCCGTCATACCCGTCCATAAATGATAGAAGGGCATGATCGGCCGTGTTGTCCACCAGTATGTCGATGTGTGGTAACGGAAAATCGTCTTTTGGGCTGGCCTTATTAAGGTCCGGAAGTCTACACACACCCGCACCTTACCGTCCTTTTTATGTACCGGCACGATGTTCGCAACCCAGTCTGGATATTCAGACACTTGTATGAAGCCCGCTTTGAATTGTTTATCGACTTCTTCTTTGACTTTGAGATACCATTCAGGCCTCATTCTTCGGAGCTTCTATTTTACCGGTTTACACCCGTCTTTGATGGGTATACGGTGTTCAGCTATTTCCCGATTTATCCCCGGCATGTTCTTATAGGACCATGCGAAGACATCCTTGAACTCCTGGAGGAGGCTTGTGAATTGTTTTCTCTCCTCGGGATCTAAGGATAAACCTAGCTTAAGCATCTGGGGCTCTAAAGGGGTTCCTACATTGATGGATTCGGTTTCCTCAATCATCGGATCTCGGGATTCCCTTTCTTCGAGCTTCTCGATCAAATGCGGAGGTAGAGGTACCTGTTCGTCGGGTTTCTCAATGTCATTGCAAATAAAAAATTTTAAATTGAAAGTATTTTGGAAATAAGGCAAGTCGTAAGTAGAACGATTATCGTTATTATTGATAGCAAATTTTGAAAATAGCTCAAAGAGAGCGGTCATTTGATCGTTGGTCAGTGGCGGGATAGGGAGTGCTCTCGGGACAGACTCCGAGACTCCAATGGGAGTGACTAAAGGAAGAGGGGTTACAGACTCAATTCTAGTACTGGACCCTCTAGACTTGGACTCAGACTCCGACTCTGATCCAGACTCAGATTCGGACTCGGACTCGGTATCCGGCATATCTCCTTCACCGGTGGTCATCTTGTAGACTCGACCCTGGCAATCGGTCCACTTGATAGTCTTCCTCCATGCCCTTTTTCCGGCGTCAGCACCTACTTCGGAGATCAGCTTAGTTGGATCAAACATGTTGCTGCGGAGGATCAGGTTCACCAATTCTTCCTTGGGCGTCGGGACAGTCTTGTCTTCCCCGAATAAGAGCCCCAGCATAGGCTCATCATTATCACTGCCCTCCTTGGATTCCGCCTGGACGAGGGTAAATATGTCATCTGGGATATAGTTACATTCCCGAGCCAATTTGGTCTCGGGATATGTAAGGGTGGGCTGATAGAGGCCCACTTGAACGGCCCCGAATACTGGAGTGACAAATTTGATTATATTTGCCTGGTCCACATTTCCCGGGGTCATAGTGTACCCCAAGCCGAATCGAGACCCCTGGTCATTTAGGACCTCGATAATCTTCCTAGCCGGAAGATATGGCCTCGAAGTATCCCCTGGTAAGTAGCCCAAGTTTTGTAGCATCATATCGATGCTAGTGGTGAAATAGGGCCTAAAGAGATACTGCTCTTCGATCATTCCCACGAAATCGAATCCTCGTGGGTCGGTCCGGCCCGCGGTGTTGCAGCTTGCCATGGTTATGGGGGTGGCCTCGAGAGTGATGACATCGTCTTGTAGAGGCAGTTTGACCTTCCTGTGGAGGGTGGTGGATACAGCTTTGACCGCGGGATCCATGGTCTCCCGAGAAGTAGGTTGAAAGAGGAGGTGACATCAATCACCTGGAATTCTAGTTCTTTTTCAACCGGGCCCGTTGTAATTGTCAATTTAACGGCCCCAGCAACCGATTTCTGGCTTCCATCAAAAGCCTGGATAGTTTGTGCCGTCGGGAGGTAGTCGGCCTCGGTAATGCCGAGGGCCTTGGCGGTCCTTAAGGGAAGGACATTCATAGCGGACCCGTCGTCAATTAGGGTCATCGGGAGGTATTTTCCTCGGCAGATCACCGTAATGTAGAGGGCCAAGTTGTGGGTGGCCCCGAACGGTGGTAAGTCGGACTCGGAGAAGGTAATGAGTGGGCCTTCTTCCTTGGATTTGCCCTTGAGGTGGGGCATGATGGTGGCTACCATTTCAGTAGGGGTAACCAGTGAGTCGACCTTAACTTGATCGAGAGCCTTAGTAAGTGCTTCCCAATGTTCTTGCGAGCTAACCAAGAGTTGCCATATAGTGAGATCAGTTCGAACCCTCTTCAGTGGTTTGACTAGAGCCGTGTCAGTGCTCGACCCTTCAAGGGCATCTTTCGTCCTGGCGGGTTCAGTGACGGTCGCTGGAATTGGACGCCCGGCGGTGGCAAGGTGGTTGCTGGCTAAAGCTTTGGACTTAACCTTTCGGACCTCTTCAGGGGTGATAGGGACAACTTCCCCTTTAGGCAAGTAAACGTCGTCTTCATCGTCGAACCATATCCCGTTAATTTGCGGGATGAAAGGGGAAATGAGATGAGAACAGTCGATTACTTCTCCGGCAAAAATGGCGTGAGCACTAAAGGCGTTTTCTTTGTTGCTCGGTTGTCCCCGGGCAATGGTATCTTCCCACTTTCGATTAAGTCTTGGATTAGATGCTTCAATTTCCAGCATTTTTCAGTATCATGCTCATTACCTCGGTGATATTGGCAATAGGCCTGAATGTTATAGCTCTTGGATCGCTTCTCGACCGGGACTTCCGGAGTTGGGCCCACTACAAGAAATACTTCCCATAGCCACCGTACATGCGCGACTGAAACTTTCAGTCGCTCATTTAGCAACTGAAAAGTAATCCGCGCGACCGATATAAGTCGCTGGACAAAGAGACGAAATTTAAAAAATTGACTCCCCGTAGCGACCGATATCGGTCGCTAAAAGTAATACGCGCGACCGATATCAGTCGCTACGTAGCGAACGAATAAAAGACACGCGCCACCGATGTCGGTTGCTACGGAGGCTGAATTTTTTTAAGCCGCGAGCAGCCCCCCTTCATCTCTCACAAACCCCATTTCACTCTCTCTCTACGCCTTCTCTCTAACCCGTCTCCCCCTTCATCCTTCCTTACCATTCCTTCTTATTTCCTTCATTTTTTCTTAGTTACGGTATGTTTTTTTATCTATACTTAATTTGAATTACTAGTTATTTTTTTTTATTTATTGATATAAATAGATTAGTTATTGTGTTAGATGTTTTTATAGTGAGTGTTGTTGTTAGTGATGGAGTATTTAGTGTAGTAAGCATGTTAATTGCCTATAGGTTCCCCAATTTGAAATAGGTAGATTGTTAGTATAAATTTAGGATTTATGATTGAGTATTTGAATGAATTGGGTTGTTTTGATGTGTTAGGAAATTGGAAATGGAAGTACAATTATGTCGATTTAGTGATGTAATTATGGATGGATTAGGTGCAAATAGTACTATGTTTAGGTGAATTGAGAATTTTACAAAATATGTGAGTAGTGTGTATATATTAGTAAATTACTTTAGAGGAAATAATTTGTATGTTTTTATTGTCTCAATTTTTTTAGAAAAAAAATGAAGCAACAGGAACGAAAATGGATGTACGAGGAAAGATTAGATAAGAGACGACGTCCCACAACGAATTTTTTAGAGGGTGTTAGTAGTTTTTTTGAGTTCGCTAAAACCCATCCCGAATACGCGTCAGATGGTAGATTTAGGTGTCCTTGTGTGAAATGTAAGAACCTCAGATTCTTGGATAGTATTTTGATTAAGGAACATATTATCTCAAATGGGTTTAGCCCAAATTATTATTGTTGGATTTGTCATGGTGAGACGTCTGCTGTTGAGGAATCTGAGGTTGAACAGAATGAGGGCGGGGTGAGAGGAATGATTGTTGATGTGGTTGAGTGCAATTTGTTTAATGATGAGAGCATGTACATGAACGATGATGACCAACCAACCCCACAAGAGCCAAACCCACGAGCGAAAGCGTTTTTTGATATGTTAGAGGCTGCAGAGAAACCATTATATGCAGGGTGTGATGTGACATTGTTAGAAGTCGTGTCTATGGTAGTGACCCTTAAATGTGAGTATAACCTACCGTTTGGGTGCGTAGACGGTGTCGCTGCGTTGATTGAGAAACTCATCCCAAAAGACAACATTATGACCAGAACATTCTACAATACCAAAAAATAGTTAAAGGTCTTGAACTTCCGCATCAAAAGATCGATGCTTGTCCTGATGGATGTATGCTTTTTTGGAAGGACGATGCCGTGCTTGAGGAATGTAAGATATGTAGGAAGGGTAGATACAAGAGTGTAGATGGGAATATTGTTCTGAGGGGTAGGAAGGGAAAGAGTGTTACGAGGCATAAAAAACCTATACCACTTAGTCGACTTACCTACTTTCAGATCGCCCCTAGACTTCAAAAATTATATGCAACCAGAACCATTGCCGAACAAATGAGGTGGCATAAAGAAGAAACTCGTGTAGAGGGGAAGATATGTCATCCTAGTGACGGGGAGGAGTGGAAACGCTTTGATAGGATTTACCCTGAATTTGTTGAGGAACCCCGTAATGTGAGACTTAGGTTGTGTACCGATGGGTTCGCCCCTTCGGTCAGTTCGGTAAGTCATACTCATGCTGGCCTGTCATGGTCAGGGGCGGCTTATAGGGGGTTCAGGGGGAGCGGGGGAACTGGGCCTCCAAATTCATTGGGCCTCATAATTCTCTTTCTGAATATTTACTCTATATATAAAAATATAAGATATTATGTACATATTGGTTTGTAGTGTGGTGGTTTGAGTGTCAACCACCTATTGAAAGGTCATGGGTTCAAACCACGTGGGATTCAATCCTAATTTTTTTAATATTAAGTCTTGCTAGCCTTTTTATGAGGGCCTCAAATTCGAGACTCGAACTAGGCCTCCAAATTTTTTAAGACGCCCCTGGTCATGGTCACACCGTACAACTTACCCCCATGGCTTTGTCTGAAACCACCGTTCATCTTCCTTTCTCTCATTGTTCCCGGCCCAAAAAATCCAAAAAACCACTTGGATGTTTACTTACAACCAGTGATAGAGGAATTGAAACACTTGTGGGAAGTAGGGGTGGAGACATATGATGTGTCGTTGAAACAAAATTTCCAGCTTAGAGCATCACTTTTGTGGACTATAAACGATTTCCCTGCGTATGGTATGCTGAGTGGTTGGTCTACGGCGGGCCAAAAAGTTTGTCCTTGTTGCATGAGTGAAATTAAAGCGTTATACCTAAGAAATTCAAGCAAAATTAGTTGGTTTGACTGTCATGGACAGTTCTTACCTGAGGGTCATCCGTATAGGAAAAACAGGAAAGCTTTCAAAAAGAGTGAGGTGGTGCTAGATGAGGCACCTATTCGTCTCCAAGGAGATGAAATTTGGGAGGTGATTTCAGAGTTCCCATCTACTGTTGACGGGACCGATCAAGAGTTCAAAGATCTTAAGAAATTAAAAAATGGTTGGTTTAAAAGAAGCATCTTCTTCGACCTTCCATATTGGAGTACTTTATTACTCCGACATAATCTGGATGTGATGCATATTGAGCAGAATTTCTTTGAGCAACTGATTCACACCGTCATGGATGTAGAGGGTAAGACATGTGATACCGTAGGATCCCGAAAAGATTTGAAAAAAATTGTGACCGCCCGAAATTGCATATCAAGCGGGATGGGTCCAAGCCTAGGGCCTTGTTTAGCTTTGATAAGGCTCAGAGAAAGGCCGTGTTAGAGTGGGTAGGGAAACTGAAGTTCCCTGATGGGTATGCATCCGATTTTAGTCGGTGTGTGGACATTAAGAACCTGAAGCTCCAAGGCTTGAAGAGTCACGACTGCCACGTGTTCATGGAGCGGTTACTACCTGTGGCGTTGAAGCACCTGCTGCCGGAAGGTGTTTGGAATCCTATCACTGAGATATCTCAGTTTTTTCGAGATTTGTGTTCGTCGACAGTTACAAATGACGACATGACTCGTTTGGAGGATCAAATTCCTCAGATACTATGCAAACTTGAGATGATCTTCCCACCCTCCTTCTTTAAGTCAATGGAGCATCTACCGGTCCACTTGCCCTACGAAGCTAAAGTGGACGGACCGGTACAATTTAGATGGATGTACCCGTTCGAGAGGTGAGAAATTTCAATTTACTTACTTACCCACTAACGTTAGACACTATAATTTGATAATAACATAATTGCTTGATGATTGTCATAGATTTCTCAACCATTTGAAGAAAAATATTGGTAACAAGGTGAGGGTCGAGGGCTCCATATGTAATGCTTATTTAACAGAGGAGATAGCCAACTTCTGTTCTCTGTATTTCGAGAAAGAAGTGAACACCAAAGCCAAAAATCTTAACCTAGAAACACCGAGACGATTGACCCCAACATACCAGACTTCTTTCAAAGTAAGGTAGGTAAGGGATCGTCATCATGTGGCGGGTGGAGGACCTTAGATGAGAAAGAGTACAATCGTGATCACCTGTACTTGTTATCAAACTGCAAAGTTTTGGAGCCGTACGAGAAGCAGTTTATATCTGAATTCATAGCTGTTAATCCACATTTAAATGCAGATGATGTTTGGAATAAGCATGAGGAACAGTTTCCCAGTTGGCTTAAGCAGCATGTAATTTCAGAGAATATTTAGGATGATTTGGTTAGGAGTCTAGCATTAGGTCCTTTGTGGAAGGTTAGGACTTGGAACTGGTATTCGGTTAATGGTTTCAATTTCCATACATTTGCCCATGGTAGCAGTAGGAGTAGATGTAATTTCGGTGTGAGTGTGTCGTCACTTGAGGGTGATGATTACTACGGTCTATTGGAGGACATCTTCGAGTTGTGCTATGTTGGAAATGATCGTGGGTATAGAGCTGTGGTATTTAAATGCGAATGGAAGGACAACTCTGTGCATGGTACTAGAGTACATGAAAGGTACAAACTAGTTGAAGTTAATCAAACCAAAAAATACTCCAAGTACGATCCGTTTATACTTGCACATCAAGCACACCAAGTGTACTTTGCGCCTTATCCAACCACAAAGAACGAAAGAACTGTAAACCAATGGTGGGCGGTGTTTAAAACCAAGCCACGGGGGCACTATGACACTGACCTCTTCCAAGAGGAGGTCATTTCTAGTGGTTCAACATTGTCTCCAGTTGATGAGAATCTTTTCGCAATTGATGATGATGACAATAATGAGGTGGATGTGGGGGGAGGATTTTGAAGACGATGAAGGTGGTGAGGAGGAGGAAGGTGCTTCTAGTGATATGGTCGAGGAGGAGGAAGATACCATTGATGTAGAGGTCAATGACGAGGAGGAGGAAGATGACTACGAGGAAGAGGATGTGGTTGGTTCGAGTAGGCAAGTGGAAGATGACAACGATAGTGACGATGATTCCTAGTAGGGTATAGTTTTAGTAAGTTATATTATTTCAATATAGTAATCTGCATTATATATTTTGGCCAAATTATTTCAATATTATGATGTCAATTTCTAACTTTCTACTTTGTCTGCAGATATGACGTTGGGCAGCAGACTGCGGTATAGTAGTGGGAGCAAGAACAGGGGGTCCCAGCAGCGGCAACAGGATGAGCAGGAGGAGAACCAGCGGGAGGACCAGAACGTGGACCAACCGGAGGATAACGAGGAGGAGGCGAACAAGGAACAACCACAGCCGGGACCTGAACAACCACAGCAGGGACAGCAAGAGCATAAATATACAAACGACGAGCGCCTTATTATGAGCCCCGAGCACAGATGGTGAGACATTATATTTCCTTTTTTTGTGGGACGTCATCTTATTTCACTCTTTGGTGTAGGTTTTGGGATCGAGAGGTGGTGACAGGTGTGTCGAACTCTATCATGAACGAGTTGACGACTTATTGCACTGGTTGGACCCAGGTGCCTCAGTGGCAGCGGGAGAAGTGGTTCGCCAACTTTAAGGTGCACCAATGTTTTTGTTTTATTAATTAACTTTTATTGTTTACGGATTACTAATACACTAACAACAAACGATCTTGCAGATGGAACACTATTGGAACGAAGGTCTAGAGGTGGCTGCGAGAGACATATACATGGACGTCGCGCCTAAAAGATACAAAGACAACATGTGGAAGTTGGCGAACGAGGGAAGGGCACAAAAATACCTTAAAGGTTTGATTACTCAATTAGTGTTCGTACTTGAATAGAAAGTTGTATACATCTTCGAAACGGCGCTCATTGATCTCTTCATATAAATTGTAGGTGATGCCATTCAACAGTTCGAAAAATCCCGCCCCGACTCGAAGTTCCTTAAGAGATCCGTCCAGGCGAAGAAGAACAAGAGGCGGGGAGGGGACCCCGAGGCGGAAGCGGAGGTCACCCACTACGGTGGGTCTCAGTCGATGCACCAGCGGGCTATGAATGTTAGTATTTCCTTTCCTTTGATTTTTATTTTCGATTCTTATTTAATGTTTTCATTTTAAATATAAATGAGAAATCTACCTCTACTGTGAACAGTTGAAGAAGCAAATAGGAGAACTCCCCCCGCCTATGCAACTATTTCTCGACACGAAGAGCAAGGGGGACGACACCAGTCAAACCTTCGTTACGAAGAGGGATGCCGCCATGTGGGTAAGTTTCGAACATAATGCTTCTTTACTTTTTTTCTTTACAACTCACCTAATCATGACTCCAATTTCTTGTAGAGATCGTATGTGGAGGCCATTAGAGCGCCCGAGGCTGAAGGTGTGGACCCGAGCGAGATTTGGTTCAGAGTCGCGCAGGGATACCGCAAGGGAGCGGTGTACGGTACGGGGAACGCTCATTCCATGTACTGGACACCACCCAACGCTTGGGGGGGCCATGCGACCTCGACGGAGTATGTACCATCCGTCGTTGCTGAGATGAAGCCGGAACTGCAAGAGGAGAGGGCGCTACGGGCGTCTATGGCTGAGAAGAAGAAGGAGCAGGATGAGAGGATGAAGGAGCAGGATGAGAGGCTGAAGATGCAGGATCAGCGTATGCAGCGACAGGAGGACATGTAGGAGCAGGATGTGACATAGCGACTGATTTCGGTCGCTACACTTAGCGACCGAAATCGGTCACGCGTATATTTTTCTGCGACTGAAATCGGTCGCTAGATGCGACTATCTGGTGCGACTGTTCCTTAGCGACTGTCAACTGTCGCGCGTCACTTTTTAGCGACAGATGGCGGTGGCTAAGATCAGTCGCCCCAGACTTAAATTCTTGTGGTGGCCTATCGGCTGGATCAGGCCCTTTGAATATAGCCTTTGTAAGGCGTATGTATAGGTGGTCCCTATATCGGTGAATACCCGGGTTGGAGTATTCTTTTTGGATGAGGCATCTAGTAGATTAACCTCGTCGAAGATGCTGCGGGTTGCAGCTGCAGTTGCGGGCTTGCTGGTGGATGAACTGGCCCCTTAATACCCCTTGGTAGAGGCCTTAGTAGGGCTCTCTAATCTTAAGTCATCTTCGATTCTCGTACCCATTTCGGTTAAGTTAGCGAAGTTGGGTATGACGGCGTACCGGAGACGGCCTCCACTAACACCTTTTCGTTGGGCTTATCGACCAACTTCACGCTTTCGGCCCTCCACCTTTGAAGGTATTTGGTGAAACCTTCTTTGGGCTCTTGGGCCATGACCTCCAGAGTATGCATCATGGTTTGGATCTCCGTATTGTCGGCGTAATTCCGAGCGAACTCCGTTGCCACGTCGTCCCAATTCTTGTGCTTCTTGGAGTCTAGCCTGTAGTACCAGGCTTTCGGATGCTTCTCGAGGGAAGAAGCAAACAGGTGCTTGAACATATTGGATTTCAATCCTTTGACGGCCATGAACTCCTTGAAGGCCCGGATGTGAAGAACCGGGTCTTCAGTCCCATCGAACATCGGTAGGCCCATCAGATTGACATTGGTGGGCAGTTCGTCAAACAGTGGTGAATAAGCACAGGCATTTTCCGTGTGGATGGTGTTGTTGGTCGACAAATGGACATGTTCTTCGAGCTTACGGACCGCGCTGACCAATTCAGCTAGGGGTCCAGTAGTCTCAGTCCCAGAAGGAATCTCTTGTTCCACGGCGCTCACACGGGTCACAATAGCTATCTGGTCGAACTTGATAGCAGTCAGTTAGGCCTCAATCTTAGCCAGTGGGACTGTCAAATTGTCCAAAGCTTCTTGCATCTTGTGTTGGCGTCTGGTTACCGGTGGCCTGTCTCTAAGAATACCGCGTAATCAGTAACTAACCCAAATCCTGGAACCAAAGTACATCTCGAGCAAAGGAAAGACCGAAAAGGAAATGACTCGGAAGAAAAGACACCTAGACGGGTGACTTGTGAAAGGTGGGCCTCCCTTAGGATCCGGCTATATGGGTCGGGTCCTGTTCGAAGGAAGGTCCACGTGAGATATTCCCCAGACTTTGGACTCGAATGTGTATACGAGCCTTCCTTTGTAGGAGTATGTCCTACGTAGGTGGGTCATGCCTTAGTCAAATAAGGCAGACTAGGATAGGGAGGAAACCCGTGATGTAGGATCGAAGGAGTTTCGACGCTAAAGACCTTTGACGACTTATGACAAGACCCGACACTGCTAAATATGGGAAGTTCTAAGAAGAGGAAAGTTTTTGAAAAGGGATTTTTAAGAAAATCCGAAAAAACTCGGTGGATGGCCTGACTTTTCGAAACCGGCAAAATGCCATCGGGCCGCAATTTTGAAGTTTAGAAAGTAGATTTTGAATTTTGAAACGGGCAGCGTACCGGCTAGAAATAGGCTATTTTGAGTAAAATCATAAGTCCTAAATTCGGTATACTTCCCGAGTTTTGAAATTGGATATTTTTGGAAAAGATGTGCTTTTGAAAATGATGGTTTTTGAAAAAACGACCTTAGAAACCAAGTAGCACATAGTCACGCAAGCATAATAACGACACCATGTATGCTTTACACTAAGTTTCGGTCGGTCGAAATAGGGTCTACACCAGTGTACATGGCCTTTCCGTGAATCGGGACGGACTTCCTAAGTCGAGTTGAGCTTAGAACATGCCGCAAAACCCATACGAATTAGCCATGGACACCTTTGACATATCCATATTGGAGTATATCACGATATAGTGGGACGTCGGTCACCAGTACCGGCCCGGGAAAAGATAGGGTTATGCATGAACCGTAAAACTAAAACGCGTATTGTACTAGTCAAACGATTTCTATTTGAGTCTCACCCTGAGGATGCCGATGGTAAGTCACGCATCAGTTATCCCCAGCGGAGTCGCCAAATTGTGGACATGACATAGGTCCACCCCGACGCAGCCACGCGCGGGTTTGGGGAGGCGAATGAATCTCATGTGAGATGGATCTCGAATTGAAATTTAAACCGAAGATGGAGTCGCCACCGAACTTTGTGGGAGTTCGGGCCCATTCGAACCCACTCTATATCTTGGTGGACCGTGCACAAAGTACGGCCCTTTCGGATCTCAGAGTTTATTGGGTTCGTCCCTTTGCATTGCGATACCGATACCGACATTATCAGATACCGTGTATTGAATGACTCTCGTGCGCCAACGGTTTCGGACATCCGGAAACCGAGGTTCTGAGTAAGGGGTGAGGGTACGTGTTGGAAGTTCACAAAGAACACCCAACCCCGCCCGCACTTAGCGGCCTCTACTAAGATATCGTTTGATTTTAGAATACGCGCATTAGTAATTCGATTATTGAATGATATGCAAACATTATTTTGACTAAACATGCGAAAATTTGAATAAGTTGCTATGTCGATTTAATGCATCTAAATTAACGTCACAGTTGTATTTAGCATGTGAGGTTCGTTTTAGTACAATAAAACAAACAACGAAAATAAATCGCTAAAACATGAACAAACAAGTTAGTAACGATGATAATGGTTTGTAAATTGAATAAACGATATGAATATAATATGATGCATGGTTTTGAAAAGATGAATCGCGTGATAGACTTGACATGTGATGACCGAAGTCATTAAAAGAATTTTATCGGGACTCGAAAGATGCTTAAACTCTCACGGTTTTGATGAACCAGGAGCCACTCGATCGAGTCATAGAGGAACTCGGCCGAGTGGTCCTCAAAAAAAGTTTCTACTCGGTTTTTGGGGTGCCATTCGATCGAGTGGGCTAGGTACTCGATCGAGTGCCCCCTGTACGAACTATGGTTCATTTTGTTTTTGATTTCGAAATTGCTTTTTTGAAAAATCGATAATTTTGCTAAGCCGCGTTAAAATATAATGCGATTTATACTCGACTTAAATTTTCGATACTCGTGATATTCGACACTTGATTAAGGACCAATATCGAATATTCGGAGTGATTTTTAGAAAAGACGTTTATAAATTATTTGAAAATCGAACTAAGATGAAATAGATTCTCTCCGCATCGAAATCGTCGTATTTCGTTTTTTAGGACTATGTGATGATTATTTTAGCATCGACGAGATTGATTTAATTCATTTAGATACGACATTCGACTATAGAGTCGATATCGTATTTTAAGAATGATTGTTTTGTATATAAAAATTAGATAGTCGTTGCGATAATAACGGTACGATGAAATAAAAAAAATATGACGACGACTCGATGAAGACTGACGGACGACACAAAAAACGAGAGAGAGAAAGAAGAAGACGGGATTGAATTTGCACCCTCAACCTACATGATTTATTCTCTCGGAACGGGGCTCGTCTAACAGTGGCTTAGGCACGGGAGCGTCGAGGTAATGCGAGTGAGTTATGGCGGTTTATGCGTGGAGGTTTGAGGTTGTCGGGGTTGCAAAAGGTTGCCGGAATTTCAAGGTACGGATATATGGTGTATACTCGGGTGCAAGGTGTGTCGGATTGTATGTGTGTTGTTGAATGCTTCATGTGTAATTGTGTGTGCAAGGGGGTGTATTTATAGGAGAGGTTCCTGACTTTTTCTAGGAAAGGTACCTTTGCTTGGGTGAGAAGAAACACCACTTTGGATAGGAAAAGCACACAATCTTAGATGGAAAAGGATTCCGTCGTTGGATGGAAGAGGAATCCTTTTCCGGCTGGAAAAGGAACCACTCGATCGAGTGGTGCATAGCACTCGATCGAGTGCCCGATCTGACGCCGGTTTTGTGCGGTTTTGCGAGCCTACTCGACCGAGTGGGCCGGTCCACTCGATCGAGTGGGTCTGGGTCGGGTAGGAGTCTCTTTTAGAGATCGAGTTTCATCTCTAACGAGTTTGTTCGGTTGCTTGATTCTTCTTTGTAGCTGATTTTTGTAGTTTTTGACTCTGCATCAGATTCGCGAAGCGATGTGGCAGATATTTATGCCTCGGAAACGTCTTTGACCGTGGTTTGACTCGGCCGCTAAAAGACGGTTTTGCCCTTGGTGTCGGTTTTGACCCAAATTAGTCTTATTTGATTTGAAATGACCCACTGGGTCTGGATTTGAGGTTGGTTTTGTGAGATTTGTACTCTGTAAAAAAATCAAGCCAGAAACTAACGATTTTGAGCCCATATTTGAGTATATTAAAGCATATTTACGTCCGATCATCATCGAGTGTTTTTTGGAAACTGCTATAGACACCTAGCAGCCAAATGTGAGTGTCTACAGTAGTCAACTATGTTTCCAATTTGCGAATGTTCACTTGCTTATCTTCTTTCCGTGGCTCCTTGGCTAATGTTCATATTGTTAAGATCCCTTAGAGGAGTAACCTGCTGACCTACGGTAATTCAAGAACTAAACTGCAAGTAACGAAGGACGGCATCAGATGAATGATGGTGAACCTATTCTATACCAATGTTACATGGTGAATGATACAGAAGGTATGAACTGCATGTAATTAAGCTAAATGTCATGGTAACACTATTAGTAGACTGAATACCTGATTCATTTAGTCTGCCATATTTTTACGTTTTCGAGGTGTAGCTTTAAAGATAGTTGAGGTGTGCACAAATTGGATGCAAATACTCAATACATATATGCACCATGGGAAAGCATGGGAAAGGAAGACGAAGATAATAAAAAAGCATCATTTAAACTGTGCGTTTTCAGTGCAGCAATTACTAAGAACAACACATTCTTCGGTGCACAATTGTGATTCACGAAGAGTAGGCTTTAATGATGGTGGAGATTACTTCTCCCCTAAACAACCTCATTTCCATTCTTTCAACACTATATACTTAAGCAATCTAAAACACTAAAAAAATGGACTTGTTTCCAATTTGAGCTTTGTGGTTGTGACACCTCATTATGCTTGGTGTCTTCTTTTATATAAAGAAGAAAATATTAATTATGCAAACTTTAGTATTATAATTCTTAAATCTAAATCTAAAAATAATAATACCCAAAATTTACTCCGTAACTCCTTGTAGGAAGTTTATGATTTCACTCATATTTTTCCTCATCTATAAAATGATGTTACTAACATCTGCAAAAAAAATAAAAAAAATAAAAAATCATACCGACCCAAAAAATAGCAATGAAATGGAATAAAAACGTAAACCAAAAATTGATACATAATTTGTAATAACCAATTATCCGGTAAGAATTTTATTAATAAGATATCTCAATTGTTAAAATAATATGATATTAAAGTTGTGTAATCAAAATTATTAGCACAACTCATATAAAAAATTCTTTGTAAAAATGTAGAAAATGCTAGTAATATATAATTACTTTGTATTGTATTAATTACAACTAATAAAAGCACATGAACTACATATTGATGAGCTAAACATTTCGTTAGTGCCATTTGTCAATACCTTGTAAAGAGTGACATTTTGGAATGACTTTATATATATATATATATATATATATATATATAGATTACAAAAAAAAAAGGTATAAATACCACATGGATACTACTCTGACAATATATTCTTTAACAGCTGAACTAAAATACACAACACAATAATGCAGCAAAATAGGCCAGAGACAACCAAACAAGAAAACCAATGTCGCCAATAACAACTACAATTATAGGCTTGGTTCCCTCAAAGTCCAAATATCAAAAAATAGCACGGGCCACGAGGATATGACGAGTAACACTGAACAAGGATACCCCCCCCCCCACTGTCGATAGACATGGTGCTATGAGACAAAGAAGTGCGGTCACAACCCTTTAATTGAACAAATATTCTGATTCATTGTCTATTTTTAACGATGCAAAAATATTACTGAAAAGTGTGCGGTCTATTTTGTAATATTTCAAACCTTTAAAGGTGCGCTTACAATCCTCATAGGTTAAGTTTGATCCTTTAAATTGAAAGATCCAAGAATCACCAAAGAACAACTCTTAATTATTTAATTATATGCTACTTTCTCCAACCATTACGATGATTAAGATTAAGATGTGTATTTATGTGATTCTGGCCAGGGAAATCATATACATGCAACAATACCAAAGCGGTGGGTGACCTCATATGAAGGAGTACTGCATGAGGGGAAAATTTACTGCCTCCAGCACTTTGAGGTCGCACAAAACAATAGATCGTACCGGCCAGTCAAAGAAAATCCAAACATCATCAAGTGCACCCCATTTACATCAATACAGTACAGGAGGATACATCAATACAGTATAGTCAAAGGAGAATATTTCACTTCACAAATTCGAATTCCACCCGGTCGACAAATTGAAGGAACGTAAGAACAAAAATGATTACTCTCTCGCATCCAATCCAAGCTTCACACTTACTATAAACGGACCATACAATCCAAGCTCTACATTCCTTTTATGGCAAAAGACTTTACCATATATACAATCCACATATTCTTCCTCTATTTACCAAAAATGTCATTACTTTTTACCCAATTTAATTTAGGTGGACCCATTAAACCATTTGATTTACCAATAATACCCTTACTTTTTACCTATTTTCTTAAAAGTTACCCAAAATTCAATGTCAAGCATGGATTGGATGGGATAGAGTATTTGATAGGCAATCACACCGATAAATGCACTATAAAATGCAACAATTATATTATTTTTCACATTCTATTTGCATATTGATTCCTTTCAACTACATTGTGTAGATGTTGTGGGCTTGCTAACTACAATCGAGGAGAGAGGGAAGTGGTAAAAAAAATGGTCAAACGCATTTAAGGCATATACAAATACAAGATGAAGGGTAACTTGAGCATCTTCAACACACATATAATTACATGTAAAATAATTATCTTACTACAATATAATGACTACATGCAGGCAAAAAATAATCAATGTGACTCTGTGGGGCGATGCATCAGACTTCGTTACTGAAGAAATCGGCAAAAGAAAATAGACATGACATGGTCATAGTGATCACGTCTACAAGTGTCATAAATTATGAAGGTAATAAACTTCATTAGTATACTGATATGGTACATGTCATACTTATTAACAAGGATTATAACACCGATACATGAGATTATCAACTACAATCCACATATGGGACCAAGGTTTTTCTTCACTTGGACTTGTCGGAGACTAAAATGTTACTGCAAAGGTAAGCATTTGACCAAAGCACGATAAAAATGCTGGACACTGAACATGTAGTCGGATACTAGAATAACCACATATTATTATTTGCTGCGTCATTCCAACCTACAGGGACCAAGAACCTGTCCAAATAAGGATCCTCGATGCTGACGTGATAGAAAAAATGCTCACTTTAATACTTGCAGAGCTTCTACAAATAGATGTCACAGATCAGGTAATGTCGACTTACATCACATGCTTATTGATATGAGGGACTAGAAACGTTGTCGGTTAAATGAAATTATTGGAACAAAACAATATATTCAAATGCCACGGAACGATAACTGAAGTAAGAACAAATGTTGACTGGCAATATCAATCTTTCACATCATGCCCAGCTGGAATCGATGACAATGGAAAGTGTCGCTAATGTAACGAATCAATACCCTACCCCAAACAAAGGTAAGAAAAAAAACCAAGAAATAAAAACCAACCCAGAAATATATTAATACCCACAACACAAGTACAGATTAATCACTACAATAGCGAACAAAACAGCTTACACAACTTTGGTGGTCTTTGCGAGGGAAGCTGAGAAGATCATCGGCAGACCAAACGAAGCATTAATAACGCTATATGAAAAGGTACGTAAAAAATACCAAACCAACTACACGAACAAATATTTAACGTATTGTCCTAACAAGAGAAAAAAATCAGGACAGAGGAAAGGAGAAAGTGTTTAACATACTCCAACAATGTGTCGAGAGAGAGTACACCATGAAAGTCAAAGTTGGATTACCAAATAAAATGTCGAACGAGAACTAAAGTGCCAAAATGTATTAACGACGTCAAAGGACCCTCCAACTCCCACCATAGTGGAAAGAAAGGACGAAAATCCAAAGGTAAAAACAAAAATTCTGACTCAACAACAACAAATTCTATTTATCAAATATGTCATATATACTAACGAGGATAATGTTTTGACATGAGCAACCAATAGAAGACAACTTAGAAAAACACCCTACAGAATTAGACCCTACGGGCTGCGGTGAACACCCCAGTTAAAATGAGAAGAGAAAGATAGAGAAGGGGTAAGTGAACTATTATTACGTATATCAACTACAAGTAGTCCATTGCTTATATTTTAAACAAAAAACTAACACACTCGAAATGCGTTATCAATCTGAAGTGGTGGTGAGAAAACTAGCCATAACAAAAGAAACAATGGAAAAAAGGGGTCAAGAGTTGAAAATCCCAAATAAAGCCACAACAAAAAAACAAAGGAAGAATGAAGCGATAATTCAAGAAGATTACGTACTACAATAAAAGTTTAGAAAAAAGACTTATTATTTATTATGTGCAATATTTGATGTTTCCCACTTTAAGTGCACCTTTTTAAACTATGTCGTTCTTTACACATACATGTCATATGTATTTTAGTAGCTTGGATCGTTCAATCTTCCTAACCTGTGCCCTATTCACGATTTACGACAGCCTGTGGAAGTAGATACAGTTACAAACACATGAAATCAAAACAAAAATTATGTACTCCCGTGCGGTGCACAGGCATGGCAACTAGTTGTGAATAAAAAATGCAACATCAAATAATTAAGAAGGGTCATTGATTTACAAGGGAAACCACCATCACAACCCATCACAACCAACCACACAACACCATAAATATCCTAACTTGTTGTCAACCAATCACCCATCACTCCACAGTTAAGAAAACCACACCAAAAAAATCTCAACGACCACATGCATAGAGAGCCGTTCACCGCCACAACAAAAAAGAAGAGACAAAACGAAACAGACGGAAAGAGAAAGAGGGCTCGGCCCAAACCCACCCAAAAAGAACGACACAACCGACCGTCGACACAAACCACCTCCAACAGACTCGGGCGAAAACAAACACGACCCAAGACAAAAAAAAAGACCCATTAAAAAACAATCCCAGACCGTCTTCCATAGGGCTACGGTGGGGGGGAAGGGGCGAGGGGAGGGGGGAACATCTAGCCAGAACCATGCAAGACAATACGGGACAAATCAAGAGAATCAAACAAACCAACCAACAATTTACAAGAGATGGGGAATGGGGGCGATGGGAGGGGGGATCACCTCTTATAAGCTGGAGACAAGACACAACCATCAAAAGGACCACTCCCTGAGGTGGTCCCGGGACGGAGACCAGACAAAGACGACGGGCGGTAAAGGAGTCGATGCACGACGACCAGCGAAGGGAGAGAGGCGGTAGCGATGGAAGGCCAAGGACGACGATCAGATGGGATCGGGCACGATAAAACTTAGACCGACACAACATCGAACACTAAAGAACAACGGCAGGGAAGGGACCCAAAGCGCAGAATCATCGAGAAATCATCGAGAGAGGTAGATCAAAGATGTAGACTGATCGAGTGGCTGAAGATGGAGCTAAAAATTAGCACCATCTCCGGCAAGGATTGAGAGAGAGGAGAGAAATGGAGGGTGGCGGCTGTGATGATGAGCAGTTAAGGTTTGGGATTAAGGATCTTTTATGTAGAGTCGTAGAGAGGAGGACAATATTTTTATTGTGAGAGAAGCACACAACTTTTGTAAAATTTTCTGAACTACCGCGGCCGCCCACGATTTGATCTCACACTCCGGGGCGGAGTCTCTTGGCCGTCGTACTCGTAAGCAGAAACGGTTGTTATTATTGATTATGAGAATTTGGAAAATAGCTCGAAAAGAGCAGTCATCTGATCATTGGTCAGTGGCCTGGCGGGATAGGTAAGGCGCTCGGGACAGACCCCGAAGCACCAGCATGAGTAACTGAAGGAAGATGGGTTACACGAGTGACTCTAGCACCAGACCCCCTGGACTTGACCTCAGACTCTGACTCAGACTTCGACTCGGACTTAGACTCAGGCATGTCTCCTTCCCCGATGACCAGCTTGTAGATTCTTCCTTGACTATGAGTCCACTTGACATTCTTCTTCCAAGCCCTATTTCCCGTCTCGAAGCCAGCATCCGAGATCAGCTTTGTTTGGTCGAACCTATTGCTGCGGAGAATGAGGTTGACTAGGTCTTCCTTTGGAGTCGAGGCTATTGTGTCTTCCCCGAAAAGTAGCCCCAGCGTGGGCTCAGTATTTTTGGCGCCATCTGACTGGATGAGGGTGAACACATCATCCGGAATATAGTTGCAGTCCCTGGCCAATTGGGTCCCGGGGTGCACAGCGTTGGGTTGGAACAGACCAACCTGGACAGCCCTAAATACTGGCGTGACGAAGTAATCAGTCATCTGTGGGCTATAAGGGCTCAAGAAGATACCCTTAATGACATTGCAGGCCTTTTCAATTCCTGCTCAGACAATGTTGCCCGGTGTTGTGGCATAACCGAGGCCGAAGTGAGAGTCTTCGTCCTTAAGGACCTCGATAATCTTCCCAGGTTGAAGATAAGGTCTGGAGGTAGCCCCCGGGAAGTACCTCAAATTATGTAGCATCGTGTCGATGCTAGTGGTGAAGTGGGGCTTGAAGAGGTATTCCTCCTCGATCATCCCCATGAAATCGAACCCCCAAAGGTTTGTGCGGCCCGTGGCATTACAGCTAGCCACGGTCATAGGGGTAACACTACCATGCATGGGCAACTTTATTTTCCGATGGAGGGTGGAGGATACTGCTTTGACCGCTTGGATCCATGGCCTCCCTAGAAGCAGGTTGAAGGAAGAGGTGACATTGATCACCTGGAACTCCATCTCCATTTCTACTGGGCCTGTTATGATGGTAAGTATAATGGCCCCAGCTATCGACTTTGGACTCCCATGAAAAGTCTGGATGGTTTGAGCATTCAGAATGTAATCGGCCTCGGTAATGCCGAGGGCTTTGGCGATCCTTAAGGGAAGGACGTTGACCGCGGACCCGTCATCAATTAAGGTCATCGGGAGGTACTTCTGCGGCATATCACCGTAATATAGAGGGCTAAGTTGTGGGAATCCCCGAACGGTGTCAGATCGGCTTCGGAGAAGGTAATTAGTGGGCCTTCATCCTTAGCTTTGCCCTTCAAGTGGGGTAGGACCGTGGCTATCATTCCAGCAGGGTAACCAGGGAGTCAATCTTAATATGATCGAAAGCCTTAGTAAGTGCCTCTCGATGTTCTTGCAAGCTAACCAGGAGTTGCCATATGGTGAGGTCAACTCGAGTCTTCTTTAGTTGCTTCACAAGAGCCGTGTCAGCGGTCAGCTCTTCAGGGGCGACCTCTGTCCTAACTAGCTCAGTGATGGTTGCCGAGATAGGGGTGTCCCTGGAGCTAGTAGCTTGGTAGGGACGACCGGTTTTGGCGAGGTGGTTACTGGCTAAGACTTTGGACTTAGCCTTTCGGATTTCCTCAAGGGTAATAGGAACAACTTCCCCTTTGACGAGGTAGACATCGTCCTCGTCGTCAAACCAGATCCCGTTCACTTGCGGGACAAATGGAAAGATAAGATGGGAACAGTCAATCACCTCCCCGACAAAGATGGCATGGGAGCTGAAGGGATTGTCTTTGTTACTCGGTTTGTCCCCGGGCAACAAGATCTTACCACTCTCGATCAGGTCCTGAATAAGATGCTTCAGCTTCCAATATTTTTCAGTATCATGCCCATTGCCCCGGTGGTTTTGGCAATAGGCATGTGCATTGTAGCTTTTGGATCGTCGATTAACTGAAACTTCAGGAGTTGGGCTTATCGATTGGATTAGGCCCTTGGAAGATAGCCTTTTTAAGGCATAAGTATAGGTAGTACCTATATCAGTGAATACCCGAAGCGGGGTACTCTTATTGGACGAGGCATCAAGTAGATTGACCTCATCAAAAATGTTACGGGTTGCAGCTGGGGCCTTAATAGTGGAGGAAGAGGCCCCTTGGTATCCCTTGCTAGAAGCCTTAGTTAGGCCCTCTAGCCTCAGATCATCTTCGATTCGCATACCCATTTCAGTAAGGGTGGTGAGATTGGTTATGACAGCGTACCGGAGATAGACCCGGTAGGAGGGAAGGAGGTTCTTGACAAAGGCCTCCACCAGAGTTTTCTCGCTGGGCTTCTCGACCACCTTCACACTTTCTGCCCTCCAGCGTTGAAGGTACTTAGTGAAACCTTCTTTGGGCTCCTGGGCCATAACCTCTAGGGAGCACATGGTGGTTTGGATCTTAGTATTATCAGCATAGTTCCGAGCAAATTCCTTAGCCACATAATCCCAAGTTGGGTATTTTTTGGGTCTAGTCTATAGTACCATCTGGCCCGTGGGTGCTTCTCGAGGGATGCATCAAAAAGATTCTTGAACATGGAAGAATCTACCCCCTTGATAGCCTTAAATCCCTTGAAAGCCCACACACGTAGTAACGGGTCTTCAGTCCCCTCAAACATCGGCAAACCCGTGAGATTCAGGTTTGCGGGTAGCTTGTCGTTCACCAGGGAATAGTCACGGGAGTTTTCCCTATGATGTTGTTACCCCCAAATAAGTGGACATGTTCCTCTAGTCGGCGCACTGCACTAACTAATTCAGCGAGGGGCCCA
Source organism: Agrostemma githago (assembly GCA_958450325.1). Classification (NCBI taxonomy): domain Eukaryota; kingdom Viridiplantae; phylum Streptophyta; class Magnoliopsida; order Caryophyllales; family Caryophyllaceae; genus Agrostemma; species Agrostemma githago. The sequence continues at coordinate 9,533,032 of OY288261.1, read as the reverse complement.
GTGTTTTCAAGCCGGTGGTAGGAGTCCCTTGCCCACAACAGTCAAACGGGCATTGACAGCCACTTGATTGGCCCTCATTGCCGCCAGTTGGGCCTCGATCTCGATCGAAAGCTTGCTTCATTCTGAGTCTGGTTGACGGTAGCCTGTCTATAAGAATACCGCGTAATCAGAAAACGAACCCAGACCTTGGAATCAAAATAGTACATCCCGAGCAAGAAAAAGACAACGAGAAAACGACTCGAGAAAGACACCCAGACGGGTGACTCGTGGGTGGCGTGACTTCCTTAGGATTCGGCTATGTGGGCCGAGTCCCATTCGAAGGAAAGACCACGTGAGATTTTCCCAGACTTTGGACTCGAGTGTCTAAACGGACTTTTTTTTGTAGAGGCATGCCCTACGCGGGTTGGTCATGCCTTTAAGATAAGGCGGACTTGGGATGGGGAGGAAACCCGTGATGTAGGATCAATGGAGTTTCGACGCTATAAACCTTCGACATACTATGAAAAGACCCGACACACGGATAACGGTAGGCCCTATAATAAGGAAGGTGTTTTTTTTAAAAAAAAGGGTTTGAATTCCGAGAAATTCGGAGGACGGATCCAACTTTTGAAATTGGTAAAAATACCGTCGGGACCGAGTTTTTTTGAAAAGGTTGAAAGTTTTCGAGTTTCGAAATGGGCAGCATGCCACATAAAAATAGGCTGTTAATCGTAAGTCTAAATTTCGGCAGCATTCCGAGTTTTTGAAAACTTGATATTTTGAAAAGATACATTTTTTTTGAATGACAGTTTTTGAAAATGACACGGAAACCAAGTAGCACGTAGTCACGAAAACAATATAATGACACCATGTATGTTTTACGCTAAGTCTCGGTCAGTCAAAATCGGGTATATACCAACACCGATGGCTCTCTCGTAAATCAGGACGGACTTCCTAAGCCGAGTTGGTCTTAGAACATGCCGTGAAACTCATACGAGTACGGCCATAGATGTCTTAAGCGCACCATTTAGGAATGCACCGCGGTATAGTGGGACGTCGATCACAAGTAACCGGCCCTGGCAAAAATTAGTTATACATGAACCATCGAACTAAAACGCGTACGTTATTAATCGAACGATTTCTTTTCGAGCCTCACCCTGAGAATCCCGATGACAAAAAGTACATCAGGTATCCCCAGCGGAGTCGCCAAATTGTGGACATGACATAGGTCCACCCCGACGCAGTCACACGCGGGTTTGAGTAGCGATATGTTTCTCGTGTGAGATAATTCTTGAGTCGAAATTTAAATCGAAATAGGAGTCGCCACCGAAATTTGTGGGAGTTCGGGCCCGTTTGAACCCACTCTATATTTCGGTGGACCGAGCACAAAGTAAGGCCCACTTTGACACTAGAGCTTATGGGGTTCGTCCCTTTGCATTACGATATCGATGTCGAGTTTTCGGGTATCGTATATTGAATGACTCTCGTGCGCCGACGGTTTCGGGTATCCAAAAACTGAGGTTCTGAGTAAGGGGTGAGAGTACGTGTTGGTAAGCCCACAAAGGGCACCCAACCCCGCCCGCACATAGCGACCTCTACTAAGATATTGATCGTTTTTTTAATACACGCGCTAGTAATTCGGTAAAATATTATGCAAACAATGTTTTACGATATATAAATATAGAATGGGTTGCTACGTCATTTAATGCATCTCGGTTTACGTCGAAGTGGTTTGGCATGCGATGTTCATTTAAATGCGATAAATGCAAACATCGAAAATGAAAGCTCGTAAATAAATACATATTACACGGGCGGAAGTACAATCCGGAATTACAATACAAAGAACGTAGTGATAATATAAATGAGTAAGACGGTTAGAATAATGATGCGATGCATGATTTCGAAAAGGGAGACACGTGATTGGATTAGCACGCGACGACTAAAAGTCGTAGAAAAGATTTGATGAGGCTTATATTATTAGGTTCACGTTGTAGCACTATGGAGGTCACTCAATCGAGTCATGGAAGGGACTCAATCGAGTGCCCTTCGTGAGGACCCCCTACCTCTTATTGAGGGGGTGTGGACATGACATAGGTCCACCCCGACGCGGCCACGCGCGGGTTTTGGGAGGCGAATGAATCTCCATATGAGATAGTCAAATTGAAATTTAAATCGAAGTTGGAGTCGCCACCGAACTTTGTGGGAGTTCGGGCCCGTTCGAACCCACTCTATGTCGTAGTGGGCCATGCACAAAGTACGGCCCATTTCCGATGTCAGAGCTTATTGGGTTCGTCCCTTTGCATTATGATACCGATACCGACGTTATTGGATATCGTGTATTGAATGACTCTCGTTACCAATGGATTCGGACATCCGGAAACCATGGTTCTGAGTAAGGGATGAGGGTACGTGTTGGGAAGTTCACTAAGAACACCCAACCCCGCCCGCACTTAGCGGCCTTTACTAAGATATCGTTCGTTTTTGGTGTACACGCGTTAGTTCGACGGTTAAATGATATGCAAAGATTATTTTCCCTAAGCATGTGAGAGAAAAATAAATGGGTTGCTAAGTCGTTTAATGCATATTAAACTAATAACGTCAAAGTTATTTTATCATGCGAAGTTCGTTTTAGTCTAATAAAACAATAGAAATAAATAAATTGCTACAAACACGAGAAAACGAGTTAGTAACGATTGAATAAATTGAATAAGGATGTAAATACGGTAATATGCAGGATTTTGAAAAAGGTTTATGACACGTGATGGATTAACACGTGTTGACCGAGGTCAAAAAAAGTATTTATCGAAATCTGAAAATATGTCGCAAAAGTCGCTTTTTTATGTAAGATCCGAAAAGAATGGAAAAGCGAGAAAACGAAAAAGAGGGGTTGGCCATCCAGGCCTCCGCGCGAGTCGCCTGACAGGCGTGCGACTCGCGTGGGGGTCTGCCCGTTTTTTTTTATTTGTCGAAAATCGTTAATTTTTTTATAAATCGCGTACAAATATGGATTAATTTATACCCGATTCATATTTTCGATATTCGTCATATTCGATATTCGATTATGAAATCGATATCGAATAGTCAGAATGTTTTAGAAAAGGTTTTGAAAAAAAGTTTGTTTTGAACGAAAAGAGAAAAAAAAGAATTTGAACGAAAAAAATGTCAATTCTCTCCGCGTAAAAAATCGTCGAATTTGTTTAAAAAATGTAACAATTTTTTAGCATCAACGAGATTTAATTTAGTTCTTGTTAGATAGGATATTCAATTAGAGAATCGGTATCGTATTTTAAGAACGTTTGTTTTATGAAAATATTTTTATAATATCGATACTAGAATATAAAAAATATGTGACGAACGACCCGTAATAATAATAAAAAAACGATGAACGACGCAAGAGAAAAAAAACGAAAAAAAAACGTGGAGAAAGGAGAGAATCGGGTTTGATTTACACCCTCAACCTACATGATTTGTTTTCTCGGAATAGAGCTCGTCGGAAAGTGGTTTAAACACGGGAGCGTCGAGATGATGTGGGATGAGTTTGGGTGTCGGTTTGGTCGTGTGATGGGACGGGTTTCGGTCGGCTTCTCGGGGTCGGATTCGTCGGTATTTTGACAATATTTCGGTGCTTCTTTGTATGTCGGGATTTGCTTTGAATTATTTTTGCTAGATGTCGATGATGTATGAACGATAGATGTGTCTTTCATGTGTTGTGCAAGGGGCTATTTATAGGAGTATTCCCGACCTTGGCTAGGAGAAGTAGTTGGATTGGATTTACCGCTTAGGATAGGAAATGTAGGAAGTCGAGAGGAACGCAAATTCCGTTGCTTGGTGAAGAAGCAACAAATCTCGGCTGGTTGGTGGAGTATTTCGGCCGAGCTCATGCTTGGTCGAGTATCTGATTCGGTTTTCGGATAGAGTTCCTACTTGAGATCGAATTCTATCCTTAAACGGATTTGTTTAATATTTTTTGAAGCTGATTTTTTGTAGTATTTGAGTCCAAACCGGACGTGTGGTGTCACGGCTGGTTTGTGTGACTCAGAAAAAAAATATCTTTGACCGGGTTTGACCCGGTCGCTAAAAGACGGTTTTGCCCCTGGTGCCGGATTCGACCCAAATTAGTCTTATTTGACTCGAAACGACCCACTGGGCCCGGATTTAAGGTTGGTTTAGTAAGATTTGTACTCCGTAATAAGCCCAAGCCAAATATCCATGATTTCGAGCCCATATCCGAGTTCGTCAAAGCACGTTTGTGTCCGATCATCATCGGGTGTTTGGCGAAAACTACTATAGACACTTGGCGGTCAAAATGTGGGTGTCTACAGAGCCCCCACTCTGACTGAGGCTTGGACAAGGCAAAAGTCAGAGTATCTACCAGGCCAATCGAGGATTAAAACCTGGCAGACTTCCGATCGGGTCGTTTATAGTCCGTTAGACTTGCGTGAAGGGCTCGCCAGCCATAAGATAGAAATCATACCTGGATAGATGTCTATAACGGCGCGGGGACTTTCTACTAAAAAAGTCTTGGGTGTATCTGCTTGTAGATGCATCCCGTCTTGGAATCACGTGGGAGCTTGCCTGTAAGCTCTGGGTGTATATGTTTGTAAATACATCCTGTCTTGGAATCACGTGGGAGCTTGCCTGTAAGCTCTGGGTGTATCTGCCTGTAGACACATCCTGACAAAAATGTTGCTTGAGTTTCCACTGGGGAGTTTTTCGAGAATCCTTTGGGAGTCTTGGTGTACCTGTCTGTAAATTGCATGTAACATTTAGGTAAAATACCGACTCATGCTGGGGAAGAAATGATTTTTGACCGATTTTTGGAAAGAAAAATGCTGAAATTTTTTTTTAAAATTTTTGGAAATAAAGATGCTTGGGATGACTTGATTCCTGATTCGATTCTGACACGGATTCCTAAAATCCTCTGGTTAGGCCTGTATGCCTAGATGAAGTAGGGAGTATGGCGAAAACTCCTATTCCCGTGGTGACTAGGAAAGAGATTTTCTCTATTATAAATAGAGAGTTCTTGCCCTTAATCTTCTCGTATTCCAACCCAAATATTTTCTTTTATCTTAAAATCCCTTTAGACTTTCAAGACAAAAACGAAACTTTTTGCTATGGGTATCGAACATCTGACCGCGATGCTTCATGCGTGGGCCCAGAATTTTCGAGACGAAGATAAAGTTCAGCTAACTCAGATGGGAATTGTTGCTTTATTCCCGCTTCAACGACTCAAGGTGGATGCACATTTCTTGGACGCTTGCTTATCCTTTTGGGATTCTACCCACCATGTTTTTGCCTTTCCTCGGGGAGAAATATGTCCCCTTCCTGAAGAAATTGCAGCCGTAGGGGGTTGGTGTCCCAATGCTCATCCTGCTATTCCTCCTTTTTATCCTGATCCAAGGAGGAGATTGAGGGATTTTCTTGGGTTGTCTCATGCTGAGACAGCTCGTATGGTAAAAGGGAGTTCTGTCTCCGTGTTTGATCTGGTTGACAAATTCATGGATCCTAATGGCGCAAGAATCACTTCCACCCATAGACGTAGGGCTTTTGTCTTTTGTATGCTGCATCGATATGCCTTCAAAGGTCGGATGGATGCTGACTCGTGTTTAGGCGAAATCAGGCTAATCAGCATAGTTGACCAGATGGAGACAGGTCACAGCCCAGCTTGGCTGATAATTGGGGAGATTATTATGGGTCTTGACACTAGGAGACTTGACCCGGATCGGCAATTAACAGGAAGTATTCGCCTTCTGCAGGTATTGGACCGTTTTTTTCCGAATTTTTTTTTTTTTTTTTTTGAAATTTTCCGATTTTATTTTTTCGAATTTTTTCGAATTTTCAGAAAAAAATATTTTTTGATTTTTTCTTCGGAATTTTTTGATTTTTCGAAAGTTTTTGACTTTTCAAAAATTTTGCAGATTTGGTTATCCGAGCGCCTGTCGATTATAGAGCCCCCGGTGAGCATATCCAGATATCGAAGCTGTCAAATTGGCTCACGATCCCGACGGATAAGCTCGAGTCATCACATAAATCGGAAGTATTGGGATGAAGAGCTAAAATTCCATGGTGGGCCCTTGATTAGGTGGAACGTGATCTGTTGGTTCCTCTCGAAGCTGACGGGACTAGCTAAAAGAGATAAAGCCCGCTACCTGGTGATCTTGTCTTTGGATTGGACCGTCCATATTTACCCAGATCGTATCTTAAGGCAGTTCGGTTCGTTTCAGCAGATTCCCGAGACTGAAGCAATCATTAGCGTTTCGCTCCAATTGACGGACGCTATGTGTGACACGTGGTTACAACGCTGGTTTACCCGTGTCATATGGACTATACCTCGCCCTTGTCAGACCGTTTGGGTTTCCGAATCATATCGCAAGTGGACTTCTGAAGAATCCAAAGAGGCCCGTAAAGCTTTAAAGACTGGCGAGGCTTTTGACCTAGCCCGTAGAGAATCGATAGAACACAATAGATGGTTCTTTGACGAAGATGAAACTTCAACTACCCACGTCCGGCCAGAGTCGGGTCCTAAGTCAAGAACTAAGACTCGAGCTAAAGAGACCGGTGCTAGCGACTTGGAGAGAAGGCTTGGGCCGAACATGGCGGCCCGAGATAGGCTAGGCCCGCGCGAGCGACTACCCGAGAGGGTGACGGCTCGACTAGGACCGACTGAGGTGACCGGGGAATCGAGTTTGAAAATAAAAACGAGCCCGGGTTAAGGAGATTCCCTTGGTTATTCGGGAACGCTCACCTCCACGTCGACGCAGGTGGACCGAAAAAGAAGCTAAGGACAAGGGAAAGGGAAAAATGCCTTAGTTTTTTTTTATTATTTAAATATTAATACTATTTATGTGTGTGTGTTTTTTTGGATTTTTTTGTAATTGGATTTTTTTGAAATAAATAAAGGAAGTTTATTAAAAAAAACCGTTCCTGTTTTTTCGATTGCAGTGGTTGAGCCCTTTTGAGGGGCTGCCTACGTATCCACAAATAGCGGAATCAAACCAAACGTAGTTCAGACTTAATTTGCAATTTCGAAATACATCAAGACTATTGGTTCAAGATGTTTATAACAGTAGAATAAGTAATTCCAACTTTTGACTTGTCTTTAAAAGTTTATTTTGAAAAGTTGTTTTTTTGTTTAATAAACTTTTGCAAATGACATTGAGGGAAATGGGTTAAGGGTAATAACGTTTCAGCTGGTCCAGGTTAGTTGGGTTGACAAACTCATTCCCATCCAGATCTATTAGCATCACCGCTCCGCCCGATAGAATCTTCTTTACCGAATAAGGTCCGGCCCAGTTAGGTTTGAACTTTCCCCTTGGGTCTACTGGTAATAAAGCTCGAACAGACTTGAGAACCAAATCTCCTTCTTTGATATTCCTGGGCCTTACCCTCTTATTGAAAGCCCGTTGGATCCTCTTTTGATATATTTGAATATTATTGAGGGCACGAGATCGTCGTTCGTCTAAAAGGACTAACGAGTCATATCGTGCTCGGACCCAATCGGCTTCGGGTACTTGACTTTGGAGCAAGATTCTGAGTGACGGCACCTCTAACTCAACAGGTTGGACTGCCTCCATTCCGTATGTAAGGTAATACGGTGTTGCCCCGGTCGTAGTACGAATCGAGGTCCGATATCCCTAAAGTGCAAATGGTATCTTGTCGGGCCAATCCCGGTAATTATTAGCCATCTTTTTGAGTATGGTGACAGTAGTCTTGTTAGCTGCTTCTACCGCTCCATTGGTTTGGGGTCGGTAGGGTGAGGACATATGCCTTTGGATCTTGTACTTGGCTAGCAAGGCTGCCGTTTCGGCTTGAAAGTGGGTCTCGTGGTCACTGATGAATTCATGAGGGATCCCATACCGGCATATTATCCTATTTTGAATAAATTTGGCAACATGGCTGGCGTTGAGAATACGGTAGGACTCCGCTTCGACCCATTTGGTGAAATAGTCGATCGCTACCAAAATAAAGCAGTGTCCTCCGGTTCCTGAGGGATTTATCTTTCCGATTATATTGATTCCCCACGTTGAAAACGGCCAGGGTGACGTCATGGTGTACAGCAGGGATAGTGGCATATGCTGCACATTAGCGAAAATCTGTCAATTATGGCAACGTTTGACATAAAGCTGACAATCGGTTTCCATGCTGTTCCAGTAATATCCGAGTCTCATGATCTTCCGGACTAGCATCTGGGCGTTCATGTGAGGACCACACTCGCCGTCATGTACTTCGGCCATGACCTTCTCAGCGTTACCCTTATCGACACATAAAAGGAGAGCCCCCTGCGGTGTCTTTTTTTAAAGTTGTCCATCGTCGGTACGGACGAACTGGGTCGCTAGCCTACGCAAGGCCTTCTTGACTCGATTGTCGGCCCCGGGTGGATACTCCCCGGTCGTCAAGTATGCTTGGATAGCCTTATACCATGGCTCGGGATCGGGTATCTCGATATCTTCGATGTCGTGGATATATGCTGGCTCGGATCGTCTTTCGACACAGATTCGCATGCTGGTCACATGATCGGGAATGTTTAGTAAAGATGCCAGTTTTGAAAGTGCATCTGCGAACTGATTTTCTTCCCGAGATAGGTATATATATTCTACCTTTTTGAATTGTTTCTCGAGATCCCTTACTCGTGCCTGGTAGGCCACGAGGTTGGCATTTCGGGTTTTCCATTTTTGGAGTGCTTGGTTAATGACCAGAGATGAGTCGCCGTGTACTCGGGGGTTTGTGACCCCTAAATCGGCGGCGGCTTGTAGCCCGTGGATACATGCTTCATATTCTGCGGCGTTATTGGTGCCGTCAAAGTCCAATTTGATAGAGACGGGAGTATGTTCCCCTCTCGGCGAGATTAGGAGAATTCCGACTCCAAATCCTCGGAAGTTGGATGCTCCGTCGAAGTATAAATCCCACGTCTCGGTGTCAGTATGGAAAATATCTTCATCCGGGAAGGACCAAGTGTCGGTGTGTCCTTCTTCGGTTATGGGACTGTCAGCGAGAAATTCGGCTACTATTCGGCCTTTGATGGCTTTCAACGGTACGAACTTTAGATCGAATTCTGCCAACATAATGGTCCATCTTGATATCATGCCGTTGAGAATGGGCTTTTCGAAAAGATACTTGATCGGATCCATTCTAGACAGTACTTGTACCTCGTAGCTGAGCATGTAATGTCGGAGCTTCTTAGTGGCCCAGACCAAGGCTAAACATGTCTTTTCGAGCATGGTGTACTTACACTCGTACTCTAAAAACTTTTTGCTGATGTAGTATATAGCTCGTTCTTCGGAGTTGACCGTTTGGGCTAGCATAGCCCCCATGGCTGTCTCTGTCGTGGTTAGGTACAGCGACAAAGGCAAACCGTGTTGAGGTGGCATCAGAACCGGTGGTGAAGACAAGATTTCTTTGATTCTGTCAAAGGCTGCTTGACACTTGTCGTCCCATAGTAACCGTTCCCCTATTTTCAGCTTCTTGAAGATTGGTTCACACACCATGGTTAGCTTTGAAATGAACCTGCTGATGTATTGGACTTTTCCGAGAAACCCTCTTATCTCCTTTTCGGTCTTAGGGGGCTGCATCTCGGTGATGGCCTTAATTTTGGCTAGATCGACTTCGATACCGCGTTGGCTAACGATATGACCCAGTAATTTGCCAGAGGTTACCCCGAAACTGCATTTCTGAGGGTTTAACCTCATATTGTACTTGCGTAGTCGGGAGAAGAATTTTCTCAGAGCGGTGATGTGACCGTCCCTGTCTTTAGATTTGACGATCATATTTTCCACGTAAACTTCCACTTCTTTATGCATCATGTCATGTAATAAAGTTGTGGCAGTTCGTTGATAGGTGGCCCCGGCATTGATGAGACCAAATGGCATGACAGTATAGCAATAAGTACCCCAAGGTGTAATGAAGGTGGTCTTATCCATATCTTCCTCTGCCATTTTTATTTGATTGTACCCGGCGTACCCGTCCATGAATGATAGAAGAGCATGATCAGCTGTGTTATCCACCAGTATATCGATGTGTGGTAACGGGAAATCGTCTTTCGGGCTCGCCTTGTTAAGATCCCGAAAGTCTACACAGACACGTACCTTACCGTCTTTTTTAGGAACCGGTACGATGTTCGCAACCCAATCTGGATACTCGGAAACTCGTATGAACCCAGCCTTGAATTGTTTGTCGACCTCCTCCTTGACCTTGAGGGACCATTCGGGCCTCATGCGTCGGAGTTTCTGCTTAACCGGCTTGAACCCTTCCTTGATCGGTATATGGTGCTCGGCTATTTCGCGGTCTATCCCCGGCATGTCCTTGTAGGACCACGCGAAGACGTCTTTGAATTCTTGATGGAGATTGATGAGTTGTTGTTTCTCCTCGGGATCTAGAGATAACCCTATCTTAAGCATCTGAGGCTCTAAGGTTGTTCCCACGTTGATGGATTCGGTTTCTTCGATTACCGGATTGCGGGATTCCCTTTGCTCTAGTTGCTCGATCAGATGTGGAGGTAAGGATACCTGTTCGTCGGGTTTCTCAATGTCATTGCACAGAATATTTTGAAAATTAAGGAAATTTTGAAAATGAGACAAGTCGTAAGCAGAACGGTTGTTATTATTCATAAATTGAGAAAATAGCTCGAAAAGAGCTGCCATCTGATCGCTAGTCAGTGGCGGGATAGGTAGGGTGCCTGGGACAGACCCCGAGGCACCAGGAATAGCTAAAGGGAGAGGGGGAGTTACAGGACTGACCCTAGCACCAGACTCACTAGACTCAATCTCAGACTCTGACTCGGACTCCGACTCGGACTCAGACTCAGATTCTGGCATCTCTCCTTCCCCTGTGATCAGCTTGAAAGTTCTTCCTTGACTGTCAGTCCATTTGACAGTCTTCCTCCAGGCTCTTTTTCCGGTCCCGGATCCAACATCCAAGATCAGCTTGGATGGATCGAAGGTGCGGCTACGAGAATGAGACTGACTAGCTCTTCCTTCGGTGTTGGGACCGTGAGTTCCTCTCCAAAAAGTAGCGCCACTGCGGGCTCAGCATTCTTAGCATCTTCGGACCGGCTGAGGGCGAAGATGTCGTCTGGTATGTAGTTGCAGGCCTGGGCCAAGTGGGTCCCAGGGCGCGTGGTTGTGGGCCGGTATAGGCCTGTTTGGACGGGCTCGAACACCGGCGTGACGAAGATGACTTTGCCGGCTCCGGCTTGACCCATGTTTTTTGGGGTTAGGGTGTAACCCAGATCGGTTTGAATCCTCTCGTTATCCAGAACTTCGAGAATTTTTTCTGCAGGGAGATCGGGCCTTGATGTAGCCCCCGGTAGAAAGCCCGGATTTTGCAACATCTGGTCAATGCTAACCGTAAAGTAGGGTCGGAAAAGGTATTCTTCGTCGATGGTCCCTATGAAGTCGAACCCCCAGAGATCGGTGCGGCCCGAGGTGTTGCAGTTAGCCACAGTCATAGGTGTGGCTTCTAGGGTGATGACGGTATCGTGCAAGGGTAGCTTGATCTTCCGATGCAGGGTGGAGGATACAGCCCTGGTCGCGTGGATCCAGGGTCTTCCTAAAAGAAGGTTAAAGGAAGAAGTTACGTCGATTACTTGAAATTCCAGCTCCTTTTCTATCGATCCCGTTATGATAGTAAGCTTCACGGCCCCAGCTACTAACTTTGGACTTCCGTCGAAAGCCTGAATGGTTTGAGCTGTAGGAATGTAGTCGGCCTAGGTGATGCCGAGGGCTTTGGCGGTCCTTAAGGGGAGAACGTTGACTGCGGACTCGTCATCGATTAGGGTCATGGGCAGATATTTCCCACGGCAGATCACCGTGATGTAGAGGGCCATGTTGTGGGCTGGCCCAAATGGTGGCAGATCAGCATTGGAGAAGGTAATAAGTGGGCCTTCTTCTTTAGCCTTCCTCTTTAGGTGGGGCAGAACCGTGGCTACCATTTTAGCTGGAGTAGCCGTAGAGTCGATTTTGACTTGATCGAGGGCCTTAGTAAGTGCCTCTCGATGTTCTTGGGAGCTGACTAGGAGTTGCCATATAGAGAGGTCAACTCGAGTCTTGCTCAGCTACTTTACAAGAGCTTTCTCGGTGGTTGGCTCTTCCGGGGCGACCTCCACCCTAGGTGGCTCGGCAATGATGAGGGCGTGACTGTTGGCTAAGGCCTTGGACTTAACCTTTTGGATCTCCTCGGGCGTGATAGGGATAGCTTCTCCCTTGGTGAGATAGACGTCGTCTTCGTCATCACACCAGATCCCGTTTATTTGCGGGACAAACGGGGAAATGAGATGTGAACAGTCCATGACCTCCCCGGAGAAGATGGCGTGAGTGGCCAACGGGTTGTCCTTGTTGCTGGGCTTGCCTCCAGGTAAGGGGATCTTCCCACTTTCGATGAGGTCCTGGATGAGGTGCTTTAGTTTCCAGCATTTCTCGGTATCGTGGCCCTTGCCACGATGGTACTGGCAATAGGCTTGGATGTCGTAGGACTTGGAGCGACGCTCGACTGGGAGCTCAGGTGTTGGGCCTATCGGGTTGATCAGGCCTTTCGATGAGAGCCTTTGTAAGGCATTGGCATAGGTAGTACCTATGTCGGTGAATACCCGGGGTGTGGTATTCTTTTTGGACGGGGTGTCAAGTAGATTTACCTCGTCAAAGATGCTACGAGTAGCAGCGGCAGATGTGGGCTTGCTTGTTGACGAGCTGGCCTCTTGGTATCCCTTGGTGGAGGCCTTAGTGAGGTTTTCCAACCTTAGATCATCCTCGATTCTCGTTCCCATCTCGGTTAGGACCGCGAAGCTAGGTATAATGGCGTACCGGAGATGGATCCGGTAGGCGGGTAGGAGATTCTTGACAAAGGCTTCAACTAGGACTTTTTCACTGGGCTTATCGACCAGTTTGACGCTTTCAGCCCTCCAGCGTTGAAGGTACTTCGTAAACCCTTCCTTTGGTTCCTGGGCCATTACTTCCAGGGTGCGCATCGTGGTCTGGATTTCCGTGTTGTCGGCGTAGTTCCGAGCGAATTCCGTTGCCACGTCATCCCAAGACTTTTACTTCTTGGAATCGAGCCTATAGAACCAGGCTCTCGGGTGCTTCTCGAGGGAGGAGGCAAACAAATGTTTGAACATGTTTGACTTAACCCCCTTAAGGGCCATAAATTCCTTGAAAGCCCGGATATGTAATACCGGGTCTTCAGTTCCTTCGAACATTGGGAGGCCCGTCAGGTTGAGATTGGCAGGCAATTCGTCGGTTAGGGGTGCGTAGGCCCGAGCATTCTCCGTATGAATCGAGTTGTGGGTCGACAAATGGACCTGCTCTTGCATCTTCAGGACTGCGCTAGTCAATTCGGCTAATGCCCCCTTAGTTTCGTCTTCGCCTCTCGGCCTATCCTGCTCCATAGCGCTTACCCAGGTAACGATGGCTATTTGGTCTCCCCTCATCTGGTTCAGTTGATCTTGGATCTTGGCCAACGAGGCGGTCAGTTGATCAATGGAGTCCTTAGTCATGGTTCGGGTGTGGGGTGGCCTGTCTGTAAGAACACCGTGTAATCAGAATCGGACCCAAGTCGAAAGGTGCATCCCGAGCAAGAAGAGGAAAAGACTAGACTCGGAAAAAAGACTAAAAACCGACTCCTAGACGGGTGACTCATGGACGGTGGGCTTTCTTTAGGATTTTGGCGGAGTGGGCCTAGTCCCGTGTGAAGAAAAACCTACGTGTGAGCTATTCCCCAGACTTTGGACTCGATTGTGTAAGTGGGCTTCCCTTTGTAGCAGTTTGTCCTACGTAGGTGGGCCGTGCTTTGATAAATAAGGCGGACTTGGGATGGGGTAGAAACTCGTGATGTAAGATCGACAGAGTTTCGACGCTATAGACTCTAACAACTTATGACAAGACCCGACACTACTAAATACGGGAAGTCCTAAGAAGAAGAAAGCTTTGAAAAGAGGATTTGGATTTGAAAACCGAGCAAGGTCGGATAGGATGGCCCGATTTTTTTTTTTGAAAATCGAAAAAAAGTCATCGGGCCGAGATTTCGAAATTTTTGGAAGGTTTGGACAGCATACCGGCTAGAAAATAGGCTATTTTGAGTCAAAATCATAAGTTCTAAATTCGTTAGCTTTCCGGGTTTTGAAAAATGGATAGGTTTGAAAAGGATGCAAATTTTTGAAAATGACGGCTTTTGAAAAGACGAGACACGGATCAAGTAGCATGTAGTCACGGAAACAGTATAATGACGCCACGTATGCTCTTAGTCTAAGTCTCGGTCGGTCGAATAGGGTCTATACCAACGACGATAGCTTTCTCGCAAATCAGGACGGTCTTCATAAGCCGAGTTGGTCTTAGAACCTGCCGTAAAACCCATGCGAGTTCCGCCATCGAAGTCTTTAGTGCACCCATTTAGGAATGCACCGTGGTATAGTGGGACGTCGGTCATAAGTAACCGGCCCGGGAAAGAATTGGGTTATGCATGAACCATTGAACTAAAACGTGTACATTACTATTCGAACGATTTATTTTCGAGTCTCACCCTGAGGATGCCGATGGTAAGTGACTCATCAGTTGATCCCCAGCGGAGTCGCCAAATTGTGGACATGACATATGTCCACCCCGACGCGGCCACGCGCGGGTTTGGGGAGGCGAATGAATCTCCATATGAGATGGTCAAATTGAAATTTAAATCGAAGTTGGAGTCGCCACCGAACATTGTGGGAGTTCGGGCCCGTTCGAACCCACTCTATGTCGTAGTGGGACGTGCACAAAGTACGGCCCATTTCCGATGTCAGAGCTTATTGGGTTCGTCCATTTGCATTATGATACCAATACCGACGTTATCGGATATTGTGTATTGAATGACTCTCGTTGCCAATGGATTCGGACATCTGGAAACCATGGTTCTGAGTAAGGGGTGAGGGTACGTGTTGGGAAGTTCACTAAGAATACCCAACCCCGCCCGCACTTAGCGGCCTTTACTAAGATATCGTTTGTTTTTGGTGTACACACGTTAGTTCGACGGTTAAATGATATGCAAAGATTATTTTCCCTAAGCATGTGAAAGAAAAATAAATGGGTTGCTAAGTCGTTTAATGCATATTAAACTAATAACGTCAAAGTTATTTTAGCATGCGAAGTTCGTTTTAGTCTAATAAAACAATAGAAATAAATAAATTGCTACAAACACGAGAAAACGAGTTAGTAACGATTGAATAAATTGAATAAGGATGTAAATACGGTAATATGCATGATTTTGAAAAAGGTTTATGACACGTGATGGATTAACACGTGTTGACCAAGGTCAAAAAAAGTATTTATCGAAATCTGAAAATATGTCGCGAAAGTCGCTTTTTTATGTAAGATCCGAAAAGAATGGAAAAGCGAGAAAACGAAAAAGAGGGGCCGGCCATCCAGGCCTCCGCGCGAGTCGCCTGACAGGCGCGCGACTCGCGTGGGGGTCTGCCCATTTTTTTTATTTGTCGAAAATCGTTAATTTTTTTATAAATCGCGTACAAATATGGATTAATTTATACCCGATTCATATTTTCGATATTCGTCATATTCGATATTCGATTATGAAATCGATATCGAATAGTCGGAATGTTTTAGAAAAGGTTTTGAAAAAAAGTTTGTTTTGAACGAAATGAGAAAAAAAAGAATTTGAACGAAAAAAAAATGTTAATTCTCTCCGCGTAAAAAATCGTCGAATTTGTTTAAAAAGATGTAACGATTTTTTAGCATCAACGAGATTTAATTTAGTTCTTGTTAGATACGATATTCGATTAGAGAATCGGTATCGTATTTTAAGAACGTTTGTTTTATGAAAATATTTTTATAATATCGATACTAGAAATATAAAATATATGTGACGAACGACCCGTAATAATAATAAAAAAAAACGATGAACGACGCAAGAGAAAAAAACGAAAAAAAAAAACGTGGAGAAAGGAAGAGAAAGGAGAGAATCTGGTTTGATTTACACCCTCAACCTACATGCTTTGTTTTCTCGGAATAGAGCTCGTCGGAAAGTGGTTTAAACACGGGAGCGTCGAGATGATGTGGGATGAGTTTGGGTGTCGGTTTGGTCGTGTGATGGGACGGGTTTCGGTCGGCTTCTCGGGGTCGGATTCGTCGGTATTTTGACAGTATTTCGGTGCTTCTTTGTATGTCGGGACTTGCTTTGAATTATTTTTGCTAGATGTCGATGATGTATGAACGATAGATGTGTCTTTCATGTGTTGTGCAAGGGGCTATTTATAGGAGTATTCCCGACCTTGGCTAGGAGAAGTAGTTGGATTGGAACTACCGCTTAGGATAGGAAATGTAGGAAGTCGAGAGGAACGCAAATTCCGTTGCTTGGTGAAGAAGCAACAAATCTCGGCTGGTTGGTGGATTATTTCGGCCGAGCTCATGCTTGGTCGAGTATCTGATTCGGTTTTCGGATAGAGTTCCTACTTGAGATCGAATTCTATCCTTAAACGGATTTGTTTAATATTTTTTGAAGCTGATTTTTTGTAGTATTTGACTCCAAACCGAACGTGTGGTGTCACGGCTGGTTCGTGTGACTCGGAAAAAAAATATCTTTGACCGGGTTTGACCCGGTCGCTAAAAGACGGTTTTGCCCCTGGTGCCGGATTCGACCCAAATTAGTCGTATTTGACTCAAAACGACCCACTGGGTCCGGATTTGAGGTTGGTTTAGTAAGATTTGTACTCCGTAATAAGCCCAAGCCAAATATCCATGATTTCGAGCCCATATCCGAGTTCGTCAAAGCACGTTTGCGTCCGATCATCATCGGGTGTTTGGCGGAAACTACTATAGACACTTGGCGGTCAAAATGTGGGTGTCTACAGGGGGTCACTCGATCCAGTGGCCTTTAGGCACTCGATCGAGTGCCCTCTGTACGGGTGACATCTCGTTTTTGAGACGACCCATTTCATAATTTTTTTGTTTTGAATCGAGATGTAATTATGCTAAATATTGTTCGATTTATATTAGTTTAACTCTCGAGGGCTCACCATACTCGACATTCGGTTGTAGAACCGACATCTAGCATTTAGAGCGAATTTTGCAAAATCGAATTTGATCGAACTAGAACGAATATCAATTCCATCCGCGTCACGATGTTGTAATTAATCCCTTCGGACCGTGTGACGATCAATTCGGCGTCAACGGGTTTCGTGCTAGTCCAATTTATCGATGATTCTTTTAGACATGATATTCGACTATAGAGTCGATATCACGCCTTTAGAATAATATTTTGAAAAATGGCGTCGTACATGTTTAACAACGAATCACCGCGATCACATTACGCCCTTAAGTGTCTAGGGCGGCGCGCCTCGAAGGGCGCCACCTCCAGTACGACTTGTCAAGGGATTATAACGGACTTGGGACGGAATTCGTCATTAAACATATTCGATTTTGAAAATTCGATCGTCGTCACAAACTTAGATCCTCGGCATTTAATATCGTAATTTGGCCTTTAAAGCCTACGATCATCAATTTAGCCTCATTTAATATTGCTCGGATCAATTTGAAAATAGTTTTTAATAAATATACGCGGTATTATTATTAATGACGGAATATAAAGAAACGATAATGAAATGTTAGATTGTTAGTAGTGTTAGATTGCGAAAAATAAAAGTTAGTAACAATAATATAAATGTTAGTAAACGAGAAAGGAAAGTTAGTAATAGTTAGGAACAATAATGAAAAATTTAATAGTTAGTAATGATTAGTAAACGGAATTGACAAAAGATTAGAGATTAGGGAGATTAGAGAAGAAGAAATGGGGTTTGATTACACCCTCAACCTACATGCTTATATATGGTCTCGGAAACGGGCTCGTCTAATAGCGGCGAAGGCATGGGAGCGTCGAGAACGTAGGGTGAGTTAGGGTGTGTAGGATTGTAGAGATGGTTTTCTCGGTTGTCGGGAGGTTCGGTCTCGGGATGGTGTAGAGCTCTCGAAAATGGTAGAGAGATCGTGAGTATAGGTTGAAGAAGGGTTGAAACGTGTGTTGTGTAGGGTTGCAAAAGGTTGTAAAGTGGTGAAATGTGAAGAGTCGGGGGGTATTTATAGAATTTACCCCCCGGCTAGGGGTCAGTCGATCGAGTGGCCCTAAATGTACTCGATCAAGCGGCTTAATGAGAGGGTGCATGTACGGTTTTAGAGGGTCTACTCGATCGAGTAGACTTATGTCACTCGATCGAGTGGCTTAGGCGGGTAGAGTGTATTTAGGAATGTTGAGATTTTTGTGCTTTGACTTTTGACTTGGTTGACTTGTTGTTTGTTTTGACTGTTTGACTTTGTATCTAGTCACAGCGTGAGGCTGGTTTCGTCTCGGGTTTCGACTTTGACCGGGTTTTGACTCGTTCGCAAAAGACGGTTTTATTTCCGGTGACGGTTTTGGCTCAAATTAGTCTTATTTTATTAGAAACGACCCACTGAGTCTGAATTTGAGGTCAGTTTTGAGAGATTTTTACTCCACTAAGTCCCCTCGTAGGATACTATTGATTCTGAGTCTGTATTCGAGCGCATTAAATCATGTTTACGCCCGATCATCCTCGGGTGTTTTGTCTGAAACGGCTATAGACACTATCAAGCAAAATGCGGGTGTTTACAATTATCGACTTCGTAAATCGCAAATATTAAAAACAAAAAAATAAAACTAAAAAGAAATCAAGGGCAAAGTCGTCATTTTACGTAATTAATGCCGACGGTATGAAGTAAAGCGGCGACGACAAAGAATAGCCCCCAATTCTTTACATAGGTCCACCATTTATCCTCACAAAAAAGGGTCCACGTAAAGATTTGAATGGATGAGAGGGGGTACAATTTATTAGTAACATTATTGGTACACTCGTGCATCACATATTCGCATGTGCATCAAAACTAGTTACTCCTAAACTTGAGGTGTTTTTTTTATAAGAAAATACAGTAAGTAACCTGGAAAAACTGACCCGGCTCGAATGACCCGACCCGAATAAGCAACCCAAACCCGAACTGACACCCTAACAAAAAACACGAATTTGATCCATAACCAGAATTGACCCGGCTTGACCCAAAACTGACCTAGACATTAATATAGAAAATGAGTCGATATCTCTAAAATGTTGAAAATTGTTGCAAACCCGAAAATGACCCGGTCCGGCCTGAACTCAACCCGATTTTAATAACCATAAGGTGGCCCGACCCAAAGTTGACCTGACCCAAACCCAACTCGTTGACCCGTTTTGCCAGGTCTAGAAAAGGTGAATCAATCCAATTATTATCAATTGAGATATATTGACGTTCGGGTATTAATTAGTTGTATTGAGTTTTGTTTAATTTTAGTTTGATTTAGATTGAATCGGGTTTCGAATGTAAGATCAGGTTAATCATGAGTGTTCGATCGGTTATCCGCTCAGTTGTTTTCGATCGGTGTTTCATGTTCGGTTTTACTTTCTCAGGTGTACCTGTTATAACGTTGTGACGGATATAATAAGTAGTACGAGTACTAGTACTAACGTTGTGATGGATATGACAAATAGAACAAGAGAAATTCTTGTTTGTGACGGTATTATAAGACAGATCAAATATTTACCACTTGTGCATATAAAACAAATACATCACTCTTTCTTATTCACACAAATAAATTGCCCCAAGACGCATTTTTCATTACGAAGTATTAAACCCCCACTTTTTTCTTGAATAAGTCCCTATGGGGTTGGGCACAAAGATTAAGAAAAGTTGCTAAGGGTAATATGATCACAAAATTATAAAAACTTTGCTTTATTAAGAAATGGGGTTAACCCAAAAAATACTCAAAAAAGAACATGGGGCTTAGACCATGTACATTAGAGAGGACAATTCCTTCCTCTTATTTTTTCTCTTTCATTCTATATTTTTGACACATCATCTTATCTTTCATCCACCTCATTTTCCACTATCTTCATCCTCTACATTTTTTCTTCTCCAATTTTATTCCACAATAGAGATGATCCTCTTACTTACTTTTCTTATTATTTATTTTAATTATTTAATGATTAATATTATTTTTTATTTAACTTAATTAATTAAGTGACCAATAACATGTGATAGCATGCACAAGAGCCAAAGTTAAAAATTCTCTAAAATTAGAGGAAGTACTCATCTTCCTTTAAACAAGAGAACATTCTCTATTGATCCCACAATGGAAAGGACATCCTCTTAAAAGAAAGAGAGTGCTAAGAGGAGGGTAAATCCTCTCCATTGTACATGCTCTTATTCAAGAAGGAGGGAGTATATACAAGTAATAGGAACTTATGTTTACTAGGAATAGTGGCGTAGTATTAAAAGGAGAGTCGCTAACTCTGTAGCAAATGACTTGTCAAATCATTAGTACTAGGCTACTAGCAGTTGATACTTGATCAGTTGTGTGACTTACCCATTTTACCCCCTCTTCACCCACGTTCACCATTATACAACCAATGTTTATACCCCATTCATCCACCCCCACAGAGGATCCTAGTAGTTGCTGTAGAGGGAGACAGTGAGTACTACTACTACTAGACAAATTGCAGAATCAAAAACAAGCTTAATTCCCTGGCCCCTTAGGATCTTGAATGCTACTATGTCGTCCAACACTACTAATTCTGTTGCACTCGTTCATGACATCTCTCCAATATCCACCATCCCACCACCACCACTTGCCTCCTCTTACAACCACCGTATCCGCCCACTTCTGGACGCAGTCGACAAACTTCGCACTCTCGTGTCATGGAGGAGGGCATACAACTACCAACCATTGTGGTTGTAGGTGACCAGTCCTCGGGAAAGTCCAGTGTTCTCGAGTCTTTAGCCGGCATTAGCCATTTAGCCTTCCTAGAGGACAGGGTATCTGTACTCGAGTGCCCTTGATCATGTGCTTGCAGCATCATTACGCTCTTCAGCCCCATCTTTCACTTGAATACCAGGGGAAAACCGTCGAAACGAGCGAGGAAAATGTTGCTGTTGATATCAATCTGGCAACTCAGGATATTGCTGGTCACTCCAAGGGCATTGCCAACACCCCCATCAAACGGTGTGCCAGATTTGACCATGGTGGACCTTCCTGGTATAACCCGGGTTGCCGTCCAGGGGCAACCCGAAAACATCTATGACCAGATAAAGGAGATGATCATGAAGTACATAACTCCAGAAGAGAGTATAATTCTGAATGTGTTATCCTCAGCAGTCGATTTCACGACATGTGAGTCGATAATGATGTCTCAAAGTGTGGACAAGACGGGTCAGAGGACATTGGCTGCGGTTACAAAAGTGGACAGCAACCCTGTTGGTCTGTTGGAGAAGGTGACCAATGACGACGTTAGCATTGGGTTGGGTTGGGTTATGTCTGTGTTAGGAACAGGATTGGTGAAGAGAGTTACGAGGAAGCCAGGATTGAAGAAGCAAGGCTTTTCGAGACTCACCCGTTGCTCTCCAAAATTGATAAGTCCATTGTTGGGGTTCCGGTCTTGGCAGATAACCTCGTCCAAATGCAGGCCGATATTATATCCAAGTGTCTGCCCAGCAGATTAATGACAAGCTGGCAGCAAATGTTGGTGAACTCAACAAGATGCCTCACCATCTTTCTTCCGTTCCTGAGGCAATGGCCTGCCTCTTACAGGTCATGGGATCTGTTAATGAGTCTCTCACCAAGATTCTGATTCGGGGAGAGTATGAGTATGACGATACCTCTGATGATTCAATGCACGCCACTGCTCGCCTTGCTGATATAGTGATATGCTTAACTCCACTTCTGACAAACTCCATTCTGCCGGGATTCCAAAAGAAGAGGCCCCCGCTGATTTCTTGGTGGAAGAGATTCGGGTTCTTGAGGAGTCCAAAGGTATTGGACTGCCGAATTTCTTGCCGCGATCTGCATTTATGACTATCCTGCAGACAAAGATCAAAGGCATTTCGGATATTCCCACCGTGTTTATGTCTGAAGCATGGGCTTACATTGAGACGGTGGTGAGGTTTGTACTGAAGCGCCACTGCCACAATTACCCGCCCCTTATGTCGTCCGCCCATAGAGCAGCCAGCGTTCTGATTGCAAGGATGAAAGACGAATCCACTAAGCCTGTCGAGGAGATGGTGGAAATGGAGAAGTCGGCTGATTATACTAGCAATCCCGAGTATACCTTAGGTTGGAATCAACTGATGTCGCGTCTAGATCAGTTTATGAAAGCGGTGGAGAACGAGTATGCAGGTCCGGCTATACAAATAGAAGGGTTTGGGGCGGTGGATGTTTCCCGAATCAGAAAGCACAAGCATGTGGCTCGCCAAGCTTTCGACTTGAAGGCAAGGATGGGTTCTTACATCAAAATTGTTATTATGTGACTCGTCGACTCCATGGCTCTGCATTTGCTGTTTTCCATCCAGAAGTTGGTGGGAAAGGATTTAGAAAGTGAGATAGTGAAGGAGTTAATGGGTCCAAGTGAGGACGGCATAAAGAGGTTGCTCCAGGAATCACCTTCGGTTGCTGGCAAGAGGGAGAAGCTAAGCAAGAGCATCAGGTTGCTCAAAGAGTCCAAGGATGTGGTTTCTAAAGTCATGGATACTCATACTGCTGCTACTTACTACTTATGAATGAATGAATTATGAAGGCTACGCTAGCTTCGTTTTAGATGGGTGCGTTTTCAGAGTCGAGTCTGGGACACTCTTCCATGCCCTCCCTCATTATCTTCGTTAAGGATTATGCTAGTTTTACTTTTGATTGTAAAATTAAACTGATCAAGTAAAGATCAAGTAGTCTATTACTAATGTACTGCAATGTTGGTTGTAGTTCAGTTTGAAGTACTGTATTGGTTTGTACTCCGTAGTGTTGTGTTGGATCAAGTACTACTATGTTATGTTAATGTGTTGCCCAAAACAAGTTTCTTATGTTATGCTCCTTGTCAAATTGTCAATAATTCAATACCACTTTTTAACCTGTTTTTTGGCGTGTATTTCTAGCTCGTTATGTGATAAGAGCCAGTCGGGACGCATCGAGTCTTGGATTCTATGCTACGGGTTTGAGTTATGGTCAGAATACAAATTAACATGTATCCTGATAGGTCGAGATTACTGACTAGTCTCCGTATGTGTTAAGAACATCGAGGTAGGAGTATATTTGATGTTATGAGTAATGTTTTTGGCATCTATATATATATATATACTCCCTCCGTCCCGATCATTTGTTGTCTTATTCTATTTTGGGTGTCTTAGTCGATTGTTCTTCTTTTTATTTTAAGATTGCATTTGATAAGCAATTTGACCATCACACCTCATTCAATCCACTTGTCATCTCATCATTTGCTCCCTTCTTTTTCCTTATCTTTGTGCCAAAATCAAACGACAACAATTGATCGGGACGAAGAGAGTGTCAATTGAATGCAGGACTGATGACGTGGCAACATATATGAGGCTCTTTGAAGACTCGAGTTTGACCCATAATTCGAATTGACTCGAAACTAACATTATTGTTATTATAGTAGAGAAGTCGATATTACTTAAAAAGTTGAAAATAACAAACCCGAAAATAATCTCTAACCGAATTTTTTGACTCGAAAGTGCCTCGACCTGAAGCGAACTCAACTCGGTTGACCCATTTCTCAAGTCTAATTATACGTATAACATCTCAAACGAATAACTCTATTATTATAATTCCTTTACTAACCTATTTAGAATACAAAATTATGGAGTAATTTGTAGTAGGAGTATTAATTTTTGATGCTGAAATTTATAAACATTAAAAAAAATCTAATTTTATTTAATTGATTTAACTATAATTTTCTCAAAAAAATGAAATATTTTTATATATTATGGTATATCTAATATAATACACTTCAAATGAACATGACCCGATATATATTATGCCTAAAAAACTAGCTCACCTAAAATCTTCCCAAGTTATAAAATGGTGATTATCAACAATGAAAAAATCTTCATAATTTAATGTAAATTGTAATTATCGCCTAAAAACATTCAATTCACATTTATGTAACACAAATTAGATGGATATTTATTTTGTCATTTTTGCATGAAAAATTGTTTATATTTGCAATCAAGATAAATAATACTCCGTATAAATATAATTTACAAAGTTTCTCTTTAATTTACTGCTCATAACGTTATGAATTTATAATTGACAATCACATCGACTTAGAGGATTTTTCATAATACATGAAAGAAAATACTGTACATGTTTTTTTATAAAGCAAATAAAAGGAGCACAAGGGCACAACCCACCGATGTGGGACTAAATGAAAACCAAAAGGCAAGTCCTTTAAAATCACTATTGGACTTGCTCTTACAAAGCCATCACACCAACAATATGTATAGCTGTCTTTTACGCTTGCCAAAAAAACCTTCTGGCACCTTAAATTTGGCCTTCTCTGCAAAATAACATGAAGAGGTTTTTCCTGAAACATTAAAACATCACCATAAACGTTAACAAGATTTCTGAAGACCGTGTTCCCAGAGTGATCTATTATCCATTAATGGCTGTCAATTACAAATGAGAAAAACTGAAGAAATTAGGGATTGAGATATTCACAATCTTTTACTACATCGGTGGTATCAAATCCCGCTTCAGGTTTGACCTCGTAAATGGTATGCCATAAATACAACCGCTGCGGCCTCAGATACATTCACTGTAACCTTCATAACTCAATGCAGGTGATTTAGGACATTGCATAAACCTCATCCCCGTCCTTGATAAAACAAATATGACTTCTAACAAACTATACAAAATCCGACCATTTACAGCAAAACTTTGCTGTGTTGTTTTCTGGTGCATCTCTTAAAGTTTTTGTCACGCTCCTCGTCCCAATAGCCATTCTGGACCTCATCGCAGGATTTGACCCAAAGCTAAAAGCATTATAAACACAAGTTCATGCTCGCCCAAGCTGGCCTTTATATTTATTTATTTATTTTTGGTGAAAGGTAAGAATTATATTCATAATCAATAGAATGATACATGGACGGACACCAAACAACTATTTTGGCAAGTACAAAGCTTCTAAACTGGAATAAGCACCAGACACATTTGCTAAAGTAATTGAGCAATACTCACATATTGATCGCGAGAAAGCAGAAACTTGAACCGATTACATATCTCCACTCTGAGTCTTTGCACCACGACCTTTGGTCTAGGGATGTAGTGGTCATGCTTGCTAGTGTTACGTGCGAGCCACACATGATAAATCAATCCAACCAAAATGCTTCCCATTAGTCTTCTATTCAACTTGGACTCAAACTTCTTGTTCTGCCACCACTTCCAAGTGTCCACGACTGGAATTGTTATACCAGTCCAGCATTCAATCTGGTGCAGGCACAGCCTGCTGAAACAGCAGGAGAAAAACAAGTGTTGCTGATCTTCAGCAGCATTCACGCAAAGATGACAGTCCACTGGCAAGTGCAGCCCCAGGCGAATCAGACGGGCATTAGTCTGAAGTCGATTATGCATCATCAACCATCCTACAAACGCATGCTTAGATATGTTGAGTTTGTGCCATATCAATCTGCTCCACAACACATCCACTCGCTGAGGGCGCAACCACTCATACCCCGAACTAAGGGTGTATGCTTGCCCCTCCTTCAACCACCAAGAATTAGTAAACCCATTGACAAATTTCTCTTTAACATGACAAAGTCTCTTCCAGAACTGGCCTTTATATTATGCTGACAATTTTTTTACTTTTTTTTTTTTGGCAAAACAACTGTATACCCTGACATGCACCCAATTCGACACTTATTCCGAGGCCGAAAAGCATAGGTCGGCATATGAGAATTAAAGGTTTGAGAGACCACAGACTTCTGCTACATTTAATTTCCATTACCTTGTAAAATCATGATAATAAGTCATAATAGTCATACTCAAGAAACTTCTCATTACCCGGTCAAATCATGATCATAAGTCACAAACTTTTTATTTATTTTTCTAGTTTTGCTGCTGCAGTGTTAATTCTACCATTGCTTAACTAACTAATCTGAAACAAATCTGAGCTTCAGCTTCAACATTAGCAATAAAGAAATTAGCACTTACCTTGGTTGTGTTTCTATATCCACCGCTGCAATGTAAGTTCCGGGCTTAATTAATCTGAGCTTCACCTTTACATTAGCAATCAAGAAAAGTACTTGCCTCGGTCACCTACAAGGCTACAAGGCTACAACTAAGCTTTAAATATTTACTTGTGATAGGCTTCTTTTGTACGACAGTAGCTCCACACGAACTTATACTGTGACGTTGACATACTTATTTCCAACATCTTGCTGAGTTTAGGGACCTCTTGTATATCCAATGAGAAACTTTCAGCAAATGCATACAGCTCGATAAACAAATATCCATATCTACAATGAGAACAACAGTAAAAGAGCAAATTACAGAAGTCAGAATTTTCTCAAGAGCAGTAACATAAATAGTGCATCAAGATTAAAGTTCTATAACGCTTCTTACAAGAGCAAAGTGATTAATGATGTTGAAGGGGCCTTCAAAAAGTAGATATGGTCAGTGCTTTCCTTAGGAAACTATAATCAATAGTCCTGAGACAATAGTCCAGAGATTTATAGTTTTCAAATATCCCACTTCCATGTACTGGACATATGATGAAGAGAACGACACTGCTATCATACTAGAAGACAGTTCCATGACACTTTTCAATAACTGGCACTACAGTGTGAAGAAAGGGAGCTACCAATCTGAAGTATATGTGTGCTGTATAGCCTGCAGAGAGAAAACAAGCAATGTGAGTAAACATTGATCACAAGAAAATTTCTTTGAAAGATCTTCAGACTTACTTTTCTGATCATATCCCCCATTTTCTTGAAGAAACATCTTTTTGAGATAAAGAACGGGTTTTTTTGGTTAAAAACTACTCCGTACTAAGTATCTTAATATTTATTTTTGTTTTAAACTACGTTTAGTTTTGTTTTTCTTGGTAGACTACTTGGCTTTCAAGTTACTTTTGGTGAAGATTTAGACATTAACCATCCTCACACTCATGCATTATGAAGAAATTAGATCCAAGTATCTTTGCATGTCATTACCATCATTAATCTATATTCTCCCATTGCTTGGTTTTAGGTTAATGTAATGTGAGTTATGTTTTCTTGTACACATCCCGTGTGTATGCTTGATTCACAAATGTACTTGTATCAATATCTTCTTTTTAATGCAAACACGTAAGGATGGTAACATGTCAAAAACTGACAAAAACTTAGAATAGAGTAGTATACCAAACAAAACAAAACAAAACAAAACAAAACAAAAGGTAGTTTAAAACAAAATTTTAAAAAAAAAAGTAAAAATAAAAAAAGTAAGATGGTTGTTTTAAATACTTCGTATATGGTAATTTTCAACAAAAAAAACAACATATAGAAAATAGAAAAATTGGATTACGGAAAAAGTCGACACGGAAAGCAGGGCCCATATCATTAGATCAGTTCCGAGAAGATAGATTCATCCTCAAAGCCACTAAGAATTCAACAAATAAAAATGTGGGAAAGATGGGAACATATATATTTTTCAAATGTTGGTTGATTTAGTTCCAGACACTTCACTATATCACTAATTTCTGATTTCACCTCTTCCTAACAATTGGTGTCATCCACTTGAATAGTTCAAGTCACTAAGTCACTACATAAAAACCATCAGTGTCCAAGAAGTCTGGGAAGCGGCTTCTTCCTTCGAGTAAGATTTCATACATCTTAAAATTTAAGCCTATCCACAAGATCCACTTGAAGTGGAGATTTTGATCAACCTATCTAACCTAGGCGTGAAGTTCTCTTAAACAATGGGTCAAAAAGCAAGCAACTAAGCAAGTCTTTGTTGCCATTACCTACGATGTACTCTAATGTGTATTTTCTGCAAATGCAATTTAAGTGAAACCACAGGCAAGTCTGTTCTTGAACCAGTTCTCTAGCGGTAAAAAAAGTATTTTGAAAAGGAACAGAATCAAATTCCATTCACACAGGCACATTGTGCAAACCAGTTTGTTATTCTAATGATAATACTCACATTCAACAAAAAAATAAAGCGAGTGGGATAATCCCGAATTCATTGCTTGCTTGAAGCAGAAATAAGAATTGGACATACCTAACACTGATTTCAGCCTGCACAAGGTACATACTAATGTGCAACCACATATGTAGCACAGGAAATAAAACAAACATTGCTTGATTGACAGTCCTGTATTAGACAAGCATTTAAAAGTCGGCAACATTAGTACGCATACTTGGTGGTTGGTACGAATGGGTAAAAAGGCACTCACTTGTCATCATGTCTCTGCTATTATAGTCATAGAAGACCTTGACATCAAGATTTTCCCTTATAACCCTCATCCCCACAAGAGCAAATACCATGCTTGAAGTGGTGAAATTGATCAGTATCCCTCACAGATATTTCTCGTCGCACAACTGTTGATATATACTTTATAGTGTTATGACAGCTTTCACACATGTACAGATTTTTTGTTACCCAAATGGGAGTCCCAGGAGCGGTATTGATGAGCCCAAATGCGATGGCAAGCTTTTCACTGTGACCACAGAATACCTCAGATTTTGAAGCATTGGCTGAAATGCTTCCAGCCTCAGTTAGTCCAGAAGCGCTCATTCTCTCATGAAAGGCGTTCAAAACTCCATTGACTTCTTTTATGTCAGGATGAAACTCGTCATTAGTTAGGAATGCATGTACTTTGCCTTTCACTTCTATCCAGCTACATCCAGGATCGACCATTATGCCTCTCTCCCTCATCATCTTCCTCAATTTAATAAGGTCATCCCATTTATTACATGCAGCATAAAAATTGCACAGAAGAGTATAATATCCAATACTTTGTTTATCAGATTCAAATATTTTACGCGCTGCAAGTTCCCCAAGCTCAATATTCTGATGAATTTTACAAGAATTCAACAAAGCTCCCCAAATAGCTAGATCAGGATTTAGAGGCATTTCCAAAATGAACTCATAAGCATCCTTCAAGCGTCCTGCACGTCCAAGCAAATCAACAATGCAAGCATAATGCTTCAGGTTTCGAGAAACATGGAATTTTGTTTCCATAGTGTTAAAGTACTCCAATCCTTCCTCTGCCATACCACATCTACCACAAGCACAAAGTAAGGATATAAAGGTCACCTCATCAGGGTTTACATTTGAAGATAGCATTTTATGAAAGTACTCAACAGCGAGTTTCCCTTGCTTTCGATCAGCAAAACCAGTAAGCATTATATTCCATGCGGTAATGTCTTTCAACCCGTTGTTGAACTGATTCAGCGCAGGTCCCATTCTCCCACACCTTACATACATATCTAAAATGGCATTTGGAACAAATCCATCAAAAGCCATCATGGCCCTTAAGGCATAGGCATGAGTCTCTTTCCCACACATCAAAGCACCTATCCGTGCACATGCAGAGAGGACAGAAACCAGAGTGATTGAATTCGGATTTACAGAAACTTTCATCTGGCGAAACAAAAAGAGTGCCTCGAAGCTCTTGTTGTTTTGGCGAAGACCTGAAATGATTGAGGTCCAAGATATCACATTCTTGACTCGAATGCGGTGGAAGACCTCCAAAGCCTTATCAATATAATTACAGTTGGAGTACAATTCAATCAGAGTGTTGGAAACTATCACATAAGATATATATCCTGACCGGACAGCAATATCATGAAGTTCCATACCCATACGTAAGAGACCTAATGAAGCACAAGCAGATATAGCACTTGCAATAGTAATCTCGTCTGGAACAATACCTTCACTCTCCATTAACTTATACATTTCAATAGCCTTTTCAGGAAAATGATTATCATCATAACCAGAAATCATAGAAGTCCATGACACCACATCTTTAGATGGCATTTCAGCAAAAACCCTCTCGGCTTCAACCCAGTTCCCGGTGCCAAAATACATTTGAATCAAAGAATTACAAACTGAAACCTCAACTCTAAGACCACTACTGACCACATAACCATGAACTTGCCTCCCTAACTTCTCGTCACCCATGACCTCACAAGCTGCAACAACCGAAGTAATAGACATAAAATCTGGATGAATACCAACTACCTGCATTCTCATGAACAGTCTAATTCCCTCCAAATACACCCCATTCTCAAAACAACCAGAGATCATCGCATTCCACGAAATCCTATCTCTCTTAGCCATTCCATCAAATACACGACGCGCACTACAAATATCACCACACTTAACATACATGGTAATCAAAGCATTAACCACATCAACATTACTATCAAACCCGAACCTAAGCACATGAGAGTGAACCTCTCTACCCCTACACAAATCAGGCACACCTCCACAAGTCCTTAAAACACAAGGGAAAGTATATTCATCAGGTGTAACACCAACCCACAACATCCTATGATACAAACTCAATGCCTCGTCAAAGAACCCAGCTTTAGCATACCCACCAACCAAAACGTTCCATGAAAACAAATCTCTTTCCTCCATTCTCCCAAACACAACCCAAGAATCATCCAAATTCCCAAACCTCACCAGCATGCTCAAAAGAGCATTCCCTAGATTAATACAAATTCCGCCTCGTCTCGTATGGCATACATAATGAAATACACTCAAACCCTCCTTCGCTGCTCTCCTCCACTCACAAAGCTTAAGCAAAACAATAATAGCATCATCATCAACAATAAAGTTTGCTTCTTTAACTGAAGTTATGAGGGTAATAGCGTCGCTTAACTTACCGTAGGAGCATAATTGGGTGATGCTTGAGCTCAAGTTGATGGAGGTTGCATCAATAGAGGTTTTTTTTATGAGAGAGAAGTGTGGAAGGGGTTTAAGGGCGAGACGGCGGTGGGTATTGGGGAGAGGAGAGAGAGGAAGGGATTTGCGTTTGTGAGGTTTGGTCTGAAGGGGGTTTAAGGAGTCTGGAGATGACGGAAATGGCAGGGTTTTAGCGGATACCGCCATGCTTGAGGTGGAGTGAGAGCTTGGAGGTTTTGGATGAGGTGAAGTGGAGAAAACTAGTTGTTGGAGGGAAACTTTCCTCCTTGGACGATTTTACCCCCCAATGGAGTCGACTCGAGTCGTGGGATTGAAACTTCAAGTGACTGGTGGATCGGGTCGGGTAGAGCTGGCAAAAGCTGACCCGACCCGCGAAACCGATGTAACCCACCCGAAACCCGACCCGATAGAACCTGAACTTTTGATGAACCGAAATCGATCCGACCCGACCCGACCCAATGACAAACCGATAACCCGATACAACCCGAAATACTATGAACCGAACCCGACCTGACCCGACCCGAAGGCTAACCGCGAACCCGATAGGACCCGAAATGACATGACCCGAACCGACTTGTGACCCGGCCCGACTTGACCCATAACCCGTTTCATGTATTATTTTGAGTTCGTGTATCTAGCTTTCTAAAGTAAAAATTATTAGTGACTCAATTTGAATCCAACACATTGACCTAATTCGTTATTTTTACCCGAATTGACCCGATTGGTTGTCTAACCTGAATTAATCTGATTTATTGTCTAGCTTTAACTGACGTGATTTATTGTATTACTCAAGTTGACCCGATTATTTTCAAAACTAGACCCGAAAATATACTAAAGTGACTCAACTAACCCATGGAATACCCGATGATTGAACCGAATAGACCCGATTAGATAACCGACCCGAACCAGAACCGACCATTGATCCGATATAACCCGATTTATTAGATAACCGACCTGAACCAGAACCGACCCGTTACGATTTTTAACCCGAGTAAACCCGACCCATAAGAGACTCGACTCGAACCCGAACCGACCCGTTTAAGTATACTGACCCGTTAAAACCCGAACCCGAGATGACCCGACCCGTCTTAACCCGACCCATAACCGACCCGAGTGACCCGATTGCCACCTCTAGGGTCGGGTCAGGACAAATTATTCCAAGTTCGGGTAAGATAATGATTTCATGTACTCCTTCCGATATCTTTTGTTCTTCCTACCCTTTTTATTTTAAGTCATCAACATTTGCTCTAGAATTAACCTTACCTTTCTCACCTCCTTTTTTACGAAGTACTCGTAGTATTTTACTCCTCGTATTTTGGTATCCAAATTTCAATCAAAATAATATCTCAGGTTATTGCATCGGTGTATATGGTTCAAGATAAATATCGATATAAGAGACAGGAAGAGTAATCAGACAGGTCACCCGATGACCCTCATCGGACTTCTTTCCCCTTAATGAAAACATCATTTGCCTAATTTTGCCCAATATAAGAATGAAATGATGCCTATGTTATATACTGTACTCGTATTTCCATAAAGCAAAATTATTCCATTATTTGGTTTCAATCAAGCGCCAAAAAGGTAGGGTACACAAAAACATGATACCAATGTTTCCGTTGCTTTGGAACGACTTCGAGCCTTACATGTCTTCTCTCCCTTAAGGCACTCTAGATACAAGAGCCTAACAACGTACTACTCCGTATTATTAATTCTTTCAATACTAGCAATATTCATTTATTCAATAGTATTTCAGATACTAGTATGTTGTTATTAGAAGCCATAATCCTAAATTCTGGGATCTAATTGGTCACAAGAATTTGGTGAGTATGTCAGCCAGTAATGTTGAGACTTCTCCTTTTATTTTGGCCTACAACATATCTTGTTCAACTGGACCTTTTCCTGTCATAAACAACAGATGGTAAGTGCTTAGCTTTCTTCTTACCTGGTAGACAATTAGGAATACCAAACACCACTAAGATGTTATCATACCTCAGTTTTATCGTCATCAAACCGAACCACATAGATGCACCGACATCCCATAATGTCGTGCAATCTCCTTTGAATTTCCATGATATGTGCATCCACATACACGGCGTAGTCAGGCCTTTCCTGGTTAAGTCAATCATCAAGGCAGAGATCAAAAGGCAATTTCTTGAAGAACGGCATATACATAGCTCTATTACCAACAATTTATCAGTCTTGTAATATACAAGAGCTGGTAGATGTTATAGAGAACTATTAAAGGGGTAATGAAGAGGAAAATAAAGAAAAGAAAGAAAGATAGGCGGTAGCGGTGCTGAGTAAAGAATCTGTAATATACAAGAGCTGGTAGATGTTATGGAATTTATTACCACATGACAATTACCCTCGATCTAATTGATCCCTAAAGACTAAAGAGTAAAACACGTGAAATAAATGCAAATATGCCACAACATTTTTGTAAATAAGTGAAAGATACAAGAGATTAGCACTACTGAGAGAGCAAGGAAATATAAAGAGATACCTGGAAGCACAGCACAGAGTCGCCAACCTTGACCTTATGGCACTCAGAAGGGTCAAGTGGGAACGAACGTTCACGCACTCCAGTCCTTACATTCACCCATTCATCATGAGAAATACCAAAACCAGCAAATCTAACACGTGCTTCCTGTTTCAGGTGACAGAGCCTTAAGAGCAATATAACTAAAGTTCTCCTATTGGATGCATCCACTATGAAAACAAAATGCTTGCACAGAGAAGCAAATAAAATCATTCAACTTTTAACATCTAAAAGATCTTATGCAATGGAGAAAAAAGAAGAGAATGCAAGCATGTGATAGCCCTTTTAAAGTACGGAGTGGAGTATAAGATTAAAAGGGCTTGTCGTAAGGGGTTCTATAACAAGAAGATGTCATACTTTCAATAAAAAAATATAAATAAATAAATAAATAAAATAAAATAAAAAAGCAGTATAGTAGTCTTACAAGTTCTCCGGTGGAAACAACTCTGTGGTTAAGAAATGTAGAGACATCATACCTGACATGCCAAATTGCATATTAGTAAGAAAGTACGGAGTAATTAACAGGAAAGGCTACCGTTGTTAGCAAATAGGATCACTGGAGGGAGTGAATAGTAAGGGAGAGCATCAACATAAAAAGAGAATAAGGAAATGTGGGAATTATGGAAGGTGTAAGTCATCCCTAGGATTAAGAGTTTCTTTTGTCAGTTATGCGTGAGGGGTATTGCAGACCAAAAGTCGTGAAGTCGTCTTAGTCATAGAAGGGGGAGTGAGGCTTTTGAGCTTTTCCATGCAAAATGTGTGGCGTGAGGAAGAAGATTGATGTATATATCTCTAAAAAGCGTTGGATGGCAGAAGGTGTGCATAGGTTACGGGAGTTCGGGGAGGAGCTTTTGTGTTCCTGTGGAAGGCAGGGCTCGCTTTATGACAGCGTTGAGCTATCATGTGGCCCTCTATGAGATGAGTTCAGTCAGTCACTCAGCAGTTTGGTAATGGAGGAGGTGAAGAGGGGTGATCTTGTAAAGGAGAGAGAAGAGGACCAAAGAAATAAAGTGGAGGCAAAGTGGCATCTTATGGGTGATAAAATTCAATGCTTATGCAACTTAACGAGGGGGTCGGATTATGCTTTGAGGTGATTGGGATTGTTTGGTAGCATTGTCAGCTATGATGCTGATACGTGGACAAGTTGTTAAGGTGTTGGAGGTTACCATGAGTTACGAACTTCCCGTAGAGCATAGAGATTCTTGGATTTTCATTTCCCCGGTGCAGGTAGCTCTGTTTGTGTCGCTTGATTTAGTAACTGAGGAAGAGGTTTAGTGGCCCAAGTGGGGACAATTACAGAAACAAAAGAAGGGAAAAATTAAGGGAGGTGTTTATTTGGATATTAATATAAAGGTCGTTTGGTAGTGAGATGATTGAAGTGTTGGCGAGGAGTACTCTTTGTGAAGTATTCTCAAGTGCTTAACCACTACTACTACTGTGCTAGCCATGATTGAATAATGGGTTAGTCTTAGAAATGGAGCGTCGCTGCAAGAAAAGAAAGAAGAAAAAGGCAATTACTAATTCTACTTCTACGACCTGATCATAGCTCACCATGCATTGTCTTTGGAGGATCTAGCCTCAAAAGCCAGCTCCTGCAGTTCTTCAGCTGTACCACCTGCGTAGAACTAGAATATGATCATACTATTACTCATAGTGCAATGAAACTTGACAACATTTGCTGGTTGTCGTAAACTGTCTAGGCTATAATTAAGCTTGCGCTACCTTTGAGTACTATAGAAGTCTCGGCCATTTTTCTTTCTGGAAATAGATGATCAGTAGAGTCTTTTAGTTTATCCTTGGAACCAACTCTGGACCTGCATAAGCACCATTTGCAGAATGAACTCAAAAGGGGGGATACCGATCAGGCAGGCTAACCGAATCAAAAATCCCCAAATTACATAAACCCTAAATCCCCACTTTTCTTCTAATATATATATATATATATATATATATATATATATATATATATATATATATATATATATATATATATATATATATATCCAACTAAACTACATCTAAAGCATAGAAATAAAGACTAACTAAAGTTTAGAATTTCATACCAAGCAAAGAGGATATAGAGAGAAGTGGTCTTAGTCTTAGAGGCAGAAAAAGATCGGAGTGGGAGTAGGCTGCCGGATTCTTCGGCCTCTTTGTTGTGAAGGCCAAAATTCAGTGCTGGAGTAGAAGAGCATTTCCAATGAACAAACTCAGTTTGTCATTGTCATGGAAGTTTTTGATAAACTCAAGAGTGTAAGTAATTTCGGTTCGGTAACAATGGAAGACTTTAGATTAAGTTCTTGAATGATATAATTAAATATAAATAAATAAATAAATAAATAAATAAAGTAAATAGGTAATTGGGCAATCTTATCTTAAATTTAGCAAAAATTTGGTTCTTAAATAAGAACTCAATTTCTTAAAAATAGTAAGAAATTTTGTCTACCATGGACAAACTTTATCAAATAAAGTTTATTTGACAATCCAAGGGTAAGAACTACCCATTGTGTAAAACAGAGTATTGGGGGAAGTCCTATCGAGGATAATACGGAGTATTCGCCCGCATTGACATTGGTCATAATCTTAAAAATGGGTCTCTCTCGGTCCATTCAGATATTCTTGGGATTACTTTCCTTCGTTTTTATCGATTTAGTTTTGTTATGTAGTAGTATTAGAGCATGTTACAATGGATGAGTTTTTCTCCTTATTTTCTCTCCATCACTATTCTCAACCTTTTTTTCTCCACCAAAAAATCTCCAATTACAATGAATACATATTTTCTCCGTCAACATCTCCATAATGGACCCATACCTTTCACAACTCATTTTTATCTATTTACCACACTCATTCGCAATTATCTTTTATTATAATTAACATTCTTGATTATATTATTGTAATCCCCTATAAATTCTAACGCAATACAGTGGCGGAAATATGTTCTAAATTTTACAAAAGAACGGTCAGTCAATACAAAGGCCACTTTTTACAAAAGAGCTAAAAATAAAAATTCTTCAAATGGGATTAAGAATTCATAAATAAACATAACTCAAGCGGAGTAGGATCCACGCCACTCGCTAGCTCACACCAAACCCCGAAACAAAATATACCTGCCATGTTATAAACATAACAGCCACAATTCAGTGGGGAGCAACTCAGGCAGTTCTCCTAGCCATATTACATAATATTAAAACATAATTACTATTATACCAAAATAGTTGAAAACGGAAAACATTTAAAACGATACGGTAAAATACTTCAAAATGATTGCCAACCTGCAAATCAATGTCAATCAATAATAATAACGGCGTTATGGAAATCAATCAGTGTAACGGAATAGACTTTCACTAGGATCATACTAAACTAGGTTCGAGAATTCAGTCAAAACAAATTAGACTTCAGTCTCTAACTAGGCAACCCAAACTATAACAGGACTGCGTGTAGCGAGGTCCTGACTTAAGTAATGTACACCCCTCCTGGACACCAACCGTCATCCTGTTCAACCCGACGGCGACTTACACGATGCGATATCTAAGTTTAAGGTCAAAATATACACACTCCTGAACACAAACCATGCTCAGTTCAACGACCAATGTGTCTCAACATAGACACACCAGCTTTATAGTTAATGGCAAAACGTATAACCTAGACTGTATTACTCTACCCGTACACTTGTCCTTATTCCATAACTCCAAAACAAAGTCGTTGACGTAATTCGATAGGATTATCAAAATGTTCTTAAAAGGAAACTTTCTAATTTTGGAAACTCTCTTCAAATATTAACTTTCAAAAATAGGTATTATTATAATTAGAAATCGTTTAACATTTGAATTATATAAAATAGTTATATTAGGCATCGAGACATAAACATTATACTTACTAGATTAAAGCCCGTGCGTTGCACGGGTTAGTTGGTTTCGGGTTAATTTTATACTTATTCTAAAACTCAAAAGAATACATGCGAATAATTTTTTTGATTTATAATATAAGATTCTATCGCCTCATCATAATTTTTCGATATAGGATAATTTACTCAAGGTTTATAGTTTTAAGATATGCTTTAAAGACCCAGAAAAACGCACGATTACATGATTAGTCTTGTTTATAATATGGAATTTCATCACCATAGAATTTCATCGTCTTATTATGATCTTAAGAGTTTTTTGAAGACTCAAAAGATTTTGATTGATATGAACAAATAATTAGTCTTATTTATAATATAGAACCATAATCGTATTATAATTTGTCGATGTGGGATAATTTAAGTAAAATTTGTAGTCTTATTTATAATATAGAATCATCACCGTACCTTATTTTAATTGTTTCAATGTGGGATAATTTTAATTTTGTAGTCTTATTAAGACTTTTTTAAACTCAAAATATTGTTGGTTGATATTTAAAAACAATGATTACTCTTATTTAGTAGAAATTCATAACCTCATCATAATTTTTCGATGTGGGAGAATTAATCTTATATAGTCTTTTGTGTATAGTCTTAAGAACCTTTTTAAGACTCAAAAGATTTTTGTTTAATATAAAACTTTATAAATTTTTCGGATGTGGGATCGTTTTACTTAAGTTTCACCTTATTATAATTTTTCGATGTGAGATTATTTTAGTTAAGTTTGTAGTATTATTAAGAGACTTTTTAAGACTTAGAATTTTTTATTGATATTTAAGAACGAATGATTAGTCTTATTTATACTATAAAGTTTCATCACCTTATGTGAGATTATTTTTATTTAACTTTGTAGTCTTATTAAGAGACTTAAATATTTTTTTATTGATAATTAAGAACAAATGATTTGTCTTATTTATAATATAGAATTCATCAACTTATCATAACTTTTCGATGTGAAATGATTTATTTAAGTTTATAGTCTTCCATCAGCTCGTCAATTTTTTTTCGATGTGAGATAATTTACTTAAGCTTATAGTCTTAAAAGCTTTTTTTAACTCTTGATTATAATACGAAGTATAAAATTTCATCAGAATTTTCAATGTGGGATAATTTTAAGTTTGTAGTCTTGTATATCAAAAGCTTTTTTAAGATTCAGAAGTTTTTTTGTCGGTATTTAACCCATAGGGTTGTATTTAAGCATTTAAAATATTCCGCTTTTAGTATAAACCTATGGATTATCTTATTATATATTTTGGATGAATGATTACTCTTATTTATATAATAATAAAAATTCACCTTATTATAATTTTTCGATGTGGGATAATTTTACTTAAATTTATTTAAGTAGTTTAGATATAGTCTAATTAAGAACTTTTATTCATTTTTGAAGAGAAAGAACTTTTATTCATAGACGAATGATTACACTTATTTATAATATATAGAATTCCATCAAACCATCTTCATTTTTCGATGCGAGATAATTATACTTTAACCATATAGTCTTAGTCCTAGAACTTTTTTTTGTCTCAAAAGATTGTTGGTTAATATCTAAGAACCAAAGATTACATAGAATTCTATCACCTCGTTAAGAACTTTGTTTAGGACGAATGATTAATCTTATTTATAATATAGAATTTAATCACTTCATCATAATTTAGAGAAATGACTACTTTTATTTATATAATGAATTTCATCGTCTTATTATACTCTTTTCGTTCACTATTTTTTTCCATTACCTTAATAATATTTGTGAGGGGTATTTTAATGAAATGATGCAAAAAATAGTGACCGAAGGGACTATAATTTTTTGATATGGGATATAATTTACTTAAGTTTATAGCCTTAAGAGTGTTTTAAGACTCAAAAGAGAGGAGTATAATTTTTCGATATGGGATAATTTACTTAAGTTTATAGTCTTAATAGTTTCTTTACAATTCAAAAGATTTTGATTGATATCTAAGAATCTAAGAACAAATAATTAGTCTTATTTATAATATAAAAATCCATCACCTTATTATATTTTGTCGATGTGGGATAAATTTAACTAAAATTTGTAGTCTTATTTATAATATAGAATCATTACCGTAACTTATTTTAATTGTTTCGATGTGGGATAATTTTAAGTTTGTAGTCTTATTAAGACCCTTTATAAACTCAAGACTACAAATTCATGACTTCATCATAATTTAAAAAACAATGACATAGAATTCCATCATAGTTTTTTTAAAAAAACAAAAGTTTTTTTGTTGGTTGATATTTAAAAACGATGATTACTCTTCTTTAGTACAAATTCATAAGCTCATCATAATTTTTTGATGTGAGAGAATTACTTAACTTCGTTGATGTCTAAAAATTTTTTTTAGTTTTATTTATAATATAGAATTTCATTACCTTATTATAAATTTTTTATTTAAGTGTATAGTCTTGACAACTTTTTTAAGACTCGAAAAATTTATGTTTGATGAAACTTTATAATTTTTCAAATGTGAGTTAGTTTTAGTTAAATTTATAGTCTTAATAGATAGTTTAAGACTCAAAATATTTTTGGTTAATATCTAAGAACACATGGTTACTACGGAGTATTATTTATAATATAAAGTTTCATCACCTTATTATAATTTTTTGATGTTAGATTATTTTTACTTAAGTTTGTCGTCTTATTAAGAGACTTTTTAAGACTTAAAAGTTTTTTTTTGATTGATATTTAATAACGAATGATTAGTCTTATTTATAATATAGAATTAATCAACTTATCATATTTTTTGATGTGCAATAATTTATTTAAGTTTATAGTATTCCATCAGCTCTTTTTAAGATTAAAAAAATACATCATTACTCTTGTTGATAATATAAAATTTCATCAACTCACTATAATTTTGTAAATATGGGATGATTTTAAATTTGTAGGCTTATATATCAAAAGTTTTTTAGTCGATATTTAAAACCGAATGATTACTAATATTTATAATATAGAATTCCATTACCCCATCATAATTTTTCGATGTGGGATAATTAAAAAGTTTTTCTTGATCGATATTTAAAACGAATGATTACTCTTATTTATAATATAAAATTTCATCATCTCGATGTAGGATAATTACTTAAGTTTATAGTCTTAGAAACTCTTTTTGAGATTCAAAAGACTTTTGGTAGATATAAATCGAAGAACGAATTATTACTCTTTATTTATAATATAGAATTTCATTATCATATTGTAATTTGTCGATGTGGGATAATTTTAAAACTGTTATATGTTATAAATTCATCACATAATGTGAAACAAATGATATGAAATTTATACTCTAATGAAATCATTTTTTAACACGAATCTAATTATTTCATTTTTATAATATATTTTACGATAATGTTTTAAAAAAATGAACTCTAAAGGTTTTCACGTCAGAATTGTAAAATATCACATTAATATAATAAATTAAATATATATTGTAATAATCAAAAGATTCTCTAATTGATTTTTTTTATTATTTATGATACTTTTCTAATTTGAGGTTTGATTGAACGGACCAATGAGATCGCTCGAAAAAAGTCTAAAATATATATATATATATATATTGATTTTATAAATATATATTTAATGATCAAAAGTCAACGAAAGTCAAAATCATAATTATTTCTCAAAAGGTTGAAATATAAGTAATTAAAAGTATTAAATTACAAATTTACAGATTTTCCGGAATAACACTGTCTTACTATAAAATTCTTAATTAAATCATTAAAAATCAAAACAACGTAAGACCAGGGGGTTGAAAACTTTAGAAACTTAGTGACAACTTTTATTTATAGAGAAAATCCAAATTCCAAATAAAACATGGATTTTTGTTTGTATTTTCACAAACTGACAGAATTCGACACCCGATGGTATCTTATTAATAAAATACGTTTAATAATTTATTTTAAAGCAAAACCAATTGGAAACATTAATCAAACTCTTTAAAGTTTATGTAGGTAAATTACCCAAATTAAATTCAAAGTTTATCAAAGGTTTTAAATTAGTTTTACAACAACTGACAGATTCGCGGACTATTTCGACATCTGTTCGTAAACATTTTATTTTGACCAAAATACTTGGAATTAATTTACGAAATTTTACAGTCATATAATAGACTTAAAATAAACAGTAGTATCTTTTCAAACTTTTCGAAAATAAAGTCTTTAAACAGAAGTAATAAATCGTTCAAAAGCACTAATCGATTCTGAAACATGCAGTAATTATCTTAAAAATAATAAAAACTTTCACTTTGCTACTTTATATTAAAATCACGAAAATTCAGAAATAAAGTCTTATTTTTATGTTTTAGTCTCGGCCTTATAATACTTTTAGATGATCCGATGTGAAATAAATTGAGAAGATTAAAAGCGATAGAAACACGAAATCGATTTAAGCATATTATCGCAATATAATTAAAACATGCTTATTCGTATAAAAATTCGATTTTAAAACGATACTACAAATAACTACAACATATATATCATGCAATACCGAGTCATGCCATCATGTGTTACCTTCATTGAGATCCGAGCAAATTATAATAATCGTCCTCGTCGGAACTAGCACAATTGCCTACAAAATAATTAAACCGATGGTTTCAAAATCATATTAAGTTAATAAAAATAGGAGAAACAAGACGGAGAACAAGAGTAGTTAAATTACCCTTGGAGTTGGAATGAACCGGGATGAAGAGAATGATCGGAATTGAGAAAAATACTGAAGAACAATTTACTGTGTTGTACCTTCAATTGTTTTTTTTTGTTTGTTTGGAGAGAAGAGTAGATAAGAAGTGAGGATACTGTGTTGGAAGTTTAAGAGGAGCTGGGGAGAACACAAACAGTCAGGAGAACGTGCAACATGAATAGGAGAGAAAAGAGGAGTCGGTTTTGACTTTCTCAATCGAACTACCAAAATATCTCAGACCGAAGAGGGAAACGGTCGGGTCTGCTACAATCTGAGCCTGACTCGCGCTTATAATCGTAAATGGATCACTTTAAAAAAAAATAAGTAGACAAAAATCGTATAGGAGCGTGTTTACGAGAAAGTAGTATTAAAATCACGTTTCAAAAATAATTATGTACGAAATCGCGTAGAATAATAGCAATTTCTCGATATTAATAAAAATTCTTGCGAATGTGGTAATTAAAATGGATTTCGAGTTTAAAATAAGAATTCAAGTTTATATAAAGATGAACTCAGGAATATAAACCGTCGAAACGGAAACTCGAATAGGAATAAAATGAGTAAATTGAATGAAACGAAAGTAAGATACATTTTAAGCATAAAAATGACTTTTCGAGGTAAATAGGATTTTACGTGTTCAAACGATTGAAAAATGAATCTGTTTTATAATTATTTAAGAAATACGAGTTAAATCGTAAACAAAATAAAATTTAATATATAAAAATCAGGGGTGTTACAACCTTCCCCACTAAAAAAAAAGTTTCGTCCCCGAAACTTACAGGAACACGAAAATATAACACAAAACAAAGTTATTTCACTTGAACAAAATGAGAATGTTTAACTCGCATCAAAATCTTTATTTAAAAAGGAAATTTTAAAACTTCAAACGGGATATGAAGTCGAATGCACAAATTTATCTCAAGATTAACTGGGTTAAGCTATCCGAAACTTGAAAACTTTTCAAATTATTAAAAACGCAAGGTAAAGTTATTTGATAAAATAACAATGTTTAAATAACATTTTTAAACGAACTCGAGGGAAAAAGAGTACCCAAAATATTTTCAAAACAACAGTAAAACAATTGGTCTAAGAAATTCGGCAAATCGATTTAAGACAAAACAAAATCAAAATTTGAGAAATCGAACTTAGTGTTGGGAAATCTCGAACCAGTCATTAGATGCTTCCAATAGCAGATCCTAAAGTCCACCAACAAAAATAAAATGAAAGCCCGAATTTATGAAATTATTTTCAAAAGTTAAATTTACTCGGACAATCCAATTGTTGCAGAAACACAAGTATTTGTACTTAACGAAAATATTCATAAAACTCTTATCATCCGAAAATTAAAGATTTGAAATAATTTTGAATTAATTTTAAACAGATTTTTAAGATTTTAAAAAAATAAAGGGGAGAAGGGATACCAACAACAGTTGGAGGAGTAGAATTTGAGAGAGGCGGAGGTGAGGACGAAATCGAGAATCAAACAGAACTCTCAAAGATTATAGAGGAGTTTAAGATTCTCGAGACTTCTAATACGACTCCCACAACTCACAGTTCTATTTCCACCAAATAATACTAAGTCCATTAATATCAGAAAGCTGGATTGTCTTACACAATCTACAACCTCCAAAATTATCAAATACCACAATTCCCTATATGAAGTCTCACATACTTATTCAATCATTCAATCAACAGGGTAAGAATCCTCAAATGACTCAGAACCAAAACATGCTACCGAAATTCCATAAACCACAACACGATCAAACCAACCAACCAATAATGCTCTAAAATTATTCAAGATTCACCAGATTATACTCGAGGTACATTCCATGGTACTCGAGTAAGAGACACTAAACAAAATCTACCAATTTAACAAAGCTCGGGTACTAAGTCCTCAAAAATGATTATACCAACATGTTTAACATCACCACTTCACAAAAGGTAAGAAAGTAAGCCAAACCTAGGCACACTCGACCTCAAATGTAATGACAGACATTCACATTTTCAAGCACGTCATCTAAATAAGGTCTCTCAGAAATCCATCAATTCTAATCGCAATGGTGCAACCACAATATGTTTAATCACCCAACGAAGCCACAATCTCGTTGGTGCACAGGTATCGAAAATTCCATTAGGATGATTGGCACAAAAGTATTACTCAAAATGACACAATAAGTCCAAACTGTGATTCTGCAAGATATTTCTCTTTCTCAGGTTAACAATAATCCATCCAAGTTTATTTCATTCAAATCCAAAGTTCTTACGCTACAACCTTATGGAGACACCCACATTTTGACTGCCAGGTGTCTATATCAGTTTCCGACAAACACCCGATGATGATCGGACGCAAACATGCTTTAACATACTCAGAAACGGGCTCAAAATCATTGGCATTTGGCTTGGGCTTTTTACGGAGTACATATCTCACAAAACCAACCTCAAAATCAGGCCCAGTGCGTCGTTTCGAGTCAAATAAGACTAATTTGGGTCGAAACCGGCACCAGGGGTAAAACCGTCTTTTAATGACCGAGTCAAAACCCGGTCAAAGATATTCTCGAGACACACGAACCAGCCGTGACACCTCACGTGGCTGATTCAAGCTCAAACACTACAAAAAATCAGCTA
The DNA here is from genome assembly GCA_958450325.1 of Agrostemma githago. Taxonomy (NCBI): domain Eukaryota; kingdom Viridiplantae; phylum Streptophyta; class Magnoliopsida; order Caryophyllales; family Caryophyllaceae; genus Agrostemma; species Agrostemma githago. Next base: position 9,488,593 of record OY288261.1, on the reverse strand, counting down.
CACAAAGTATTAAACAAATCTGTTTAAAGATAGAATTCGATCTCAAGTAGGAATTCTATCCGAAAACCGAATCAAACACCCGACCGAGCGCAAGACACTCGGCCGAGCAGCCCTTTTCCAGCCAGATTCCACGGCTTCCTCTCCAAGGAACGGAATCCTCGCTCATCTCAGCTTCTTACATTTCCTATCCTAAGCGGTAGTTCTAACTCAAACACTTCTCCTAGCCAAGGTCGGGAATATTCCTATAAATAGGCCCCTTGCACAACTCAAAATTCATTTAGAAATATTCACATACATCAACTCTTCACACATAAACATAAAACTTAGCATCGAGAAACCGATATTATATCTAAGACCCGAAGGAAACCGGCCCCGATACCTGACACCCTTCACGTCCAAACCGAGCCACCATAACTCACCGACATCCACTCGACGCTCTTGTGCCCAAGCCACGTTCCAACGAGCTCCGATCCGAGTAAACTAAAACATGTAGGTTGAGGGTGTAACCAAACCCGTCTTCTCTATTTCTCTCTTCTCCCTCTCGTTTTTTTCTTCTTTTTTTTTCGTCGTCCGTTTTTTTCCTTTTACGGGTCTTCGGTCGTCCTTTTTTTTATGGGTCGTTCATCGTTTTTTATTATTTCTAATATCGATATTACTAAAAACTATTTTCATATAACAGACATTCTTAAAATACGATATCAACTCTATAGTCGAATGTCGTATTACAAGAATTAAATTAAATCTCGTCGACGCTAAAAAATCGTTACATCTTTTTTACAAAATACAACGATTTGAACGCGGAGAGAATTAATGTCTTTTTCGTTCAACCTCTTTTTTTAAAAAAAAAACAATTTTACAAAACTCCTTCTAAAATTCATTCCGAATATTCGATATCAATTTCATAATCGAATATCGGGTACGACGAATATCGAAAATATAAATCGAGTATAAATTAATTCGTATTTGTACGCGATTTATCAAAATTAGCAATTTTCGAACAACAAGCGAAATCGGGACAAACCCGCACGCGAGTCGTGCCCCTCCCAGGCGACTCGCGCGTGAGTCTGAAACCCGCACCTTTTTAGCCTTTTTCGTTCATTTTTTTACGAAACGATTTTTCAAAATTTACATCTTTTCTAAAACTGTTACGAGTATTTGATATCGATTACATAATCGAATATCGAATATAACGAACATCGAAAATATTAAATCAAGTGCAAATTGTGCAATAATTGTACGCGATTTAATAAAAGCATCGAATCTTCAAAAGATCGATCTCGAAAACAGGCCGGGACGCGAGTCGCGCGCGTTCCGGGCAAGTCGCCTGGCCGGCTGTAACGCGACGCCCCTTTCTCGTTTTTAATTATTTTTCGAGCTTCGTTTTTTAGACAAAACCGCGTCTTTTATCAATATTTCAGGTCTCGATATATTTTTCTACATCATGCATATTATTATTATTCACAAACCGATACTAATTCGTTTGTTCATCCTTTGTAGCAAATTCATCTTTTTTCTATCGTTTGTTTTATTATACTAAAACGAATCTCACATGCTAAATTCAACTTTGACGTTAATTTTTCATGCATTAAACCGACTTAGCAACCCATTCAATTCCTCGCATGTTTAGGAAAACAATGTTTGCATATCATTCATCGTATTACTAACGCGCGTATTAAAACATCATTCGATATCCTAGTAGAGGCCGCTAATGTGCTGGCGGGGTTGGGTGTTCTTTGTGAACTTCCCAACACGTACCCTCACCCCTTACTCAGAACCTCGGTTTCCGGATGTCCGAAACCATTGGCAACGAGAGTCATTCAATACACGGTATCCGATCAAGTCGGTATCGGTATCAAATGCAAAGGGACGAACCCAATAAACTCTGACATCGGAAATGGCCGTATTTTGTACACGGCCCACTACGACATAGAGTGGGTTCGAACGGGCCCGAACTCCCACAAAGTTCGGGGGCGACTCCAACTTCGATTTAAATTTCAATTTGACCATCTCATATGGAGATTCATTCGCCTCCCCAAACCCGCGCGTGGCCGCGTCGGGGTGGACCTATGTCATGTCCACAATTTGGCGACTCCGCTGGGGATTAACTAATGTGTGACTTACCATCGGCTTCCTCAGGGTGAGACTCGAATAGAAATCGTTTGACTAGTACAATACGCGTTTTAGTTTTACGGTTCATGCATAACCCCATATTTTCCCGGGCCGGTACTGGTGACCGACGTCCCACTATAATATCGATGTAGTCCAAATTGGATATGTCGAAGGTGTCCATTAGCCGATTCGTATGGGTTTTACGGCATGTTCTAAGCTCAACTCGACTTAGGAAGTCCGCCCCGATTCTCGATAGGCTGTGTACATTGGTATAGACCCTTATAGACTGACCGAGACTTAGAATTAGAGCATACATGGCGTCGTTATACTGTCTCCATGACTACGTGCTACCTGATTTACAAGTTGTTTTTCAAAAACCGTCTTTTTTTCAAAATTGCATCCTTTTTCAAAATATCCAATTTCAAAACCTGGGACATATACCGAATTTAGGATCCACGATTTTACTCAAAATAGCCTATTTTTAGCCGGTATTATGCCCATTTCAAAACTCAAAATATTTTCGAACTTTCAAAACCGTCCCCGGTCCGCCTTTCCGTTTTTTTTTTCGAAAAAGGGCCGGTTCTCAATTTTTTTTTTCGGGCTTTCAAAAATTCAATTTCAAAACCTTCCTCTTCTTAGGACTTCCCGTATTTAGCAGTGTCGGGTCGTGTCGTAAGTCGTCAAGTCTTCTAGCGTCGAAACTCCGTCGATCTTATATCACGGATTTCCTCCCTATCCCAATCCGCCTTATTTGACTAAGGCAAGACCCACCTACGTAGGACATACTCCTACAAGGGTTGGCCCATCTACACAATCTAGTCCAAAGTCTGGGGAATGTCTCACGTGGACCTCCTTTCGAACAGGGCCCAGCCCACACAGCTGGATCCTAAAGGAGGCCCACCTTTCACAGGTCACCCGTCTAAGTGTCCTTTTCTGAGTCATTTCCTTCCTAGCTCCCTTTCTCGGAATGTACTTTTATTCTAGGATTTGGGCTAGTTGCTTATTACGCGGTGTTCTTACAGACAGGCCACCTTTCACCCGAACGATGACGCAACAAGCCATTGACGAGTTGACCGTTTCGTTGGCCAAGCTTCAAGACCAACTGAAAAAAATGAGGGAGGATCATATCGCCATCCTCACCCGGGTAAGCGCATTCGAACAAGGAACTCCTAGCGCTGGGGTTGAAGACGATGGGCCGTTAGCTGAACTGGCTAGCGCGGTCCACAAACTGCAAGAACAGGTCCACACGACCACCAGTAACACCATCCACACGGAAAATGCTCGGGCTTATTCGCCCCTAACTGATGAATTGCCCGCTAATCTCAACTTGACGGGCCTGCCCATGTTCGATGGGACTGAAGACCCGGTACTCCATATCCGGGCTTTTAAGGAGTTCATGGCGGTTAAGGGGGTCAAATCGACCATGTTCAAGCATCTCTTTGCTTCATCCTTGGACAAGCACCTGAGAGCCTAGTACTACAGGCTTGATTCCAAGAAGTACAAAACTTGGGACGATGTCGCAACGGAGTTCGCCCGAAACTATGCGGACAATACTGAGATCCAGACAACCATGCGTACTCTGGAGGTCATGGCCCAAGAGCCTAAGGAGGGTTTCACCAAATACCTCCAAAGGTGGAGGGCTGAAAGTGTCAAGCTGGTCGACAAGCCCAGCGAAAAGGTGCTAGTGGAGGCCTTTGTGAAAAATCTCCTCCCATCTTACCGGATCCACCTCCGGTACGCCATCATACCCAATTTCGCCACCTTAACCGAGATGGGTACGAGAATCAAAGATGATTTAAGGTTAGAGAGCCTTACTAAGGCCTCTACTAAGGGGTATCAAGGAGCCAGCTCGTCTTCTGGCAAGCCCGCAGCTACAACTGCGGCCCGAAGCATCTTCGACGAGGTCAATTTGCTAGACACCTCGACCAAAAAGAATACTCCAGCCCGAGTATTCATTGACATAGGGACTACTTATGCCAACGCCTTACAAAGGCTATCTTCTAAGGGCCTGATCCAGCCGATAGGCCCAATGCCGGAGGTTTCTGTCGAAAAACGGTCCAAAAGCTACAACGCCCAGGCCTATTGCCACTATCACCGAGGCAACGGGCACAACACCGAAAAATGCTGGAAGTTGAAGCATCTCATTCAAGATCTGATCGAGAGTGGGAAGATACCGCTGCCCAGCGATAAGCCCAGTAACAAAAACAACCCTCTTGCTACTCACGCCATTTTCACTGGAGAAGTAGTCGACTGTACTCATCTCATTTCCCCTTCCATTCTTCAAATCAACGGGTTATGGAATGATGACGAAGATGATGTTTACTTGGCTAAGGGGGAAACCGTCCCCATCACTGTCGAAGAGATCAGGAAAGCCAAAACCAAGGCCCTGGCCGGCACGCATGTCATCACGGCCGGACCTTCGGCCCCGGGATCCGTCACTGAACCCGCTAGGACGGACTCTACACTTGAAGAACCAAACACCGACACGGCCCTAGTCAAGCAACTGAAGAGGGTCCGAACCGATCTCACTATATGGCAGCTTTTGGTCAGTTCTCAAGAACATCGGGCAGCACTTACTAAGGCTCTCGATGAAATCAAAGTAGACTCGCTGGTTAATTACCCCCACTGAAATGGTAGCCACTATTCTACCTCACCTCAAAGGCAAGCCCAAGGGAGAAGGCCCACTCATCACCTTCTCCGAATCCGACCTTCCACCATTTGGGGCCACCCACAACTTGGCCCTATATATCACGGTGATTTGCCGGGGCAAGTATCTGCCCATGACCCTAATTGATGACGGGTCAGCTGTGAATGTCCTTCCTTTAAGGACTGCAAAGGCTCTCGGCGTTACCGAGGCTGACTACCTTCCTACTGCACAAACTATCTAGGCTTTCGATGGGAGCCCAAAATCCGTTGCTGGGGCTGTTAAACTAACCATCATAACGGGCCCGATCGAGAAGGAGCTTGAATTCCAAGTGATCGATGTCACCTCATCGTTCAATCTGCTACTTGGAAGACCCTGGATCCACGCGGTCAAAGCCGTGTCCTCCACTCTCCACAGGAAGGTCAAGTTACCTTTACAAGACGGGGTCATCACCCTCGAAGCTACTCCCATAGCCGTGTCAAGCTGCAACACGGCTGGCTCAACCGACCCACGAGGCTTCAATTTTGTGGGAATGATCGAGGAAGAGTATCTCTTTAGGCCCTATTTCACCACCAGCATCGACATGATGCTGCAGAACTTGGGTTACCTACCGGGGGCTACTTCAAGGCCTGGTCTCCCGGCTGGCAAGATCATCGATGTCTTAAGCAATGAGGAGTCAAAATTCGGCTTAGGGTATGCCTTAACCCCAGAAAACGTGGTCCAGGCCGACATCCAAAAGGCCTGCAACATTCTCAAGGGTACCTGCTTGGGCCCCTACAGTCCAAAACTGACCGATTACTTTGTCTCCCCATTATTCGAAGCTATCCAAACGGGCCTCTATCAACCCATCATAACCTATCCTGAGGTCAATTTCATCCCAGATGATATCTATGCTCTCATCCAGGCCGAATCGAAAGAAGATTCAAACCATGATGGGCCCATGCTGGGGCTCTTGTTCGGGGAAAGCAAGATAATCCCGACCCCTAAAGAGGAATTGGTAAACCTGATCCTCCATAGCAGCAAGTTCGATCCGACCAGGCTGATCTCTGAAGTCGGTACTAACACTGGAAAGAGGGCTTGGAGGAAGACGATCAAATGGACCGACAGCGAGGGTCGAGTCTACAAGCTCACTACTGGCGAAGGGGACATGCAAGGCGCCGAATCCGAATCCGAGTCTGAGTCAGAGTCAGAGTCGGAGTATGGGTCTAAGTCTAGAGGGTCCAGTACTAGGGTCGAGTCTGTAACCCCTTTTCCTTTGGTCACACCTGTGGGAGTCTCGGAGTCTGTCCCGAGAGCACTCCCCATTCCGCCTCTGACCAACGATCAGATGGCTGCTCTCTTTGAGCTATTTTCAAAATTCTCTATCAATAATAACGATAACCGTTCTACTTACGACTTGTCTTATTTTCAAAACATTTTCAAAAATTTTATTTGCAATGACATTGAGAAACCCGACGAACAGGTACCACTACCTCCGCATCTAGTCGAGCAACTCGAACAAAGGGAATCCCGAGATCCGGTCATTGAGGAAACTGACTCCATCAATGTAGGAACCCCTTTAGAGCCTCAGATGCTTAAGTTAGGTTTATCCTTAGATCCCGAGGAGAAACAACAATTCACGGAGCTCCTCCACGAATTCAAAGACGTCTTCGCATGGTCCTACAAGGACATGCCGGGAATAGACCGGGAGATAGCCGAACACCGTATACCCATGTAGACACCCACATTTTGACTGCCAGGTGTCTATAGCAGTTTCCGACAAACACGCGATGATGATCGGACGCAAACATGCTTTAAATACTCAGAAACGGGCTCAAAATCATTGGCATTTGGCTTGGGCTCATTATGGAGTACATATCTCACAAAACCAACCTCAAAATCAGGCCCAGTGGGTCGTTTTGAGTCAAATAAGACTAATTTGGATCGATTCCGACACCAGGGGTAAAATCGTCTTTTAGCGACCGAGTCAAAACCCGGTCAAGGATTTTCCCGAGACACGTGAGTCAGCCGTGACACCTCACACGGCTGATTCATACTCCAATCCTACGAAAAATCAGCTTCACAAAATATTAAACAAATCCGTTTAAGGATAGAATTCGGTCTCAAGTAGGAATCCTATCCGAAAACTGATTCAAACACCCGACCGAGTGCAAACACTCGGCCGAGTAGCCTACCCACCAGCCGGTTCCTTTTCTTCCTTCACAAGAAAGCGGAATTCTCATTCCTCTCAAATTCTTACGTTTCCTATCCTAAACGGTAGTTCAAACTCTCCTAGCCAAGGTCGGGAACTCTCTATAAATAGCCCCTTGCATACAACACACAGGACGTGAATTATCACTCATAATTATTCATATTCACGATACATCAAGCATTCATACAATACACTAAAACGTTCGATATCATACCACACAAATACACCGATAGTACACCCGAAGGAACCGACCCGATACCCGACACCCTTCACGTCCAAATCAAGCCACCACAACTCACCGACATATAAATCGACGCTCTTGTGCCCAAGCCACGTCCCGACGAGCCCCGATCCGAGTAAACAGAAGCATGTAGGTTGAGGGTGTACCAAACCCGATTTCTCTTTCTTCTTCTCTTCTCCTTCTAGTCGTCCTTATTACGGGTCGTTCGTCGCTTTTTATTTTATTTTCTAATATCGATACTATTAAAAACTATTTTCATATATCAAACATTCTTAAAAATATGATATCGATTCTCTATAATCGAATATTGTATCAAAAAGAATTATATTAAATCTCGTCGATGCAAATAAAAATCGTTACTTTTTTACAAAATACAACGATTTCAAACGCGGAGAGATTTAACATTTTTTTCATTCAAATTCTTGTTTTCAAACAATTTTACAAAACTTTTTTTAATTCATTCCGAATATTCGATATCGATTTCATAATCGAATATCGGATATGGCGAATATCGAAAACATAAATCGAGTATAAATTAATTCGTATTTGTACGCGATTTATCAAAATTAACAATTTTCGAACAACGAGCAAAACCGGGACAGACCCGCACGCGAGTCGCGCCCCACCTAGGCGACTCGCGCACGGGCCTGAAACCCGAGTCCCTTTTTTTTTAGCTTTTCTCGTTCGTTTTTTATTACTTATTCTACGAAACGATTTCTAAAATTTATATCTTTTCTAAAACTATTCGGAGTATTTGATATTGATTTCGTAGTCAATTATCGAATATAACGAATATCGAAAATATTAGATCGAGTGCAAATTATGCGATATTTGTACGCGATTTAATAAAAGCATCGAATTTTCAAAAAACCGATTTCAAAAACAGGCCGTCACGCGACCCGCCGGCATCCCGGGCGAGCCGCGCGGCCGGCTGTCACACAACACACCCTTTCTTTTTTATTTATTTTTCGAACTTCGTTTTTTATACAAAACCGCGTCTTTCAACTAATATTTTCTCGATCTCGTATATTTATTAGTTTTGCTATATTATTTTTCACAAATCGATACTAACTCGTTTGTTTATCCTTTGTAGCAAATTCATATCTTTTTCATCATTTGTTTTATTATACTAAAACGAATCTCACATGCTAAATTCAACTTTGACGTTAAAGTTTCATGCATTAAATCGACTTAGCAACCCATTCAATTCCTCGCATGTTTAGGAAAACAATGTTTGCATATCATTCATCGTATTACTAACGCGGGTATTAAAAAATCATTCGATATCCTAGTAGAGGCCGCTAATGTGCGGGCGGGGTTGGGTGTTCTTAGTGAACTTCCCAACACGTACCCACACCCCTTACTCAGAACCGTGGTTTCCGGATGTCCGAAACCATTGGCAACGAGAGTCATTCAATATACGATTAACCGATCAAGTCGGCATCGGTATCGAACTGCAAAGGGACGAGCCCAATAAACTCTGACATCGGAAATGGGCCGTTTTTGGTATACGGCCCACTACGACATAGAGTGGGCTCGAACGGTTCCGAATAACCATAAAATTCGGTGGCGACTCCAACTTCGATTTAAATTTCAATTTGACCATCTCATATGGAGATTCATTCGCCTCCCCAAACCCGCGCGTGGCCGCGTCGGGGTGGACCTATGTCATGTCCACAACCCATCAAAGACGGGTGTAAGCCGGTAAAGCAAAAACTCCGAAGAATGAGGCCCGAATGGTCTCTCAAAGTCAAAGAAGAAGTCGACAAGCAATTCAAAGCGGGCTTTATTCAAGTGTCTGAATATCCAGACTGGGTTGCAAATATCGTACCAGTACCCAAGAAAGACGGAAAGGTACGAGTTTGTGTAGATTTCCGGGACCTTAATAAGGCCAGCCCGAAAGACGATTTCCCGTTACCACACATCGACATACTGGTGGACAACACGGCCGATCATGCCCTTCAATCCTTTATGGATGGGTATGCCGGATACAATCAGATCAAAATGGCGGAAGAAGACATGAGTAAGACCACCTTCACTACGCCTTGGGGGACTTACTGTTACACCGTTATGCCATTTGGGCTTATCAATGCCGGTGCCACTTACCAACGGACCGCCACTACCTTACTACATGACATGATGCATAAGGAAGTAGAGGTCTACGTGGACGACATGATCGTTAAGTCCAAAGAACGAAACGGGCATATTCCGGCCCTTAGAAAGTTTTTCACCCGGTTACGCAAGTACAACATGAGGTTAAACCCTCAAAAATGCAGTTTCGGGGTAACATCGGGCAAATTACTGGGCCATATCGTCAGCCAGCATGGCATCGAGGTTGACCCAACCAAAATCAAGGCTATTACCGAGATGCAACCACCTAAAACCGAAAAAGAGATAAGGGGATTTCTCGGTAAAGTCCAATATATCAGTCGATTTATTTCAAAGCTAACCATGGTATGCGAGCCTATTTTCAAGAAACTGAAGATAGGAGAACGGGTACTGTGGGACGACAAATGTCAAGCAGCTTTCGATAAAATCAAAGAGATTCTGTCATCTCCGCCGGTATTAATGCCACCTCAACACGGTCTGCCTTTGTCGTTATACCTAACAACGACCGAGACAGCCATGGGGGCTATGTTGGCCCAGACGGTCGACTCAGAGGAACGGGCTATTTACTACATCAGTAAAAAGTTCCTAGAATACGAGTGCAAATATACGATGCTCGAAAAGATGTGCCTAGCTCTAGTTTAGGCCACTAAAAATCTCCGACACTATATGCTTAGCCACGAAGTGCACGTATTATTGAGAATGGATCCAATCAAGTATCTGTTCGAGAAGCCCATCCTTAATGGCAGGATATCTAGATGGACTTTAATGCTAGCTGAGTTCGACCTCAAATTCGTGCCATTAAAAGCCATCAAAGGTTGGGTAGTAGCCGAGTTCCTTGCCGATAGTCCGGTATCTGAAGAGGGACATACCGATACCTGGGCCTTCCCAGATGAAGATATATTCCATACTGACACGGAGACATGGGATCTATACTTTGACGGGGCATCCAACTTTCGAGGATTTGGTGTCGGGATTTTGCTGATCTCACCGCAAGGAGAACATACCCCGTTGTCCATTAAATTGGATTTTGACGTGACTAACAACGCAGCCGAGTATGAAGCATGCATTCACGGATTACAAGCCGCCACGGATTTAGGAGTAACAAACCTCCGGGTCCACGGTGACTCATCATTAGTCATCAATCAAGCACTCCAAAAATGGAAAACTCGGAACGCAAATCTCGTAGCTTACCAAGCGCGAGTAAGGGTTCTCGAAAGGCAGTTTCAAAAGGTGGAGTACATTTATCTACCTCGGGAAGAAAACCAGTTTGCAGATGCGTTATCCAAGTTAGCATCTTTACTGAATATCCCGGAACACATGACCAGCATGCCGATTTGCGTCGAAAGACGGTCCAAGCCGGCACACATCAATGCTATTCAAGATATTGAAATAACTGATCCAGAACCTTGGTACCTGGCTGTTCTAACCTACTTAACGTCGGGAGAATATCCTCCGGGATCTGAAAACCGGGCCAAGAAAGTCCTACGAAGGTGAGCCACTCAGTTCATCCGCACGGACGATGGACAGTTGTACAAAAAGACGGCGCATGGGCTATACTCCTATGCATCGACAAAACGCAGGCCGAAAACGTCATGGCCGAGGTACACGATGGCGAGAACGATCCGCATATGAACGCCCATATGCTAGCTCGAAAAATTGCAAGACTCGGGTACTACTGGAATAGCATGGAAACCGACTGCCAGTTATATGTCAAACACTGTCATAACTGTCAGATTTTCGGCAACGTCCAGCATATGCCGTCATCCCTGTTGTATACTATGACTTCCCCATGGCCATTTTCGACATGGGGAATTGATATAATCGGGAAGGTGAACCCTTCCGGGACGGGAGGTCACTGCTTCATTCTAGTGGCTATTGACTATTTTACTAAATGGGTTGAAGCCGAGTCATATCGTGTCTTGAACGCCAAGCACGTAGCAAAATTTATCCAAGATAAAATTATATGCCGATACGGGATCCCGCTTGAATTCATTAGTGATCACGGGACCCATTTTCAAGCCGAAACCACTACTTTGCTAGCAAAATATAAGATTCAAAGGCATACATCTTTGCCTTACCGTCCCCAAACCAATGGAGCGGTAGAGGCAGCAAATAAAACAATTGTCACCATACTTAAAAAGATGGCTGATAATTACCGGGATTGGCCCGATAAAATCCCTTTCGCCTTATGGGGATACCGGACATCAATCCGCACCGCAACCGGAGCAACTCCATACTATCTGACACATGGGATGGAGGCGGTCCAGCCGGTCGAGCTCGAGGTACCATCCCTGAGGATTCTACTCGAAAGTCAGGTACCTGAAGCAGATTGGGTCCAAGCCCGGTACGATTCGTTGATTCTCTTGGACGAACGACGATCCCGAGCCCTTAACAATATCCAGATATACCAAAAAAGGATACAACGGGCTTTCAACAAAAGGGTTAGGCCCAGGAATATTAAAGAGGGCGATCTAGTCCTAAAATCTGTCAGGGCTTTGCTACCAGTCGACCCAAGGGGAAAATTCAAATCCAATTGGGCCGGACCGTATCTAGTAAAGAAGGTTTTATCAGGAGGAGCAGTAATGCTGACAGACTTGGACGGGAACGAATTCGTCAACCCAACCAACTTGGACCAGTTGAAGCGCTACTACCCCTAACCTTATCTCAATGTCATTGGCTAAAAGTTTATAAAAATTTGTCTTTTTATAAAATTTTCAAAAATTAAGCAAGTCAATAAGTTAGGATTATTTATCCTACTGTCGCACATCTCGAACTAATAGTCTTGATGTATTTTGAAAATTGCAAAAACTACGTCTTGAACTACGGTTGGTTTGATTCCATTAATCGTGGATACGTAGGCAACCCCTCAAAAGGGTACAACCACTGCAATAACGAAAAGATAGGAACGATTTTCACTAATATGTCTTTTATTATTTCAAAAATGCCTCACGCAAAAATAAGTCACACAAAAAAATTACTCAAAAATAATAGTAGTACATAAATAATAAAATCTAGGAGACTACTGCTCATACATCTTCCGCTTCCTTTTATCTTTTGGGTCACGCGGAGCCCGGGGTCGACGGGGCGGCGGCGAACGTTCCCGTATCACTAAGAGAACCTCTTTAGCCCGAACTCGTTTCTTCGACAAAGGATCTTCAGCTATCGTCACTGGCCCAAGCCGAGCCCGTACGTGTTCGGGAAGTCTGTCGCGTGGACCAAGTCGGTCCTTAGCCACCAGTCTTGGGCCGAGTCTCCTTTCCAAGTCCGTCTGGGGGCTCACTTTCCCCCGAGCACCTTTAGTACTGGGCCCTTCAGTCTGAGTCCTAGTCTTCCCTTTTTGGCTTGACATCAGGCGAACCATGGTGGCCGGGGTATCACCGTCATCGAAAAAGCCTCGATTGTCTTTAGCTTGTTCTCGACGCAGCAAGTCAAAAGCTTCGTCGGTCTTCAAAGCAGCACGGGCTTTAGTAGAGTCCGCCTTGGTCCACTTCACGTAAGAATCGGATACCCAGATCGAGTGAAGAGTCTTGGAAACGGGCCAAGTAACCCGGGTATACCACCTTTGCATCCAGGTGTCACACATCACATCCGTTAGCTGAGTAGATTCACTCACGACCGCCTCGATTTCCGAGATTCTTTGGGCCCGACCATATTGCCTAAATAAGCGATCGGGGTAAAGATGGATTGTCTGCCTAAAAGATAGGATCAATTGATATCGAGCCCTATCCCTCGATTCTAAACCGGTCCAGACATAAATGGGCCACCAGGGTACGGTCCAACGAATCAATGGGCCTCCATGAATAGATAGCAGCTCGTCCCAGAATTTTTGGGTAGTAAGACGAGAAAAGTCAACAGTCCGTCTTCTCGTCATCACTTGATTCGGGCGATATCGGCTTAAGTCAAGAGGAGGATCCAGGATCGATAGCCTCTCGAATAACCAAAGCTGAAAAGTCAAAGTCGCGAAAAGTCAAAATCGTGAAAAGTCAAAAAAAAAAAGGTCGCAACAATCGAGAAAATCGGGAAAATCGAGAAAAATCGCGAAAACCGCGAGGAAATCGAAAACCGGAAAAAAATCGGAAATTGCAAAAAAAAATCAAAAATTGCGAAAAACGAAGAAAAATCAGCCTACCTGTAGAAGACGGGTACTCCCAGTCAGCCGGATCGACGGATCCCTTTTACGATTATCCAAACCCTGGATAATCTCTGTAGACACCCGCATTTTGACTGCCACGTGTCTATGGTAGTCTCCGAAAAACACCCGATGATGATCGGACGCAAACGTGACTTGGTATACTCGGACTTGGGCTCGGAATCAATAATATCCGACATGGACTTTTAGCGGAGTAAAAATCTCACAAAACAGACCTCAAATTCAGGCCCAGCGGGTCGTTCCGAGCAAAATAAGACTAATTTGGGTCAAAACCGACACCAACAATAAATCCCGTCTTTTGGCGACCGGGTCAAAACCCGGTCAAAGACGAAACCGTCTCAGAAATCAGCCATATATATTCTCGAGATTTGCGCCAAATTCAAAATCAGCCAAATCAATTCAAAACCAATCCAAAATCAATTAAAATCAAATCAATGCCAATCACTCCTAAGATTTTGCGGCTTGATTGATCCACTCGGTCGAGTGGATTGACCACTCGATCGAGTGGAGCCTCTTTGAACCCGTCCAGGTTCATTCACGAGGGCACTCGACCGAGTGCACCCGCGCTACTCGGTCGAGTGACCCAACGTCGGGGATCCCTACAAATACCCCATGACTCCCATGCATTTCACAACTTTTACACCCTACATTTCATCCTACATTTTCAGCCCTAATACACTCTACACTCTACGCTACAAGCCTTAGCAAGCCTAAGCAATACACACAAAAACCGAGTCCTTCGTCCCTCGAAAAACCGACGTAACACACACACACACACACACCCATACACACCATAACTCGCGTACATCCTCGATACTCCGGCGTCCCGTCGCTATTTACGAGTCCATTTCCGAGGCCTATACCTAGCATGTATGTTGAGGGTGTCCTAAACCCCATCTCGATCTCTACTATCTCGTCTTGTTTTTATTTATCTTTTCACTATTTTTATATCATCTTTTTATCATTGTTAACGTCATAATACCGCGTATATATACTCTAGTATCAAAATTCGGTTCAAAATCGTTTGACTATGATGATCGCTTAAGGTCCGTCTAATCCCTTTACGAGCAACGACGGAGGTGGAGCCCTTTGGAGGAGCCCCGCCCCAATGTACTCAAGGGCGTGACGTGATCGCAATCGGTCATAGTTGAACGCATTTGACTCCATTTATATAATTAGTGCGGAACCCGTTGACACGAAAACCGACATCACATAACCCAAAAGAGTTAGTTCCGATGTCGTGACGTAGAGGGAAGCATTTCGTCACTAATTCAAATTTTCTAGTGTAGCGATAAACATTTTCCTAAAATTCCGATGACGGTATTATAATCGTATGCATACACGATTACGCTATCGGAAGTTAAGTTGAATACAAATCGTGCGATATTTGTATTTAATTTAACCAACCATCGATTTTAAATCAAAAAACTAAACGAGTTGGCACTCGTACAGGGGCTACTCGACCGAGTACGTAGGCTACTCGATCGAGTAGCACCCAAAAATCTGGACAGTAGCTACGCTTGAGGACACACTCGACCGAGTCAGATCATGACTCGATCGAGTGGGTCCTGTAGCCCAGAAAACCGAGAGCTCTAATGCAACATTCGAGCCTCGTCATTCTTTTTACGACTTTTAGTCGACACGTGCATAATCAATCACGTAATTCTAATTTTCAAAACTCATGCATGTCACGACACCTAAAGCGATTTTGATCGACGGTCTCACACTATTAATTTTGTGTCGACGACTCTTTAGTCGTATCCGACACATAATTAATTTAGACTCAATTTCTCGAGATGATAGGTCGGGACAAGGCATCGAGATTCGGGATTGGGCTAGCACCACGCCTAGGTCCCATATCTCCGTCCTTTGATTAGTACACAATATAATGTGTATTTAATCGAAGTTCGTCCGTTCGCACAACTTACGGTCTAGTTTATATTTATTATATACGGGTCCGTTTCTACTTAACATCTACCATTTCCTATTCGATTATTCTATTTTATTATTGCTCGTTGTATTGCGAATTCCGGGTTGTATTCCGCCCGTGTAACTTGTACGTTATTTCTATTTATTTTCGAGCTTAGTTTATTTACTTGCTTTACGCTTTATAAACGAACCTCGCATGCTAAATCACTTCGACAAATAATAAGATGCATTAAATGACGTAGTTAACGCAAAATTCACATGCTTAGCTCGAAAACGATGTTTGCATATCATTTAATTATTTTACTAGCGCGCGTACACGAACACGAACGATGTCTTAGTAGAGGCCGCCATGTGCGGGCGGGGTTGGGTGTCCTTAGTGGGCTTCCCAACACGTACCCTCACCCCTTACTCAGAACCTTTGGTTTCCGGATGTCCGAAACCCTTGGCGCACGAGAGTCATTTTATATACGAAAGCCGGTGTAAACGGTATCGATATAACAATGCAAAGGGACGAGCCCCATGGACTCTGAAATCGGAGTGGGCTTACTTTGTGTAAAGCCCATGACGACATAGAGTGGGCTCGTATGGTTCCGAATAACCACAAAATTCGGTGGCGACTCCATTTTGACTTAAATTTCGAACCCGAGAACAATCTTAGCACGAGATTCATTCGCCTACCCAAACCCGCGCTTCGCTGCGTCGGGGTGGACCTACGTCATGTCCACAATTTGGCGACTCCGCTGGGGATACCTGATGTACCACATGTCATCGGGGTTCCTAGGGTGAGACTCGAAGAGAAATCGTTCGTAGATTAGTGTGCGCGCATTAGTTTAATGATTCATGCATAACCCAAATTTGCCCGGGCCGGTTACTTGTGACCGACGTCCCACTATACCACGGTGCATTCCTACATGGGTACGCTAAAGACATCGATGGTGGAACTCGTCTCGGTTTCGCGGCATGTCCTAAGACCAACTCGGCTTAGGGAGTCCGTCCATCACACGAGAAAACCATCGTTGTTGGTATAGACCCTATTTTGACCGACCGAGACTTAGCGTAAAGCATACATGAGCGACGTTATAATGCTTGTTTGACTACGTGCTACTTGGTTTCCGTGTCATTTTTCAAAAACCTTCATTTCAAAATTGCATCTTTCCAAAAATACCAAAATTTTAAAAACCCGAAATACTGTCCGTTTCGGGACCCGTCTTTTCAAAATATTCAATTTCAAAAACTCGGAATGCTGCCGAAAATTAGACTTACGATTTGACTCAAAACAAGCCTTTTTTAGCCGGCATGCTATCCATTTCAATTCGAATTTCCGATCCACCATTCGATTTTCGAATTTTCAAAATTCAACTTCAATTTTCAAATCTTCGCGATGCCATTCGCGATTTTCAAATCCCCGAGATTCCATTCTCGATTTTCAAATCTCCGAGATGTCGTTTTCGATTTTCAAATCTTCGGGATCTCATTTTCGATTCTCAAATTTTCGGAAATTTATTTTGGATATTCAAATTTTCAAATTTTCAAAAATTCAACTTTTCAAAAAAATCGATCCTATCGGCAGCTGCCAATTTCAAAGGACGGGATCACCTTCTAAATTTTCAAAACGCGAAATTACTTGCAACCCTTCCAACATTTCAAAATGTCCGGTCCTATTGGCCCACTACAAATTTCAGGACCGTCCTCTCAATTTTCAAAATTCAATCATTTTTCAAAATTTTCCGATTATAGGACCTACCGTAATTCGTGTGTCGGGTCTTTTCATGATTTTTCGAAGGTCATTAGCGTCGAAACTTCGTCGATCCTACATCACGAGTTTCTTCCCTATACTAGTCCGCCTTATCCTAAAGGCATAACCAACCAACACGAGTCATACACTCGTAAATGGAAGGTTCGTCCATACACTCGAGTCCTAACTAGAAGGTCACACGCGATCTTTCCCTCCGATAGGACGGTCCCTACGACCTTTCCTAGGGGAACTTTTCCCGTCTTTCAATCCGTTAGTCGAGTCATCCCAATTCAAATCCTTTAACTTAAGGGTCTACCCTAATCACAAGGGTCTATCCTTATCCAAGTCAAGTCAAGGGTCTCTAGCGTCGAAATTCTGCCGATCTTACATCGCAAGTTTCTTCCCTTACCCCGTCTGCCTTTTTCTCGAGGCCGAGTCAACCTTTTACAAGGCATAACCCTGTAGCTAAAGGTTCGTGATCCTTACATCCAAGGGTCACTCGTCCGACACTCGAGTCTTAGCCAAACCTACAATCTCACTCGGGGGGCTACCCTTTAGGAGAGCGGTCAATCCCGGTTGCTCTGAGGGTCATGTCTTACACGTGTTGTCTCACGTACCCCACTTTTGAGTCACTTAGATGCCACACCATCTGAATCTTGTCGGAGTCTTTTGTCTCAACCGGGGGCTGTCCTCCATCCGAGCATTCGACTACAGTCACCCTAAGGGGTACGTACCCTACATTCATCCGACACCGGCGTCATTGTGATGCCTTTTTCGAGTCGTACACATGCTACGAACGCTCGAGTCTCCTAAAGGTTTAGGTCTCCACGGTTGGTCCGAGCACGCGACGCGGTCAAACACGGCCGCCCCATTTTCGGACTCACCTGCATGCAGCTCAGATCTCATGGTCGAGTCCGAGCCAGGGTCGTTACCTCGTCTGGGTCAACGTTCGAGTATCCCGGTCCAAGAGTCTTAGTCATTCCCGTCACCCCGGGCCATGTCTAGTTCGACTCCCTCTCTTGCATTTGTGCAAAATCGAGTTTAGGCGAGTCGTGGCACCAATCATTTTCTCCAATCAAAGACCTTACCAAAAAAAAGGAACAACCAACCGAGCATCCGTAAGTCCGGATTTGATTCGAGTCTAAGTCTGAGTCCGAGTCTAGGATACCCTACATCCTCATTTCCAAATCAGAGTCAGAGTCTTTTGCATTCTGTCCTCTTTTCAAAATTCAACAAAAATCAGCTTTCAATATTCTATCTCTACTATATGCTTTCCTTATGTGTTTCCGAGAACATGATGAACACCATCATACACTGTGAGCACATGCACGTGACTATTATAAGCACATCTATAATGACTGCAGGAACTGAGGCCCGTGTTTTCCCTTACCTGTTCCATGTTTGGTATAGACAGCCACATTACTACCCGTAGCAGGAGCGGTGTCGAATCCTATGACAAATCTAGGTAGTCTTCTAGTTTGGGTTCAAGACGGGAGGCAAGCCCATTTCCCACAATAAACACCCCTCCAATAAGACTAACCAATCCCTACCTTAGGCGTTTAGTCTGACCAGAAGCAAAAAAGAAGCATTGTGACTCTATAGGCTTGATGCCAAAAATACCCAACTCGGGACGATGCTCCCACTAAGCCTGCTCGGAATTATGATGACAATACCGAGATCCAAATCACCATGCTTACCGTAGAGTACTCCACCGCGAGTTGCACTCACACATGAACACCAACTAGGCGTACACCTTACAAAGGTTTAGCTCCACAAGCCTAATCCAACCAATGGGCCCACCCCCATATCCACCCACAACACCATAGGAGGGGATTACCGTGAAAAAAAAAGAAAAAAAGAGTTGGACAAAAAAAAAATCAAAAGTCCAAGGAAAAAAGAAAAAGGCCCAAAACAAAAGAGCTGGCCACCCCAAAAAAAAAAAAAAAAAAAAACCCTCAGCATCCCCCGACCATATACGGTCAATCCCTTGACCGGGGCACGGTCATCATCAAAAAGAGAATCCCATGACCGGGGCTAAGAGGTCAACCAACAAAAATTCAAAAATCGCATGACCGGGGCTAAGAGGTCAGCCAACAAATATTCAAAAACCCATGACCGTAGTGAAAACGGTCAAATTCAAAGTTATCCATGCCCATACCATCAAATAGGGGAGAGACAATCAGGCTGGTCAGCTAACACCACACTTAGCCTCCCCACATTACAACCCTCAAGACCTTCCCGAGACCTAGGCTAAGAGACAGCCCGGAATTTTGAGGATTCAAGCTCCATAGGATGCACCCTAACCATTAGGGCCGAACATGGAAATCAGATCCCGCAATATCAACCTGCCCGATCGAAGTTCGAGTCATTTTTACTCGACTTCCCTCTTTCCTACCACATTACAATACCTTACCCTCGAAGCCTTAGCTCCACAAAATCAAGCTCCAGATTTCGAAACATCAAAGCCACTTATTGCCTGGCACCACATTTCCAAAAACATCCAAACCAGTTACCAGCCCCGAACACGGGAACTCAACCTGCGGTCAGCATAGAACATGCCCAAATAGTTCACACCACCTCTGGGGGCTATCCCGGAGAACGCTCACAGTCACAGGATCAACATCCTAACTATTCCAGCCCTTTGATCAAGACATCATTGGGAACACACCTAGCCTACACCAACGCCATGGCTAGCTACACACAAAGCCCTAATAAACTAGGCACCATAACATATCTTTATTTCAATCCACTGAACTACGGCTTTGTTTGATTTCACTACACGTGAATACGTAGGTAGCCTTTCAACAAGGGCACAACCACCCACATTGACACAAATTCAAAAAGCACCGTCATTCCGGTCACGACACTGTCATGTTCTTAACAGTTAGCTTTGTCGTCCTGGGGGCTTCTCTTAGGCAGAAGTTCTCCATCCACCCACATAATCCAAATACTTTCAAAAATCTAGCCACCTTTCTATAGTGTGTCCTAGTACTCGGCTCAGTCGAAGACGAGAATCTGTCAGGGACTCGAAGGAACACCTACTTTGGGAATGTATCCCAAAACACAAAAATTCAAAGAGCACTAGTCTACGGCATTGCTACTGCTAAGCCTTGTCCTGCAGGAACAGTCTCATTACAGACTACTGCAATTCCCCTGTACCGGATCCTTCCCAGTTTGAAGTTTGACCGTGTTGCCACTCGCCTAGGCCACGGAATAGCGCAACTTGAGAGTCTTGTCATCTTAGGTGGCCCACCCCCCTACCGAGTCACAGTCCAACCCCTTCGAGATTCCAAAACGTGTCTGTCAACTCGTCCTGTCACGTCCAGAGTCGAGTCTGTCGGTATGTCTCTCTTCAAAATTCTTGCTTCGAAATTTGCAAAACTTAGCCATTTGAGAAAATCCTTTTCGACAAGGTCAAAATTCGGTCTATTTAAACTGCAAGTTTCTTTTCTACCCCTTTCAATTTTGAAAAACCTATCTCCTAGCACGTGAGTTGCTTTCAGGACTTCGATTTCAAAATGAAGCAAAAACCATTTTCCCCAGCGCAAGCCAGTCTATAGATGCTAACTGCATTTCCTACGTGCTATCTTGCTATATACTATGCCTGCTATTTCTGCCTATGTATCTAACATTTCAGGTACCAGCATTGCTTCCCAACGGAACAACAAAGACGGTGTTTCTCCTGGAATGCTACGTCCAAGATGTGATATGTCGGCATACGGGTACACCCAAGACTTCAGAAGCAAGTCCCCGCGCAGCTACTTTACTCCCCAGCACGAGTCAGTGTTTTGCCGATGTGTTACATGCAACTTGTCATGTGTCAGCATACAGGTACACTCCAGACTTCAGAAGCAAGTCTCCACGAAACTATCAAATTCCCCAACGAAGTCAGCTTTCCCCCGGTATGCTACATCCAAGATGTGATGTGTCGGCATGCGGGTACGCCTACTCCCCAAGAAAGACAAGTTTCACTCCCCACGAAGCACCATCATCAGCTCAAGTACCACTGAAGGCTTCGAAAGCAAGCTCGTACAGCTCACATATCTCCCCAGCAGAACGCCCGAGGCGGCATTTTCCCCAAGATGGCACGAGATGAGCCCACATATAGGCGCGCCCAGGACTTATGCTACAAGTCTGACTCCCCGCGAAGCTATCATCATCAGGACAGGTATGACCCTCTGCTTATGGCTGGCGAGCCCTTCACGCGAGTCCACTGGACTATAAACGACCCGACCGGAAGTCTACTAGGTCTTAACGGACTTGGTAGCTACTCTGACTTTCGCCTTGTCCAAGCCTCAGTCAGAGTGGGGGCTCTGTAGACACCCGCATTTTGACTGCCACGTTTCTATGGTAGTCTCCGAAAAACACCCGATGATGATCGGAGGCAAACGTGACTTGGTATACTCGGACTTGGGCTCGGAATCAATAATATCCGACATGGACTTTTAGCGGAGTAAAAATCTCACAAAACAGACCTCAAATTCAGGCCCAGCGGGTCGTTCCGAGCAAAATAAGACTAATTTGGGTCAAAACCGACACCAACAATAAATCCCGTCTTTTGGCGACCGGGTCAAAACCCGGTCAAAGACGAAACCGTCTCAGAAATCAGCCATATACATTCTCGAGATTTGCGCCAAATTCAAAATCAGCCAAATCAATTCAAAACCAATCCAAAATCAATTAAAATCAAATCAATGCCAATCACTCCTAAGATTTTGCGGCTTGATTGATCCACTCGGTCGAGTGGATTGACCACTCGATCGAGTGGAGCCTCTTTGAACCCGTCCAGGTTCATTCACGAGGGCACTCGACCGAGTGCACCCGCGCCACTCGGTCGAGTGACCCAACGTCGGGGATCCCTATAAATACCCCATGACTCCCATGCATTTCACAACTTTTACACCCTACATTTCATCCTACATTTTCAGCCCTAATACACTCTACACTCTACGCTACAAGCCTTAGCAAGCCTAAGAAATACACACAAAAACCGAGTCCTTCGTCCCTCGAAAAACCGACGTAACACACACACACACCCATACACACCATAACTCGCGTACATCCTCGATACTCCGGCGTCCCGTCGCTATTTACGAGTCCATTTCCGAGGCCTATACCTAGCATGTATGTTGAGGGTGTCCTAAACCCCATCTCGATCTCTACTATCTCGTCTCGTTTTTATTTATCTTTTCACTATTTTTATATCATCTTTTTATCATTGTTAACGTCATAATACCGCGTATATATACTCTAGTATCAAAATTCGGTTTCAAAATCGTTTGACTATGATGATCGCTTAAGGTCCGTCTAATCCCTTTACGAGCAACGACGGAGGTGGAGCCCTTTGGAGGAGCCCCGCCCCAATGTACTCAAGGGCGTGACGTGATCGCAATCGGTCATAGTTGAACGCATTTGACTCCATTTATATAATTAGTGCGGAACCCGTTGACACGAAAACCGACATCACATAACCCGAAAGAGTTAGTTCCGATGTCGTGACGTAGAGGGAAGCATTTCGTCACTAATTCAAATTTTCTAGTGTAGCGATAAACATTTTCCTAAAATTCCGATGACGGTATTATAATCGTATGCATACACGATTACGCTATCGGAAGTTAAGTTGAATACAAATCGTGCGATATTTGTATTTAATTTAACCAACCATCGATTTTAAATCAAAAAACTAAACGAGTTGGCACTCGTACAGGGGCTACTCGACCGAGTACGTAGGCTACTCGATCGAGTAGCACCCAAAAATCTGGACAGTAGCTACGCTTGAGGACACACTCGACCGAGTCAGATCATGACTCGATCGAGTGGGTCCTGTAGCCCAGAAAACCGAGAGCTCTAATGCAACATTCGAGCCTCGTCATTCTTTTTACGACTTTTAGTCGACACGTGCATAATCAATCACGTAATTCTAATTTTCAAAACTCATGCATGTCACGACACCTAAAGCGATTTTGATCGACGGTCTCACACTATTAATTTTGTGTCGACGACTCTTTAGTCGTATCCGACACATAATTAATTTAGACTCAATTTCTCGAGATGATAGGTCGGGACAAGGCATCGAGATTCGGGATTGGGCTAGCACCACGCCTAGGTCCCATATCTCCGTCCTTTGATTAGTACACAATATAATGTGTATTTAATCGAAGTTCGTTCGTTCGCACAACTTACGGTCTAGTTTATATTTATTATATACGGGTCCGTTTCTAGTTAACATCTACCATTTCCTATTCGATTATTCTATTTTATTATTGCTCGTTGTATTGCGAATTCCGGGTTGTATTCCGCCCGTGTAACTTGTACGTTATTTCTATTTATTTTCGAGCTTAGTTTATTTACTTGCTTTACGCTTTATAAACGAACCTCGCATGCTAAATAACTTCGACAAATAATAAGATTCATTAAATGACGTAGTTAACGCAAAATTCACATGCTTAGCTCGAAAACGCTGTTTGCATATCATTTAATTATTTTACTAGCGCGCGTACACGAACACGAACGATGTCTTAGTAGAGGCCGCCATGTGCGGGCGGGGTTGGGTGTCCTTAGTGGGCTTCCCAACACGTACCCTCACCCCTTACTCAGAACCTTTGGTTTCCGGATGTCCGAAACCCTTGGCGCACGAGAGTCATTTTATATACGAAAGCCGGTGTAAACGGTATCGATATAACAATGCAAAGGGACGAGCCCCATGGACTCTGAAATCGGAGTAGGCTTACTTTGTGTAAAGCCCATGACGACATAGAGTGGGCTCGTATGGTTCCGAATAACCACAAAATTCGGTGGCGACTCCATTTTGACTTAAATTTCGAACCCGAGAACAATCTTACCACGAGATTGATTCGCCTACCCAAACCCGCGCTTCGCCGCGTCGGGGTGGACCTACGTCATGTCCACAATCTCCCCTGTGATTAGCCAAGCTGGGCTGTGCTTTGTCTCCATCAGATCAGCTACAGTGAGAAATCGGACATGGCCCATGCAAGATAACAAACCCATATGACCTTCGAAGGCATAAACATGGAGCATGCAAAAAGTAAAGGCCCTGCGGCTATATACCGGCCTGACCCGGACGTCATCTGGGTTCATAAATTTTCAGCCAGGTCGATCAAGGAAACGGTATCATCTTCTGTCATGCGAGATACCTCCATGTGAGAAAGCCCTAAAAATTCTCGTAATTTTCTCCTCGTGTCATGAACTGAAAATGGGACGGCAGGGTGAAGCATGGGATTCCATCCTCCTACAGCAGCAATTTCCTCCGGAATAGGACAGATTTTGCCCCGAGGAAAGCTAAAAACGTGATAAGTATCGTCCCAATAGGACAGGCAAGCATCCAAAAAGTGACAGTTCACTTGCATTTGACGGATCGTGAATTACTGGGTGACGCCATTCTGGTTCAGGATAACTTTATCTGCGTCTCTGAAAAGGCGGGAGCAATCTTGCAACATTCCAACTAATCGGTCGATACCCATAGTGAATTTCTAAAAGGAGGAAATAAGTTTCTCAGGGCTTGTTTTTTTTTGAAGGAAGAAGGGAATTGTGGGAATTATGAATAAATTACGAGCAAGGAGAGGGTATTTATAGCATGAAATCGGATTCTCCTCCTCATCTAAGGATTCCTAATCCCAGAAGATTTAGCATACAGGCCTTATCCTAGGATCTAGCTAAGTCATCCTGAGAATTCCTATTCCTTTTTGAAGTCAAAATACTTTAATTTTTCAAAAACTCTTCCAAATTCAAAAATCCAAAAAAATTCAAAAAATCTTCTTCAAAATTTTATTCTCCATCGCGAGTCATTTCTCCTAAAAATGTGTTACATGCAAACTTTGCATAAATCATTGTATAAGACGACTCGAGCAAAACCGTGCAACCAACTCCCCAGCGGCATTTAACGGGATGAGCCCGTGTATGGGCACACCCAAGACTTATACGACAAGTCCAATTCCTCACGGAGTTATCATCATCAGCTCATGTATGATTTCCAGTTTATGGCTGGCGAGCCCTTTCACGCAAGTCTAATTGACTTTAAACGACCCGACCGGAAGCTGCCAGGTTTTAATCTTTGATTGACCTGGTGGCTACTCTGACTTTCGCCCTGTCCAAGCCTCAGTCAGAGTGGGGGCCCTGTAGACACCCACATTTTGACTGCCAGGTGTCTATAGCAGTTTCCGACAAACACCCGATGATGATCGGACACAAACATGCTTTAACATACTCAGAAACGGGCTCAAAATCATTGGCATTTGGCTTGGGCTTTTTACGGAGTACATATCTCACAAAACCAACCTCAAAATCAGGCCCAGTGGGTCGTTTCGAGTCAAATAAGACTAATTTGGGTCGAAACCGGCACCAGGGGTAAAACCGTCTTTTAACGACCGATTCAAAACCCGGTCAAAGATATTCTCGAGACACACGAACCAGCCGTGACACCTCACGTGGCTTATTCAAGCTCAAACACTACAAAAAATCAGCTACACAAAGTATTAAACAAATCTGTTTAAAGATAGAATTCGATCTCAAGTAGGAATTCTATCCGAAAACCGAATCAAACACCCGACCGAGCGCACGACACTCGGCCAAGCAGCCCTTTTCCAGCCAGATTCCACGGCTTCCTCTCCAAGGAACGGAATCCTCGCTCATCTCAGCTTCTTACATTTTCTATCCTAAGCGGTAGTTCTAACTCAAACACTTCTCCTAGCCAAGGTCGGGAATATTCCCATAAATAGGCCCCTTGCACAACTCAAAATTCATTTAGAAATATTCACATACATCAACTCTTCACACATAAACATAAAACTTAGCATCGAGAAACCGATATTATATCTAAGACCCGAAGGAAACCGGCCCCGATACCTGACACCCTTCACGTCCAAACCGAGCCACCACAACTCACCGACATCCACTCGACGCTCTTGTGCCCAAGCCACGTTCCAACGAGCTCCAATCCGAGTAAACTAAAACATGTAGGTTGAGGGTGTAACCAAACCCGTCTTCTCTATTTCTCTCTTCTCCCTCTCGTTTTTTTCTTCTTTTTTTTCGTCGTCCGTTTTTTTCCTTTTACGGGTCGTCGGTCGTCCTTTTTTTTATGGGTCGTTCATCATTTTTTTATTATTTCTAATATCGATATTACTAAAAACTATTTTCATATAACAGACATTCTTAAAATACGATATCAACTCTATAGTCGAATGTCGTATTACAAGAATTAAATTAAATCTCGTCGACGCTAAAAAATCGTTACATCTTTTTACAAAATACAACGATTTGAACGCGGAGAGAATTAATGTCTTTTTCGTTTAACCTCTTTTTTTTTAAAAAAAAAAAAAACAATTTTACAAAACTCCTTCTAAAATTCATTCCGAATATTTGATATCGATTTCATAATCGAATATCGGGAACGACGAATATCGAAAATATAAATCGAGTATAAATTAATTCGTATTTGTACGCGATTTATCAAAATTAGCAATTTCGAACAACAAGCAAAATCGGGACAGACCCGCACGCGAGTCGCGCCCCTCCCAGGCGACTCGCGCCTGAGTCTGAAACCCGCACCTTTTTAGCCTTTTTCGTTCATTTTTTTACGAAACGATTTTTCAAAATTTACATCTTTTCTAAAACTGTTCCGAGTATTTGATATCGATTACATAATCGAATATCAAATATAACGAACATCGAAAATATTAAATCAAGTGCAAATTGTGCAATATTTGTACGCGATTTAATAAAAGCATCGAATCTTCAAAAGATCGATCTCGAAAACAGGCCGGGACGCGAGTCGCGCGCGTTCCGGGCAAGTCGCCTGGCCGGCTGTAACACGACGCCCCTTTCTCGTTTTTAATTATTTTTCGAGCTTCGTTTTTTAGAAAAAACCGTGTCTTTTATCAATATTTCAGGTCTAGATATATTTTTCTACATCATGCATATTATTATTATTCACAAACCAATACTAACTCGTTTGTTCATCCTTTGTAGCAAATTCATCTTTTTTCTATCGTTTGTTTTATTATACTAAAACGAATCTCACATGCTAAATTCAACCTTGACGTTAATTTTTCATGCATTAAACCGACTTAGCAACCCATTCAATTCCTCGCATGTTTAGGAAAACAATGTTTGCATATCAATCATCGTATTACTAACGCGCGTATTAAAACATCATTCGATATCCTAGTAGAGGCCGCTAATGTGCGGGCGGGGTTGGGTGTTCTTTGTGAACTTCCCAACACGTACCCTCACCCCTTACTCAGAACCTCGGTTTCCGGATGTCCGAAACCATTGGCAACGAGAGTCATTCAATACACGGTATCCGATCAAGTCGGTATCGGTATCAAATGCAAAGGGACGAACCCAATAAACTCTGAGATCGGAAATGGGCCGTATTTTGTACACGGCCCACTACGACATAGAGTGGGTTCGAACGGGCCCGAACTCCCACAAAGTTTGGTGGCGACTCCAACTTCGATTTAAATTTCAATTTGACCATCTCATATGGAGATTCATTCGCCTCCCCAAACCCGCGCGTGGCCGCGTCAGGGTGGACCTATGTCTTGTCCACACCTTATCAGACTCAATGATCTCATCCATAAGAAACAAGATTTAATCTATATCTACCAAAAATACTAAAAACCTTAACGAGAATCTGAAATAGTAGCACAACACTCAGGCTAGAACTCTAAACTATGATCTATGATCCCAAAAGTCAACGACTAGTCCATTAAGTCAACCTTAGGTGGGATTCGCAAAGTAACATTACTAGATACACTTAGTTCGATTCTAAGTTCGGTTCTAGGTTAGGTACCAGATATCCATCAAAATAAAATATTACCGTACTATCCAAAAGCTTATTCTCTCTAAGTACTTTAGATAATCAAGTAAATTATAAACCAAGATCAACACTTAAGGTACGATCCTAATTCCATCAATCAAATAATATTATTGAAATCAATCCTCAAGAAGTTCCCACTTGCTTAGAAATAGGGTAGAGCTCGCAATTCTGAAACCATGTAACAAGGGGTTTACTAAACCTCAAACATCTTTAACTATCGTGGGGTTCACTAAGACAGGTGTCTAACCAGAGAATCTGAAGAGGATAGAGGGTAAAATGAGAGAATAAAACAAGGATTCGCCACGAGAATGAAGATGACCATTTATCAGAGGAGGAGGAAGAAGAAAAGAGAAACTGACAGGGAGAGCAGTGGCAGCCCATGGCCAGCAGAATAACAACACGTGGCAGTGTAGAGTCGAACAACATTAGACCGTAGCAGTACAGCAACACAACAACATCAGTAAGGAGAAGAAGAATAAGAAAAGAAGTAAACGAAGAAGAAGAATGAAAGAAGAGGAAGAAGAAGAGACTAGGAGAAGAGAACAAGGATCCTAGAGTACTAAGGTCTTGAACGTAACCAGAGAGGAGTCTTCGTGTCTCCGGAGTTCACAAGGGAACTCGTTGGATCTCTTCATCTCTTGTAGAGAAACGAGCACACCAGTCTTCTTCGGTCGGTCCATCTGGATCCAAACTGAAATGAAGTTGCATTTGGGTAGAGTGAAATCACATCTGGTTCTACTGCACCATTGCGGACTGGAATCTACTCTTGATCATCTGGCCTGTAGCTTGAGCAAACTAAATCAGGGCTGAAAAGTCACCATTGTATCTTCCTTGTAGCACCAAGTCGTCCACTCGAGTCATCAGGTCTTAGAAGTGCTAAGTAGGTTTTCCCGATCTGGAGCAGCATCACGTAAACATCTTGTTCACTCGTGTTCTTCTTGGACAAATAGAACAACTATTCAATGCTAATCATTGAGTTACAAGAACATGTAACCTAACAATTAAGTCCTTAATTTGGTTTCTACCCATCACTTACTATTATTCTATTAATATTCAAATCGTTTACGGGTATTTTTCCTAAAATCAGGTGTGAGCGTCGGGAGCAACGATGCTCTAATACCAACTGTAATCCCCTATAAATTCTAACGCAATACAGTGGCGGAAACACTGTAGATTTGGGATTAAAACACACTGATGTTCTAAATTTTACAAAAGAACGGTCAGTCAATACAAAGGCCACTTTTTACAAAAGGGCTAAAAATAAAAATTCTTCAAATGGGATTAAGAATCCATAAATAAACATAACTCAAGCGGAGTAGGATCCACGCCACTCGCTAGCTCACACCAAACCCCGAAACAAAATATACCTGCCATGTTATAAACATAACAGCCACAATTCAGTGGGGAGCAACTCAGGTAGTTCTCCCAGCCATATTACATAATATTAAAGCATAATTACTATTATACCAAAATAGTTGAAAACGGAAAACATTTAAAACGATACGGTAAAATACTTCAAAATGATTGCCAACCTGCAAATCAATGTCAATCAATAATAATAACGGCGTTATGGAAATCAATCGGTGTAACGGAATAGACTTTCACTAGGATCATACTAAACTAGGTTCGAGAATTCAGTCAAACCAAATTAGACTTCAGTCTCTAACTAGGCAACCCAAACTATAACAGGATTGCGTGCAGCGAGGTCCTGGCTTAAGTAATGTACACCCCTCCTGGACACCAACCGTAATCCAGTTCAACCCGACGGCGACTTACACGATGCGATATCTAAGTTTAAGGTCAAAATATACACACTCCTGAACACAAACCATGCTCAGTTCAACGACCAATGTGTCTCAACATAGACACACCAGCTTTATAGTTGATGACAAAACGTATAACCTAGACTGTATTACTCTACCCGTACACTTGTCCTTATTCCATAACTCCAAAACAAAGTCGTTGACGTAATTCGATAGGATTATCAAAACGTTCTTAAAAGGAAACTTTTTAATTTTGGAAACTCTCTTCAAATATTAACTTTCAAAAATAGGTATTATTATAATTAGAAATCGTTTAACATTTGAATTATATAAAATAGTTATATTAGGCCTCGAGACATAAACATTATACTTATTTTATAAATATATATTTAATGATCAAAAGTCAACGAAAGTCAAAATCATAACTATTTCTCAAAAGGTTGAAATATAAGTAATTAAAAGTATTAAATTACAAATTTACAGATTTTCCGGAATAGCACTGTCTTACTATAAAATTCTTAATTAAATCATTAAAAATCAAAACAACGTAAGACCAAGGGGTTGAAAACTTTAGAAACTTAGTTACAACTTTTATTTCTGGAGAAAATCCAAATTCCAAATAAAACATGGGTTTTTATTTGTATTTTCACAAACTGACAGAATTCGACACCTGATGGTATCTCATTAATAAAATACGTTTAATAATTTATTTTAAAGCAAAACCAATTAGAAACATTAATCAAACTCTTTAAAGTTTATGTAGGTAAATTACCAAATTAAATTCAAAGTGTATCAAAGGTTTTAAATTAGTTTTACAACAACTGACAGATTCGCGGACTATTTCGACATCTGTTCGTAAACATTTTATTTTAACCAAAATACTTGGAATTAATTTATGAAATTTTACAGACATATAATAGACTTAAAATAAACAGTAGTATCTTTTCAAACTTTTCGAAAATAAAGTCTTTAAACAGAAGTAATAAATTGTTCAAAAACACTAATCGATTCTGAAACATGCAGTAATTATCTTTAAAATAATAAAAACTTTCACTTTGCTACTTTATATTAAAATCACGAAAATTCAGAAATAAAGTCTTATTTTTATGTTTTAGTCTCGGCCTTATAATACTTTTAGAAGATCCGATGTGAAATAAATTGAGAATATTAAAAGCGATAGAAACACGAAATCGATTTAAGCATATTATCACAATATAATTAAAACATGCTTATTCGTATAAAAATTCGATTTTAAAACGATACTACAAACAACTACAACATATATATCATGCAATACCGAGTCATGCCATCATGTGTTACCTTCATTGAGACCCTAGCAAATTATAATAATTGTCCTAGTCGGAACTAGCACAATTGCCTACAAAATAATTAAACCGATGGTATCAAAACCATATTAAGTTAATAAAAATAGGAGAAACAAGACGGAGAACAAGAGTAATTAAATTACCCTTGGAATTGGAATGAACCGGGATGAAGAGAATGATCGGAAATGAGAAAAATACTGAAGAACAATTTACTGTGTTGTACCTTCAATTGTTTTTTTTTTGTTTGTTTGGAGAGAAGAGTAGATAAGAAGTGAGGATACTGTGTTGGAAGTTTAAGAGGAGTTGGGGAGAACACAAACAGTCAGGAGAACGTGCAACAGGAATAGGAGAGAAAAGAGGAGTCGGTTTTGACTTTCTCAATCGAACTACCAAAATATCTCAGTCCGAAGAGGAAAACGGTCGGGTCTGCTACAATATGAGCCCGACTCGCGCTTAAAATCGTAAATGGATCACTTTAAAAAAATAAGTAGACAAAAATCGTATAAGAATGTGTTTACGAGAAAGTAGTATTAAAATCACATTTCAAAAATAATTATGTACGAAATCGCGTAGAAAAAGATTAAATAGCAAATTCTCGATATTAATAAAAATTCTTGCGAATGAGGTAATTAAAATGGATTTCGAGTTTAAAATAAGAATTCAAGTTTATATAAAGATGAACTCGGGAATATAAACCGTCGAAACGGAAACTCGCATAGGAATAAAATGAGTAAATCGAATGAAACGAAAGTAAGATACATTTTAAGCATAAAAATAAATTTTCGAGGTAAATAGGATTTTACGTGTTCAAACGATTGAAAAATGAATCTGTTTTATAATTATTTAAGAAATACGAGTTAAATCGTAAACAAAATAAAATTTAATATATAAAAATCAGGGGTGTTACAATTATAATTAGATGATTATTTAAATTTAGTGCACTGTGAAATTAAAAAGAAAATGATTTATTTTTATTTACTTTTTACGTATTTTTCCACTTTCTATGAAATTAAAATTGGCGTAAGGTTAAAGCAAAATAGGAACTGTACACGTTTTTTAGCAAACCACGATACCTTTATTAATTACAAACATTCAATTTAAAGACTGGAAAAAAAACATAAGAACGGACGTTACATTAAACGAAAAACATTTAGTAAACAGACATGACTGGGTACATGAACATATTACAACAACTAAAGTCAATCAGAGTCATCACATTCACTTCCTAACCTCTCGTCAGAATCGTAATTAAGTCGGTCTGTCGGTACATCTTGATCACGTAAATATTCTTGTTCTTCCTCCATGGTAACGTCATCATATACGTCACAGTAATGAAGACGTTCACGTGGAATGAAAATTCTACCAGCCCCAGAAAGTAAATCAAACAAGGTGTCAGAATTCATTACGTTCAACAAGCGATTAATAATTTCGACGACTTCTTTCCTTAATTTGCGACGTTCTTCGTCTTTGGAGATACAAGTATCTGAAATACGTAATAAAAAACAGGCCGTATTTAATCATGTAGAATGTAAGTTATCTTTCCAACTATGCTTTATCAAAATAAAACCGGATAATATTACCTAATGTGGCATTGCTCAAAACAGGTGGACTCAACACATTATTCGCGTTTCCAGATATGATAGAGCTCAAAATCGTTAATGGTGGTTCACAATGTATCATATTCATGTACATCGTTTCTAGCATGACAAGGTTCAAACGAGCAAGAAAGTGAGGAGCATGATCCTTTATCATATCAATTTCTCTTTTATACTCTCTTACTTTATCATCCCATATAGTCATTTTTGAGTAATTTGTTTTTGATAGAATGAAATCAACTATATTATTTGAAAATGATTAGAATGTTGGATATGAATAAATTCTAAAGTTCACAACACCACCTTATATAGAGAAGTCGACAACATTGAATTATAAGAAAAACGACTATATTTCAAACGGCTATATTCTAAACAACTATAAATATCCCTTACAATGTGCAGAAATGAATACACTCACAAACACACTTCTACATTTCAACAAACAGTAACACCAAATTACTCCACCTGTTACAACAAAAATGGTTTCTTCATCTGACAATTTAGAGGACGATGCCGCCGCTTGTCTATCTCTTATATCATTATGGAGACGTTTGCGAAATAAGCGCAAAGCTCGTACAAATCGACCTCATAAGAGGCGTCGAATTGAAAGAAACCGAGAAGAAGGCTACAATCAACTTTACAATGACTACTTCGCCTCTCAACCCACGTATCCTGATAATGTGTTTCGCCGTCGTTTCAGAATGCGAAAACACATATTCCTACGTGTGTTGGAAGGCGTGAAAGCGCACAATCCTTTTTTTCACCAATTATCGGACGCTACTGGGAGATTGGGCATTTCAGATTTACAGAAATGTATTGCTGCAATTCGGTTGCTTGCATATGGAGAGGCCGCCGATAGAGTGGACGAGTACCTGAGGCTCGGCTCAAGCACGGCAAGGACCGCACTTCATGAATTCACGGACGCAGTAATAGCTCATTTTGGAGATGTGTACATGAGGAGTCCGACAACAGACAACTTAAAAGAACTACTCCAAGTGAATAAGAAAAGAGGATTCCCTGGTATGATTGGTTCAATCGATTGTATGCATTGGACTTGGAAAAACTGTCCTACTGCATGGAAAGGTCAATATCAAGGAAGGGATGAAACTGCTTCTGTGATTTTTAGAAGCGGTTGCTTCGAAAGATTTGTGGATATGGCATTGCTTTTTCGGCCTACCAGGTACCCTAAACGACTTAACTGTACTTTACCGATCTCACATATTCGATGATTTCTTAAATGGAAGAGCCCATGTTGTTGAGTATGTCGTCAACGGGCATCGATATGACACCCCGTATTATCTGACTGACGGTATTTATCCAAATTTGTCCGCGTTTATGAAATCAATTCCATTACCACAAACTCCTATGGAACACCTATTTGCGGAGCAACAAGAAAGTGTTCGAAAAGATGTGGAGCGTGCTTTTGGAGTGTTACAAGCAAGGTGGACCATCATTCAACATCCTGTTATGACTTGGGATAAGGAAATGTTAGCAAAGATTATGAAAAATTGCATCATATTGCATAATATGATTGTAGAAGACGAGAGGTATCCGTCGTATGATGATCCAAATGAGTTCAATGACGAATCAGGTGAAGATGTAACAACTGTTGAAGAATCTCAAAATTCTATAGGGTATGTCAATAAAGTGGAGGAATATATTGCTAAACGAACTCACTTGGAAGACAGCTCCGTTAATTTGACACTCAGAAATGATTTAATGGAACACATTTGGAAGAAAAAAGAGCGTCCGGAAAATAGCGGTTGAGACCAATTTCTAGTACTTTATATTTATGGCATTTCAGTTTATTTTTATATTTCGAAGTAATTTTTTTCTATAGTAGTTGTGTGTCGTCTAGACTTGTGTGTTTGAAATAATGTAATGTAATTTGATTTGAATGTTGTGTATTAGAGCAACCCCAACGGTAGGGATTTCATCTAGGTTCATTTGCCGGCACTTACATTAAACGTACATTAAAAAGTAACTAAAACCTAAACTTATCAAACGTACATTATTATTAATGAGCTGCTTAACTTTGTAACCTAGCTCAACAACGACATTACTCGATACTTAAATTTTAAATTAAACTAAATTATCTAATTTATTTATGAAGGTCACGTCTAGATGTCACTCAGTTCTACGAACATTTGGTTCTTGCGCTCCTCCTCCACTGCACTCAAGTTGTTCCTATTACATAAATGTTCATATAACTTCATCTTTTGCAGCCATTTTTGATGACTTATTTCCGCGTCGGTTCTCCTCTCCGAGTCTAGCATCTTCTTCTTCATTATACCAGTAATCTCTTGGATTTCCTTAACAATAATATCATCTTCTTCATCAAGAACTTTAGATTTTCCCTTCTTTCGCTTTTGCGCCTTCATTCTTGGGGGACGGCTGCTTGGGCCTTCGTTTCCTGTTTCGAGACAATCTTCGTCGTTCGCACGACTCCTTTTCCTACTACTATCAGAAGCAGTTGTGTCAGCATTTTTTCCCTCCGGTTGTTGTGGTGATTCTTGCTCACAAATAACCGTTTCCCATCTCGGGTATTGCTTAAGAAAATACCACTGCCTCTCCCAAACCGCGTCTTTTTTTGAAAACGCACGAGCCTCAGATAGAATGTCCTTCTCATTTATTCCGCTGATACCTCTCCTTTTAGCTCTCTCGTACTGACCCACCCACTTCTGTACTCCAGCTGAAATTCGGGACCACCGATTAGTGAGCATGCCAACATTATGTTGTTTGATTGCACCGGGGTTTGATTCTCGGGCCTCCTCGAACAAGTTCCTCACTCTCGACCAAAATTTTGAAACACGCTGCCCCGTTCCAATTGGTCCATCTGTTGACACTCGCATATAGGATGATACGAGAGCTCTATCTTCAGTGTATGACCAAACGTTTTTTATATTTCCATTGCCTCCGTCACTGACTTGCCTGATGACGTTCGACTCGTCCGCGTACTCGTTCCTATCCACAATAATATTTTCATCTTGTGACAAACGAGTGACATGATCACTATCGTAACTCATTTGCTCATTACCACCAAAATGAGGATTTGGTGAACCAAAATATGAGTTCACCCCGGAATTTTGAGTAGATAGGTTAAATTGTGAATTGAACTGTGAATTCTGAGTTATATTCGTTGCCTGAATATTAGGGGGACGATTATTATGATAATTAGTTGACATATTTTGAAAAGCAAGAAATTGTAAATATGATGGATCATATTGATTAAATAAAAATGGATTAGGATTATTATTACTATTATTGTTATTATTATTACTCATTTTGTATATAGTAAAAAAATAATGTAGGAAATTGTATAACAATTAACATATATATTTAGTCAATTGTATGGGGTGAAAAAAAAAGAGTTGTTGAAACAATTTGGAAATCAGTACAATTCGGGAATAAAAAGTGTCGTTGCAAACATTGTCCACCAAAGCAGTACTCCCTCCAACCCACTATGATTTACCCACTTATTATTTTATGGTCGTGCTTTTTCCTACCGAGCTTTTACTCAATCCTAACGACATTTTACCGTTTTGTCCTTGTCATTTCATCTATCAAAATTTTATTTCTATGTTTTTTCTCTCTAGAAATCCCCAAACTTCATCCACCCATAAACACACCATTAACCATCAAAGGTATCGAAATTATCGGGATCCGTGTCTCGGTGGGGAGGAATGGATGGGGTCGATAGGGGCTGGGTGGTGGGGCGGTGGAGGGTCGGTGTTGGTCTAGGCGGTGGGTGGGTGAGGGTTGGATGGGTGACGGTGTTGAGTCGTGTGGGTGACGGTCGGGTGGGTGGTGGGACGGTCTGGGATGACGGCAGTTGGGGTGGTGGGTGGTTGGGGTGATATGGTGGGAGAAGACCGTAGGTTTTAGGTCCTTTTTTTTAATCATTTTTTTAATTTCTTTTTTTAAGATATTTTTTCATAAGTAATTCCTTTCTGTTTCGTTTGATTATTATGAAGTATTTTTCAAATTTATAAATAAACCCCAATTAAATATTTAAGCCTAAATAATTAATCAAATAATAATGTAATAATAATATATAAAAATGATTAATTACTCCGTAAATAAGTAATTTGTATCACGTGGTCGATAGTTGAATTGTTAGGATTTTATTTGTTTGAATGATTGTTTAAATTGGGTTGATTAGTGTTTCTGAATGTGGGGAGGATTGTTGATGTGTTGATGTTTTGATTTGAGAGTTAAGTTTGAGAATTTTTATTGATGAATTTGAAGTGTGTACAAAGATCAAGCACTTGGGTATTTATAGGCAGTGCACACTACTTCATCATTTACAAAAACCATCTCAAGACTTCTTCTTCTACATTATTCTTTTCATTCTTCTTCCTATTCTTCTAGGTTGTTCATCCATTCCAATTGTTAAGTCTAGATAATTCTATGTACAAGAATTTTTAGATTATCTTAACACTCCCCCTAATATGAAAATCTTGTACTTCGAGCTGCTGTCTGAACTCGATAAATTTCTCTGTTGTAGTTGCCTTTGTGAATATGTCTGCTAGTTGCTCCCCCGTCTTGCAAAAGTGTAACTTGATTTCTTGATTTTCCACTAGCTCTCGGATGAAATGATGTCGTAGCTCAATATGCTTCGAACGGCTGTGAAAAACTGGATTTTTTGTCATTGTGATTGCTGACATATTGTCGCAATAGATTGTGGTAGGTCCTGTTTGAACTTGATGTAGATCACTTAAAATTCTTCTGAGCCAAATTGCTTCACATGCTGCACTTGTTGCTGCTACGTACTCGGCTTCGGCTGATGATAGGGCAACTGTAGCTTGTTTCTTTGAGGACCATGAAATGACTTTCGACCCAAGTTGAAAAACGTAGCCACTTGTACTTTTTCGGTCATCAATGCTTCCGGCCCAATCGCTATCTGTGTAGCCTTTGAGATTATAATCTTCTTCTGTCTTGTACATTAGCCCAAAGTTCTTCGTTCCTTTGATGTATCTGAGAATTCTTTTGGCAGCTATTAAATGAGCTTTACTTGGTTCATTCATAAATCTGGACACGATGCTTACTGCATTTACTATGTCGGGTCTTGTGTTGGTTAGATAGATTAATGAGCCGACTAAACTTCTATATATGGTTT
This sequence comes from Agrostemma githago, assembly GCA_958450325.1. Classification (NCBI taxonomy): domain Eukaryota; kingdom Viridiplantae; phylum Streptophyta; class Magnoliopsida; order Caryophyllales; family Caryophyllaceae; genus Agrostemma; species Agrostemma githago. The sequence continues at coordinate 9,450,846 of OY288261.1, read as the reverse complement.
CATCCATCTTTTCTTGACCATCATTCTTGGACAATTTTTCGTTTGTCGTCATGGGTGTTTTAACCGGTTTGGAGTTACTCATGTTAAATTTCTTCAATAAGTCGTCAGCATATTTTTCTTGGGAGAGAAAGATCTGACCTGGACTTTGTTTTACTTGCATACCCAGAAAATATTTCATTAATCCAAGGTCGGTCATCTCGAACTCGGTCATCATTGCCTTTTTGAATTCCTCGATCATCCTTGGATTGGTACTTGTGTAAATTAGATCGTCGACATACACGCACAATATGAGAAAATCATGTGGTCCTTGAGTCTTGATATATAGTGATGGCTCGCTCGGACTTTTGATGAACCCATGTTGAAGGAGATAACCGTCGATCTTACTATTCCAGGCTCGAGGGGCTTGTTTTAGCCCATATAAGGCCTTCTTGAGACGGTACACTTTATCTTCATCGCCTTCGACAATATATCCCTGGGGTTGCTCCACATATACCTCTTCTTCTAGCTCTCCATTTAGAAATGCAGACTTGACATCCAATTGAAATACTTGTAATTTGAGCTGAGCAGCGAGGGCTAGGACTAGCCTTATTGTCTCCATGCGGACCACTGGAGCAAATGTCTCATTGAAGTCAATGCCTGGTTGTTGTGAATATCCCTTAGCAACGAGTCGAGCTTTGTATTTTTGAATTGACCCATCTTCGTTGTACTTTATTTTATAAACCCACTTGAGCCCAATGACTTCCTTTTCTTGCGGCTTTTCCGCGAGCTCCTATGTTTGATTTTTCTCGATCATCTTGATTTCGTTATCCATAGCTTCAACCCATTTATCATCTCGTGCTGCTTCTTGGAAACTTGATGGCTCACTTGCCATTAGTGCCATGATAGCCTGTCCACAATGATAATCTTTTCTCCAGAATGGGGGGCGTTTTTCTCGGTTAGATTGACGGACTGGTTGTTCTGGAGTAGGGCTTGGTGATTTTTGATGGGTTGACTCATGGGTAGTATTTTGTGGACTTGTGTTGTTTTGTGTATTTGGTGAGCATGGAGATGTGAGGTTTTCTATGATTGGTTCATTTGTACTTTGTGGAATTATTTGTGGGTTGTTAGGATTTTGGATAGATGGTTCAATGTCATTTTGCCACCTCCATTCGGATGCTTCATCGAATATTACATCTCTTGAAATGATCAATTTCTTAGATTCGGGCTCATATAGACGATAGCCTTTCGACTCATCGCTGTATCCTATAAAGATACATTTTTCTCCTTTTTCATCTAACTTTTCTCTATTCTCTTTTGGGATGTGTGCATATGCAATACACCCAAATATTTTAAAGTGGTCTACAACTGGCTTCCTTTGGTGTCAGAGTTCATATGGTGTCTTGCCCCGTATAGCTGACGTGGGAGATCGGTTAAGGAGATATATAGTTGTGTGAACAGCTTCTGCCCAAAAATATTTAGGCAGATTTTTGCCCTGCATCATACTCCGGGCCATTTCTGCAATTGTTCTGTTTTTTCTTTCGGCTACACCATTTTGTTGAGGGGTGTGCCTTACAGTTAATTCTTTTTTTATTCCATTTAACTTGCAGAAATGATTAAATTCTTTACTTGTAAATTCTCCCCCACGATCTGTTCTTAGTATTTTTATAGAATGACCACTTTCATTTTCTGTGAGGGCTTTAAATTCTTTAAAATAAGAGAACGCTTCTGATTTACGTCTCAAAAAATATACCCACATCATGCGAGTATAATCATCCACAAATAGTAGAAAATATCTCTTTTCTCCAAGAGATTTATTTCTCGTTGGTCCCCAAATGTCGGCATGAACTATCTCCAAAGGGGCTTTTGCTCTCCAAGCCGACTTTTTAAATGGCAATCTATGCATTTTGCCATATATGCAACCCTCACATATTTTCTTTTCGATATTAAGTTTAGGAAGACCAATTACCATTTCTTTTTGTTTTAATATTTTAAGACTATTAAAATTTAGATGCCCGAATCGTAGATGCCATAAAGCCGATTCATCCATTGTTGAACTGAGAACCATTTTTTTCGCCATGGTCATTTTTAATGGGAAAATTTTATTTGGGGCCATTTGAATGGAGGCGATTAATTGACCATTTTTCTTATCATGGATAAGGCATTTATTAGCATCAAATTTCACCGTATAATCTTTTTGTATCAATTGACCGACACTTAATAAATTTTGTGCTAAACCAGGGACATATAAAACATAATGGATTAATTTAGACGAGCCATCTTTTGTTTTAACTGCTATTGTCCCTTTTCCTGCTACATCTTGGCTTCTCCCGTCGCCAAGAGTAATTTGTGATTTTGGACCTTCGTTTAGACTAACAAACGAACTTTTATCGCCGGTCATATGATTAGAACACCCACTGTCTAAATACCACAAATCAGTGGAGTTTTGTTGTATATTTAAACATGAGTAAAATAATTGGTCGTTTGACTCGTTTTTTTCAATGAAATTCGCCTCATCTTTTTGTCGGTGCCAACAATCTCTTTCGAAATGAGTGTGTCGTGTACATCTTTTACACTTATATCGACAGTCATTTGTACCGTGACCATTTTTCTTACATAAGTTACAGTATGACCCAATTGGATTATTATGACTGCCTTGATTGTTGTAAGCACCTCTTCCCCTACCACGGTTATTAAAATTATTTTTTCTTTGTTGGAAATTTTTACCGTGGTGATTTTTGTTACTATTTTGATCATTATTAAATTTTAATTTGGCTTGGAAAGCTTGATCTAGTGGCTCATCTGTAAATCTTTTCATCCTTTCCTCATGAGCTTGGAGTGAGCTCATGAGTTCAGTTATGGTGAGTTCGTTTAAGTTTTTTGACTCTTCAATCGCAGCCACTATATGTTCAAATTTCCTCGGAAGGCTTCTTAGTATTTTTGGTATAATTTTTGTATCTTCGATCGTATCTCCATATGAACGAATTTGATTAATGAGGTTGGAGGCACAATTAAAAAAAAATTCTATAGTCTCGTCTTCAGACATTAATAAATTTTCAAAGTCTTTCCAAAGTGTCTGAAGTTTAATAGTGATTACCTTGTCGGTGCCTTTGTACGAATTTTGTAGAATCTTCCAAGCCTCCGTTGATGTTGTCGCGGATATAACTCGTGGAAGTACAATCTCATCGAGCCCTCTGTAGATCAAGGAAAGGGCATAGTGATCCCTTCGTTCATTTTCAATATAGGCCTTTTTCTTCGAGTCGTCCCAGGATGCTTCCTCCTTAGCGTCCTTGGGTTTCTCGTATCCATCTTGAATCAAATCCCATAACCCTTGGGAAATGAATATTGATTTCATTTGAGTACACCAGAGGTCATATTTGTCACCTCTGAAGATTGGTACCCAATTAACTTGAGGGTAATTCGACATTATATTTGTATGATATGTGAGACTTGTTTAATTTTAAATGAAGATTTTTCTGGGATATGGATCAGCAAGGCTCTGATACCACTGTTAGGATTTTATTTGTTTGAATGATTGTTTAAATTGGGTTGATTAGTGTTTGTGAATGTGGGGAGGATTGTTGATGTGTTGATGTTTTGATTTGAGAGTTAAGTTTGAGAATTTTTATTGATGAATTTGAAGTGTGTACAAAGATCAAGCACTTGGGTATTTATAGGCAGTGCACACTACTTCATCATTTACAAGAACCATCTCAAGACTTCTTCTTCTACATTATTCTTTTCATTCTTCTTCCTATTCTTCTAGGTTGTTCATCCATTCCAATTGTTAAGTCTAGATAATTCTATGTACAAGAATTTTTAGATTATCTTAACATGAATTAAAATTCATAATTGAATTCAGAATCGTTGATTGATTATGTAAATTGATTAAAAGGTGAAACACTTGATTGAATCTCATCTCAACAACCTAAAATTTTGTAGAGAGGGTAGGATAGGAAAATTCTAGGAAAATTCGTTGAGATTGAGTAAACGCTCGTTAGGAAAAAGTAATTTCGTTATTTTTTATTCCCTCACATATGAATAAAAGTGGGTAAATCATTGTGGATCGGCGGGAGTACATGTTATGACAATTCAGACTCACATATCTCTCCATTGCTTTCTCCTTCATCTTGGAGAAAATCACTTCTCTCCATTAGCATGGAGAACATCTCCATGGTAAGAATACACATTTCTCTCCCTCCATCTCAATGGAGAGTTTTCTCTCCATTATAAATAATGCTCTTAGTTTAGTACCTACAAAAGCATGACTTACGTAGCAACAGTATCATATTATTATACTTAAATGTGACACAATTTTATTTAAATTTTTCATTGATTATACATTAAGGTTTAAAACTACGTTTAATAACTTGTATTTGCAAATCGGTAGTGTTTTTAGATAATGTGTTTAAGATGGGCTAATACATATGGTTAAACAAAATTAGTACGAGTACTACATATAATTTCTTAAATGTTATGAAAACATATTAGGTGAATGTCCATTGGGCTTTTGACTCATATGTAAACTCCCTTATCATTACTGATGTACTATATATATCCCTCTCAATGACATAAATAACATAACTCTCCCACATATTTCTCGCTTTATTTTCTTTCTAGTTTTCCTTTCTTTCTCGTTTTATAACACGTTATCAGCACGAGACTCTCATTACTGAGGGGGAGTTCATCCTTTTTTCAATCCTTCTATCTTTAAATAAGGAGTTCATTATTTTCTTTTTTCAATCCTTGTATCTCTCAAGCAAGGAGTTCGTTAATTTCCCTCAATCCTTGCATCTCTCAAGCAAGGAGCTTGCTATTTTTTTTTCAATCCTTGCATCTCTCAAGGAGATCGTTATTTTCTCTCAATCCTTGTATTTCTCAAGCAAGGATCTCGTTATTTTATTTTCAATCCTTGCATCTCTCAAGCAATAAGAAGTTCGTTATTTTTTCTCAATTCTTGCATCTTTATAGCAAAGAAATCGTTATTCTATTTCTCAATCCTTATATCACTATATTAAGAAGTTAATTCATGTTTTTTGAAGATACACATATGATCTATTATTACCTTATGACTATAAGAAGATCATAGTATATATGTGGAGTATTTTCAATGCATCTCCATATTTGTATCTCTGTGGCAAAGAATTATATATATTAAAATAGTCGTTTTAACGATTGAGAAATATACTTTAAAGCATAATAGTTAAGTTTCAATTCTAATATTTTGTTTGTCTCTTTGTCAATACATTTTAAACGAAAAATTGGCAACTTTACATTATTTCAACAATATGATTTAGATGGTAAATTGGATGATTATCGAAATACATATTTTCTAAAGTCATAAATTTTGATATGATAAATATTTAATTTCTATAATAGTATATTCTCTACCTTATTATAGCTATGTAGTTATGGTAGTAAAATTTTCGTAATAACGGTAACAATCTTTCTATTTAGTTACATATTATATTGTATGACATAGTGATGACCATCCTTAGGGTATTACAAATTCGTAGTGACATGATATACTTACTATTAGCAATTTAGAATGTTAAAATTTTCATAATTATGTTCATAATTTTTTTAGTTATATTTGTCACGCATAACTTGAATTTCATTGTAAGTTGTTAGCGATGATTTAATGTGAGATTGTCTTCTATCATTTTAATGCGAGACAATCTCCTATCAATTTTTTTTGTCATTACAATGTGAGTAAGTCTCCTATCATATTAATGTGAGACGGTATTTTATCGGTATAATGGGAGATGATTTCTGTAAATTTACGATCTTCGATCGGTATAAGTTCAGTCCAGTCTCCCATGAGTTTAATGTGAGATAATTTATTTATGGAGTAATCATACTCATAATTATTCTCCAATTTCTTACTTTGGAAATCTCCAATTTTTTCACTCCGTAACTCTTAAATATTCATCATTTGAGAAATTTCTCGAATAGAATATATAATATCGTTATATTTCCCAAAAGGATATTAATATATGACAGATCTTGCAAATTTACATGAGACACTACAAGTGTTCCATTTTGCGAGATGAATATAAAGTTTGTGTCATATTGAGTAAGTTTAGCATTCAATAGTTTGGCATGCAATTGCTAATTATACATATTGAGATCAGCTAACTTCGTATATGCATTATTGCAATTAATTGCGAACAAATATCAACATTTGACATGAACTGATTAAGCATATGTGATCAACAAGTGCTTAAAAGTATGGGTTTAAGAATTGTGAATTAAAATTGACTATGAATGATGATATTTGGAGATCCAATTGCACATTACTCGAGGTTGAATAAACATATTTTAAGTTCAATTCTACGAATTGATCGATATTGTTTTAAGTGGCTTGGAGACCACATATCAAATACGAGTAATTTGTGTTATTAGAATTCACAATTTGATCATTATCATGTGAATAAATTGATCTCTTAAATTTGGCATTTAGAATCAGCCGTTAAAAGTCAATTATTTTATGAATCACGTACTCCCCGAAATATATCATAATCTTGCAAAAATACCCATCATTGAAATCTTATTTGCATATGATATGATAAATCGCATTCTAAGGTGATTAAGTAAATGATTGCAATCTATCTTGAATATTTTTACCACCTTAGGGGGAGAAAGTGAGTGACAATAAGTTGGTAAAACAAAAGAAGTTTTATCATATCAAATTACGCGTATTTATCGTGTACAATAATATATAAGTAGAATGACGATTCTACGAAATTACACCATATGAAATGGCTACACATTTGTGCGCAATATCAAGTGGCCTATTGAATAAGGATTTTATAAATCCGTACGACCGTTGACATATTTATTGGTATCAATGAGCTCATAATCCTGAAATTCATCAAATTTATTGATGATATTGAAAAGTATACAATACAGTTTGCATATCGAGTCATCATGCTGATCATATATAGAAACTAAGTATATCATTTCATGTTAGTTTTCTTATCGCATCGTTGCATCATTTCATATTCATATAGTAAATTTAGTCGCATATTATATTCGTACAAATTATTGATAATCTGACTATACTTTGAAATGTTGAAGTGATATTTGGATGAAGACGCAACAATCAAAGACTATCTTCATATTATCCGTATAACTATTTGAAGATCAGTGATAGATTTCTAATTATCGAAGACATCTATCGAGTTTATCAAGTATGATGATTATTATTTTAAAGATCGAGATTCATCGTCACATCATGGATAATATTGTTATTTTCTGAGTGATGTAACTATCAGGGGGAGTATGCACGCGCTGTACTCTTTTTCCTTATCTATGGTTTTGTCCCACTGGGTTTTCCATGGAAAGGTTTTGATGAGGCAGCATCATATGCGTGTTTGAGGAATAATGTGCTCTATTTTACACTAGTTTTTTTTCCCACGGGGTTTTTTTCGAGTGAGGTTTTTATGAGACATATTATTCCGTAATGTACATTCAAGGGGGAGTGTTATGAAATCATATTAGGTGAATGTCCATTGGGCTTTTGACCCATATGTAAACTCCCTTATCATTACTGATGTACTATATATATCCCTCTCAATGACATAAATAACATAACTCTCCCACATATTTCTCGCTCTATTTTCTTTCTAGTTTTCCTTTCTTTCTCGTTTTATAACATTAAATTAATACTCCGTAAGTAGTATGAGTATTACATATATTTACCAACATGCACTAATTAATTCTAATTGTACTAGTTTAATTTACGTTCTTGAGAGACTATTTGAGTTAATATTTCAAAGATAAAAAAAATTAATTATTCTCGAATTTTCTAGTTTCCTGAAATATTCTCGAATTCTTGTTTCTAAATCATGGGTGAAATAATTTGTATATTTCCTAAAATAATTCATTAAAAGTTTGGGCGAGAATTTTTTTACCGCGACGTGACACGTATCATTCTCTTTTGTACTTCTTTCGTTCAAATCAATTCTATACGTTTGTTTTATATACGTAAATTAATGCACGTTTTCTTTTGTCCATATCTTGTTACATACTCCGTATTTCTTAAAATCTTTAAAATTTGATATTTATAATGCATTCGATTAGACAATTTAAACAAGATCTTATATATTAAAAGTTATACGGGCTCGTAAGGGTGTTGCCTAGTGGTTAAAACTTGTGGTGTGCGTGGTTTGCAGGCTATGTGTGCATCCGAGGGTTTTCTTTTTAGTATACCCCTCACATCAATTCAATTCTTTACACTTACTATAAATGAACAATCCAATCAATTATTTACCTTCCTCTTTTGGGAAAACACTTTACCTTATAATTCTCATATCCTTACTCTATTTACACAAAATGTCACTACTTTTTTCTTACTTTAAGTTTGATGGATCAATAAAACTATTTGATTTATCAATAATATCCTTACTTTTATCATTTTTCTTAAAAGTGGTGAAATGCTCAATGTAAAGGATTGAATGGATGAGAGAGAGTATATGATTATGATAATGATAATTTGAGTATTAGAGAAATAATAACTAGCTGGTTTTTGTGCACGGGTCTGTGTTTGGTTTATACAAAGTATGTTTAGTCATCTTTGATATTTCACTTTTTTTCCCTTTATTCTATATCCGGTACCTATGTTAGTTTGAACATATTTGTTCAATTGTTAATACACTAGTATAGACCCCGTGCATATATGCACGGTATTTATAGAAATTTATATATTTTTATTTAATTATTTATACAAAATAAATTTTAATTAGCAACCCGATAATTTTTCATTATTTTTATCTTTGCTTTTGGATATAATAAAATAATTTAAAGTTGCAAAATTAATCAAGATAACGACCTCGACTAATAGTCTAATATCATGAAATATGTAGTCCAAAAAATTATTACCTCTATGTTTTATTTGTGATTCATATTTCTCGAGACAATCATTCCTCGTTTAAATATTTTTTATTATAATATATGAATAAATTGTGAAATGTATAACTTTAAATTTATTTTAAAATAGAGTATATAATTTTATACCCTTGATGTTTAGATGTACTCCCTCCGTCTCGTTCATTTGTTTGCCTTTAATTAATATATTTATCACAATAAATATAAAAGACAAACAAATGAATGAAACGGAGAGAGTAGTTATTCTCTATGATCTCAGTATATATCATTTGTTTATAAAGTTCATAATTGTTGTTCGAGATTTAAGCAACTATATCTCTACAATTTATTTTCATCGATACACCCATTATTAGTTTTTATATATTTAACCTATAAGTATTATTTATATGATATGATTGATAATTGAGTGTGATTCTTTTCTTATTTGTTTTATTGATTTTATCCACATTAAGTGCTTAAAATTTATTCGGGAAAAAAGTTTTGAGAATTTTTTTTCTCTTAGCTAATAAAGAATTACAATTTTATATCAGTCATGATTATTACAAAAATAAAATGTATTTCTGTTGGTATATAAACTCTCGGTATTTAGTATACACAAACGCAAATCATAGAGATTGAAAAATATACTTTAACATATCAGTTATGAGGCTACATTCAGACGTTAATTTAGTCATTTTCGTGCATATTTCATTCCTAAATTATGGTTGTCTTTCATTTATACTTAAATATTCCAATTTGCACGTTAATTTAGTCAATCATTCCTAAATTATGGCTGTCTTTCATTTATAATAAAACATTCTAATTTGCACAAATGATTAATAGTTTGGTTATTTTGGTTGATTAGTAGTATGTTTGGCCATGTCAAGTTAACTAAATTCCAGTAGTACATAACCAAAGTAGCGAAGGCCCAATTTGAATAGGCGGGAAAATTGTTTATATGCATCCTTTTTGGATTTTTATTGAATGAGAATCAATGAATTTTTCAAAAAAAAAAATAGGCGAAAAAATTATAGGTGAGTGTCAATCTCTTAGTATATTAGGGATATATACTACAATCTCGTATATATCCATAATATAGACCCTAATTACAATCCTTTAATTACAATCCTATATCTCAATCTCAATCAAATATGACTTGATATCGTCTCATTCTAAGGTGAAATCTTGTAATTTATTAGTCATGATATAATATGGAAATCAATCTTGGTTCATATAGTGAAATTTTAAACAAAAATATTCTAATTTGAGGATTGATTAGTAGTGGATAATTTAGTTAATTAATAATTTAATACTGTTAGAAACGGATTATTTTCTTAATTTTCCTCAATTAAATTATTGAAGTGTATGGCTTTATGATTAATTTAATGATAATCGAGTCAATGAGATATTTGAGTGTAGTGGTAGAGAGTAAGTATTACACATCTAAGGTCAAGGGGATGTTTAATATCACGTACTAGTAATGTAGTAATACTCCCTCCCATCCATTCAATTCTTTACACTTACTATAAATGGACAATCCAATCAATTCTTTACCTTTCCTTTTTGGCAAAAGACTTTATCTTATCATCCTCATATCCTTTCTCTATTTACACAAAATGCCACTACTTTTTTTCTTACTTTAAGTTTGGTGGACCCATAACACCATTTGATTTACCAATAATACCCTTACTTTTACCACTTTTCTTAATTTTGATGAAGAATCCTATGTCAAGGATTGTTTGGATGGGAGAGAGTATTTCAATTTTCTTCAATGTTTTCTCAGCTTCTCATTCAAATATCGCTAAAGGGACATACAATTTTGTCCACCAAGTTGTTGATCATTAATCTTTACCTGATGCTGATTCATTAAAAAGATCTTTAACAAGTGATATATTTGATGAATATTATGTTGTTACTTGCTAGGTTGTTTATCCTTGATATAACATTAGTATAGACCCAGTGCATGTATGCACGGTATTTATAAAAAATTATTTATTTTAGTTAATTATTTATATAAAATATATTTTAATTAGAAACCCAATAATTTTTCATGATTTTTATCAATGTATTTAGATATAATAAAATAATTTGAAATTAAATAATTAATCAAAATAACGACCTCAACTAATATACTGAAATACGTAGTCCAAAAAACTACTACCTCTGTGTTTTATTTGTCATTCATATTTCTCGAGACGATCATTTCTCTTTTAAATATTTTTTTAATGTAAGAATAATTTTTGTAAATTTTGAAATGTATATTCACTTTAAATTTATTTTTAAATAGAGTATAATTTTATACTCTTGATGTTTAGATGTATTATTCTTTATAATTTTTTTCTACCATTTCATGTGGATTGGGTATGAGTTTTGGAACTAATTAGAGAATAATAAATTCATTCTTGGATGAAGGAGCTTTTTAAGATGAAAAAATTGAGAAAAAAATGATGAAGTGGAATGAATAGATCCCACCCAAGAATGAAAAATTCATTTCTAATCAATTAATCAATTATATTTCTACAAATATTCCGTCTCGAATATGATCAGAAAGATATACAATAATAATCATAACTATTTTATATTCTATGTAAAATATTGTACGGGATGGTGCAATCTCCTATTAATAAAAATAATGCAACTATTTGGTTAAAACGGAATACAATATGTTTATACTTTTTAAAAAAAAAATTGATCATACATTCCATATTAAATATTGTATGTGATATATTCCATTTAAAATACTGTATGTGATTTTCGTAATCAATGTAATCAATCAGATTTCCTTAATTAAATACTTTCTGTGTGTTGTATAACTTTAGGTATTATGTAGTGATATTTAAATTAGTAAGATGTTAGAGTGTATTGGGAAAGGGGAAGGGTCACACACATGAGGTCAAGGGTTCAATTTGCACCTAGCTCATTTGATCTTTTTTTTTTTTTTTTTTTTCGTGGATAACTTTAGGCATGAAAATATATGAGTTTTGTTATTTGGTTAGTAGAAAGGGGGATTTTACTACAAGTATTTTGTTTTATGTTGTTAACTTTGTTTGGGAAAAACAATTACTCCCTCCGATTTTTTATTATCTTCCCTATTTCCTTATTGAGCTGAAACACTCTTTCTTCCCTATTTCCATTTTGGACCATCAACATGTGGTCTAAAATCATCATTACATTTCTCTCTCTTCCTTCTTTTATTTTGAACCACACATTCCTACACCCTTATTTTTTTCCCAAAAACCAAAGGGGAAGATAATAAAAAATCGGAGGGAGCAGCTTTTTATGATGATCGTGAGACTATTAGCTTTTATACCGCTGGTACATAAAATTAAAAATTGAAGATGTGAGAGTATAATATGGAAAGAATATAAATCAGAAGAATAATAAAAAAAGTCTCAAAAAAGAAAAAGTCTCAAAAAAGAAAAATGTGCAGAACATTAATAAATATGTTTTTGTTACAGTTATTCTCCTCGGTGATTCCACTTGACTACCTGAGTATATTATGTATCATCAACCAATATTTGTTCTAATTTTCTTTTATCATCCCATGTCACTTGAATATCTCAATCTTTTTAACAATAGTTTGCAGAAAAAGTGTGTTAGCCCAACCAATAACACATTTAGTAAGTTACGGCCAACATCGTTTGTTGAAGCGCTACAATTGTACTCTTGAGTGCCTTCATGCTCAACATTTTCACAGATAATTGCATTTTCATCCACAAATGAGAGTGACTATTCAAGCCTAAAACCAAGTCGGACATTTCATCGAAAACCCTATGTGCAACATTAAAATTCCTCAATTTTTTCATATAATTTTAAGATTACACTACAAAATTATCATTTATTTCAACATACAAAAATTTCTCACAATCACCCAACTCATATAACCACCATTTGATATTTTCTTGCACAAGCCTTTAGCTGACCATAAAATGAGCCTGCCGAATCAATTTTGCTCCATCGTCATATACCTTGACATTACACAGCACAACTTGTCGAACCAATTCCATTCGAAAAACTAAAAGGCCTCGAACGAAAAGTTCCCTTCTTGCTATTACCCATTTTACGATTCTCTATCCCGGAAGAAAGTGAAGTTCCCTGCTTGCTATTACCTGTTTTGCGACGGCGTTACACTAAGAAAGTGAAGCAATTTCATCGGCAAGTAGCATAATTGATTTTTTTTTGAACACATGTGAAGAGGACTTTAGCTCTGATACGAAATGATCAACCAGAAATAAAAGGGGATAGAAAATACGGTTGTTCAATTACAATAATTGATAGGCTACCCAATTAAAAAAAAATTGGTGGATAAGAAATGATATAAATTTCATAAGTTCATTCATAAAACTCTTGATAGATCACTGGTAACTTACCTAATACTGTTAGGTAAAGGTATATGCAATGGGAAACAGGAAATAAAAGACGAAATTAAAAGACCATTCGTTACTAATATTTCGGTGTGTATCAACATTATAGAAGCAGAGTATAAGAATTGAACTGAATGTATAGGAACTGCGCAGACGTACTTATTGGAGCTGAATTAGGAAGTGGAAAGAATGGAGCCTTAGTTACATAGGTTAGTTAACTAAAATCATGTAATCATATGCGACATGTAATCATCTGAGACATGTAATCATCTTTTACATAATGTAATCGTAAAATTCTCTCTACATTCATAATTTGATACAGATTACAGAATATCAACGCAATAGTGTTTACCGCACCAAAGACGAAAGGAGATACGAAACCAACAACAAAATCAGCCGACAATACTAGTAGTATATGTAGTAATCTTTAGATGGAAACATGACAGGCATTCAACAAACCCAATGCGCATCTTATAGCAAATCCAAGAAACAGAAGCAGAAGCAACAGTGTAATTGCATTACGATAAAATAGGATTCTTCGTCGAGCACCAACATACCCAACAACAAGAATGACTGAAACCTAAGGTATAGAACCGTTGATTCATGCGGTTATTACTGAGGTTGTGGGCTCTAACTCTAACACCCGGTCGCATAATCATCATCTCAACTACTCCAAAGCAAAGGTCAATGAAGGGATTTTATGTTATGTCCATAATAATAAAAATAAATCAACAGTTGAAGACATAAGGACATTGAAGATTGAAGTAGTAGAGAGAGCATTTATTTGAGAAAAATGAAACGTTAGACAAAATACAAAGAGAGAAACTTAGAAACAACATTTGGAGAGGGCTTCTCATTCATATCAACAATCTACATATTATCTCTGAGGTACGATACAACAAATAAGAGTACATACTAGGGTTTTGGTGGTGGTGGTGGTGGTGGTCAAATATCGAGACTTTCGAGCTGAATGCTGCTTTTGAGAGGGACGTACTCTCCAAGGTAGCCACCGAGGTGATCGTGGAGAGCGGACTTATCAATGCCCTGATGATGAAAACTCTTGCAAACATAGTAAAACACGCTCTGCACCAACAACCCGATCAAGTTGACGATGACGAGAACACCCACAAGAAACCCGCCCACCATAATCCGCACGAAAACGGAGGTGTCCTCCCCATGAACAACCACAACCGAGAACACCCCGTTGATGGCCCCGCAGACCAAGAGGTAGGCGAAAACAAACAGCCCCGCCATCAGGACCTTCCCCTTGAGCAGCTCGTAGCTCTTCTTCATGGCGGCGAACCCGTACACGGGCTCCAGCACCGACACCACGCTGGCCAGGTGCCACAGCGCAGTGATGTACACATGCACAAACAGGAACATGGCGAAGGAGAGAATCATGGAGAAGAAGAGGAGGAAGCCGCTGTCGGTGTCGACGGCGACGATGATGAGAACGAGGAGGCCTATGAAGGCGAGGTTGTAGGCGAGCATGAGCAGGGAGACCCAGAGGAAGGTGTGGAAGAGGCGGCGGAAGACGGAGGGGATGGCGGAGAGGGTGTCGGAGAAGGAGACGGGCTTGGCGGTGTAGAGGGAGGCGACGGTGAAGACGACGGCGGCGGTGGAGAGGAGGGAGAAGGTGAAGAGGAAGAGGAGGTAGAGGAACTGGAAGAGGAGGAGGACGGCCCACTCGTGGGTCTGGGCCTGGATCGGGGTGTTCGGGTCCTGGAGTCGGGTCAGGATGGGGTGGGTGAACAGGGAGTGGGCCAGGATGGCGAAGGAGAGAGGGAAGATTAGGGTGAGGGTGAGGAGGTAGAAGGTTTTAGGGGACAGTCTTGGGATTGAGATTGATTCCTTTACGATTGATGAGAGAGTTAGGAATTGGAGTTCTTCTGGCTCAACATCCATTTCCAAATTCAGATCTGCCTTTCTTTCTCTCTCTCTTCAGCTCAGGGAGATTGTTGATGATGATGATGATGATGATGATGATTAGATGAAACAAGGAAGGAAGGAAGTACTCCGTATTTAATTTTCTTTTTTTGTTTGGTGGCGGTGGTTTGTGGTTGATCGATTATTGATGATTAATTACAGTTGCTGCATTTTTGAGGCTAAGTTTATCTAGATGCTCGCAATCCGTCTTCAAATCCTTCATACTCGTATTAAAAATACTCTATCCTTTTTTTTTTCTATTTCTAAATAATATTCTCTCCGGTCACTAAATTTCGCCTCGCTTCCTTATTTGATAATACGAATACTATCCATTATTCTATAGTCTCATACATGCATATTTTCATGGTCTGCCTGTCACGTGAAATCGCATGCAAAAATGTAAAATCACTTACTTTGACGACAAAAAACTTACTTGTCCCTAAAACAACCGACATAACAAAGGCACAAGGTTAAAATAAAACAACAGAAGTTATCGCATTTAAACCACAATTGGAACGAAGTTATCAACCCATCGGTTGATTAGTAGAGGCCGCTACGTGCGGGCGGGATTGGGTGTTGATGTCTATCGGACGTTGGTTTCCCAATACGTACCTTCACCCCTTACTCAAAATCTACGGTTTCCGGATGTCCAAAACGATTGACAATGAGAGTCATTCTAGACATGAAATGCTTAAGGGTAGTCTCTATCTTTAGGTCCCCATGTCACTCAGCTTTGAACCGACTAAAGATTAAAGTTGACTTAAGCAGTTTCTGAGTATCCCAAAATTACTCGGTGGCGACTCCACAGACCGACAACGAATTCGGTTCACTAAAAAGGTCGTCAGACCAAACATATCGGTCTTTAAACATTTACAACAACATCTCGATCAATTCAACGGAAACATAAATGTCCCTCGTACATCTATCTAGTACAATTCAAATCGTCAACCAAATCGAGGTCCGACACTTCGCCCCAAACGCGAGATCGGATCGGCCCCAGACCAACGAGCGTCCTGACGGGGCCGTGTGGGTGGACGCCGCGACGGTCCGCGCAGATGTGCGCGGCGAGCGGGTGACAGCGTCCACAGTTTGGGCGACTCCGTTGGGGAAATGTAAACAGATTTC
Source organism: Agrostemma githago (assembly GCA_958450325.1). Taxonomy (NCBI): domain Eukaryota; kingdom Viridiplantae; phylum Streptophyta; class Magnoliopsida; order Caryophyllales; family Caryophyllaceae; genus Agrostemma; species Agrostemma githago. The sequence goes on along the minus strand of OY288261.1, from coordinate 9,434,587 downwards.
CAGCGGTGGTGTAACTCGAACGAGGTCGGTGAAGCCTATTTCCTAGTTTCGTTTGTGGTCACTACAAGTTTTTGGCCCTAAAAAGCTCACCTTAACCGATTTAGGACCAATCGACCTTCTTACGGTAAGGTTTTCGGACCGGACCCGTGGGAGATCCCTGTTTGACGTTCCGACCGTCCAAGGTAGTCACGCATTCTGTGAATATGTCAAGCGATAAGCTCCGAGTGGAACAGGACAACGCTCATCCTCACTCAGGGTGACACGTTCCGGCCGAAGCGAGGACTTTTCGTGGGCGGTAGCCTACCCTAGCCTACCCGCGTCTGCATTCTGCATGAGTGTATGTTTGTCTAGTTGCGTGTAGCGTGTTGTGACTCGAATAAAGCATTAAATTCCGGATTAAACCACGACAACATATTCAACTACACCCAAACTCTTTTTTCAAAGAGACATTTTTCAGGAAACCATTTTAGCGCCGTTACTCTGGCCAAATTGACACCCACTATTTTCAAACCCATTTTGCGCGTTACTCTGGCCAAATTCACACCCACTATTTTCAAACCCATTTGCGCTGTTATTCTGGCCAAATTCACACTCACTATTTTCAAAATCATTTTAGCGCCATCACGGTGGCCAAATGAAAACTCACCGTTTTCAAACATTGACATACTGTTACTATCGTCAAAATTCCAACCAATGGGATTGAGGCACCTAACATGGTTACATTTTCCATTTTCAAAACACTTTTACACATACCGTTACTATCGCCAAAATTTGAATCAATGAAATCAAGGTAGCTAACACGGTTACATTTTCCGTCCACAAAACATTTATTACAAACACCGTTACCACCACCAAGATTCCAATCAATGGAATCAAGGTGTATTAGCATGGTTGCACTCTCTTTTTCAAAACACCGCTACCACTACCTAAATTTCCGTAGCGAGAATTTGGCTGCACCAACATCATTTTTAAAGCACCACCATGGTCATCGTATTTTCTCAAAAAAAAACCTTCTACATCGCGAACATCGAGTTCCTAACTAATAGAAGTCTCGATAACAAATGCAACCCCGTGATTTACACATTTTTCAAACCGGTTCCTCTACAACGTTACTTTGCAAAATCACAATTGCACGCCGTCACTATCATCAACGTTTCAACTCATGAACTCTTGACGCCCACATGGCGACACCTTCCGACATATCAAAAGCGATGTCACTTAAACGTCGTAATGTCGATTTCAAAACTCCCACTTTCGAAAACTTGCTTTTCAAATCTATCCATTTTCGAAAACATCTAATCCTTTGATTCCGAGCCGGGATAGAGATCAACTCTTTACGTTTTACAACCGTGTAATTAACTGTCTGTGCTAATTACTAAGGTCACCTCTATCCGAGGTCTTACATTTTGGGTCATCTCATCTCGAGAATCCTCTCTAAATCTCACCTGAGATTTGTGTTAAATCATCTCGCCCTAGAGATCTGAGTCCATTAGGCGTCTCGCCAAATACACAAAATGTCTAAAAGCACATGAGTCCCAAGAACTCGATGACCGCGAACACGCGCAAATCAAGGGTCTCAATTCTGTGTCGCTCACCTCTGAGCATTTCTCGAGTAATTCTCGGGTCTCTTACGTCGTTCGGTGGATCCGTTCTCATCTTTGGTTCTGTTCCGCAGATCCACCATCTGAAATGTCTTCAAGTAGCAACAACAGTAACAATAATCAAATCAACTCTATCTTAGGCCTCGTTCGGGAACTCTAGGCCACCATGACACATTTTTTACTCTATCTTAGGCCTCGTTCCGAAACCATTGGCAATGAGAGTCATTCCAGCATGGAGTGCTTAAGGGTACAAGTCTTTATCTTTAGGTCTCGTGCCACTCAACTTTGAGCCGGCAAGGGGTCAAAGTTGACTTGAAAGGTTTCCGAGTCCCCATAATTGACTCGGTGGCGACTCCACAAATCGGCAACAACTTCAGTTCACTAAAAAGGTCGCCTTACCAAACGAAATGACCTTTAAACATTTACAACCACGACTCGATCGATTCCCAAACGGAAACACGGGTGCCTCCACCCATTTAGTACAAGTCCGGATCGTCATCCAAATCGAGGTCCGACACTTCGCCCCGTACGCGAGATCGGACCGGCCCTCGGCAGGGAGGGGGCCGCGTAGGTGGTCGCCGCCACACGTTGAAAAACCAGGTCGGTCCCGCGCGGGGCGCCGGGCGGTGCAGACGGACATCCACAACCGTAAATATTGAACTAACTACGATTTACTAATAGTAGTCTCGATAAAAGCACGACCTCGTTGTTTTCAAAACCGGTTCCCTTAGGGCCGCGCTTCTTTTGTAAAACCACCATTTACACTTTTGCTATCGTCGAGTCCTCGACGCACACGTATCAAATTTTCACGTCACAAACGATGTCACTACACCATCGTAACACCGATTTTATGAACTCTCACCTTCAAAGAGAGGTTTATTTTCAAAAACCCATATGTTTTTCAAAAAACATCGAAACCCTTTGATTCCGAGCCGGGATCGAGATCAATTCCTTACGTCGTACAACCGTGTGATTAACTATTTGTGTTAGTTACTAGGGTCACCTCTGTTCGAGGTTTTACATTTTGGGTCGTCTCGCCTCGAGAAGTCATCTTCTTTAAATCTCGCCCCTGAGATTTATGTTAAATCGTCTCATTCCAGAGGCATAAGTTCACTAGGCGCTTTCCCGAATACACCAAGAGTCTAAAGCCTCTGAGTCCCTAAACCGACGACCGCAAACTCACGCGAGTTAAGGGTCTCGCTTCCGTGTCGCTCAATTACGAGCATTCTCGAGTCTCTAGGTCGTTTGGTGAACTCGCGCTCGTCAATACCACCTTTTCCGCAGTCATGTCGGAAGATTCAAGCGTGGACGCAAGTAACCATAGTGGGGACAATGCCGGACAATCCGCGGATAACACCGTAGGAACCCTAACCAACCTGATCCGAGACCTACAGGCCACCATCATCACCGTGAACGCATCTGTAAACAGCTTAGACTCTCGTCTAGTCCACTTGGAAGATAAGGCCTCTGATGAACACCAAACCGGATCCTCAACAAGGTCCTTTTAAACTCCACCCCGCTAGGTGATGCACCCGCCGGTGTCACACCTAATGACCTCATTACCCCACCTCAAGACGATATCCTAAAGTCCACCATGAATCGCATAGATTTCCTTGAGAATCAAATGCGCCTAAACCAGGGCAACAATGTCCACCTCGAAAACCATAGAAAGTTCAAAATGGTAAAGACCAATTACCAGAAAATTTTTCCCTAGCCGACATACCCAAGTTCAAGGGAACCGAGGATCCCCTCAACCACATCCGAGCCTTTAAGGACTACATGGCCATCAAAGGGGTCAAACCAAGCCTCTTCACTAGGATATTCCCTTCCTCGCTAGGGGACACACCGCGATCTTGGTTTTATTCGCTCGATCCCAAAAAGATATCCACCTGGGACGATATTTCCATAGAATTCGCAAAAGAATATGCGGATAATTCCGAGACGCAAGTCACCATTAGAAGTCTCGAAGTCCTTTCCCAGAATGAGAAGGAAGGCTTCTTCGAGTTTCTGACTAGGTGGAGGAAGGTTAGCACCTAATTAATAAACTGTCCGGACGAAGCCACTTTAGTAGAAAAGTTCGTCAATAACCTCAGACCTACCTATACTTCTCACCTTAAGTACCAAAATATTCACACCTTTAAGGAACTATCTACCCTAGGAATACGCCTAGAAGATGATATGAAAAAGGGAGTATTCTCCAAAATAATGGGGAAAGGTTACCAGGGCCCCACCACATCCACAGGAATCTGATCTTATGGGTCATCCTGGAGTAACAAAACCGAGGAAGTACACCTAGTCGAACCGACCACTAGAGGAAGGACAAACTTCACCCCTAGAACATTCTCCAAATTGGGCATCACATACGCCGAAGCCCTGAAAAGACTAACCGAGCAAGGAAAGCTCGAGCCCATAGGTCCTACTACGGACCCGCCCGCAGACAAAAGGGCAAGGACATGGGATGCTAATAAGTATTGCCATTTCCATCGTGGCAATGCCCATGATACCGAATCTTGTTTTCGGCTTAAACATGTCATACAAGATATGATCGAAAATGGAACAATCTCACTCCTTCCACCCGAAAAACCAAACAATACCACAAATCCCTTTAGTGTCCACGCCATCTTTGACGACACCATCGACTGTTCCTACCTTGATCCTCTAGAAGAGGAATAGAGGATATCCTGAATATCGAGGATGAACAAATGCGGAACTTGTACTAAATGGGTCTCGATTTGTTACCACACCCATCAACCGCACAGAACGTGCAACAACGATCGAAAGCCTAGCCTGCCTAGTCTCACAAATACACCCCCTACTGTTAAGAATTGATCAGGCTAGGATAGCTCGTATCGAGGACAAGCTCGAGGAGCCCCCCAAGCCTCCCCCCTCAGAATGCAATGGGTCAATTAGAGGGGATAACATAGATTCACCTGAGACTTCAGAGCCAAAGAAAAAGCACACCCAAATCGGGGTTAGCTACACATCTGCGCTCCGAAGATTAGCATCCCTTCGCCTCCTGCGGCCCATTGGACCAATGACCGAGCCCCCATTAAATCATAAATCCCGCCATTGGTCCAAAGGAAAGTACTGTCATTATCATAGGGATAATAGCCACGACTCGAAATATTGCGCCCAACTAAAGGATAAAATCGAAGTGTAGCACCCCGTGTTTAACAAACGTTATTAAAGTTTTAAATCTATCGTTAAACAATCTTTAAAACAAGAAAAATATTTTACGAATAGTAAATCGTCGTTTTGACAATTTAAAATAATTTTCCGTCTTGCAATAAATAAGAATGATTTATCAAATTTTTAAAATAATATTTCGAGACCCAGTTACTCGAAGACGTAAACGAACGACGGAACAACGCCCATAAACGTGACATATAGTCTACTTAGGCTAGTTTTCAACAAGTAATGATTACATTTAATTATTGTCCCTTATTACTATTCATCGTCTGTTTTGCACATCGTAACACCATTTCTGTTTCAAAAGTAAATATTACGGGTTCCGTTATTTTATCCCATAAATTTCATATTTCAATTTTCGAGAAAAAGCGAGCTTATCTTAACTCGTGTTAAAATTCAATTATCGATATTTTCAAAATGTTTTTAGTTTTCTGGTTATAAAACAGTCGAGGTTATTAAAATATAAATTCTCGATAGAAAGTTTACGTAAAACGGAACGAATTTTGAGAGACTGGAAACTGACTCATTTGGGCCTCTCACCCTCACGTCCTAAACTTACTGCGTGCTAAGTTTGGGATATTTGTTCCACTCCTATTATTTATTCCATATTAATACCCATTAGTTCTTCACTTACTACTTCATTCATTTTTACTACTTACCCTCATTCATTTCATTTCTACCATCTTACATCTTACATCTTACTTCTTACTTCTTACTTCTTACTTCTTACTTATTCAACTAGATTAGACCCCGTGCAATTGCACGATTTTGAGTTAATATGTTTATTGCATATTTTTTGAGTCATGATGTTTATATAAGCAATTAATACGGAGTACTACATAATATTTACATTTTTATTACCTAATTTTCCATAATAGGTATTTTGATGTTTGGTATGTTATTTGTAATGATTATTTTTAGTAAGATGTTAAAAATTAGTGGTCTTTGATAGAAATTAAAATAAAAAGCATCGTGTATTATAATCCTTATATTGTGTAATATACTTGACTAAAATCATCGGTTTCTCTATATTGGCTAATTTTATTTTTCTCCATATTTGTCAATTTTAGGAATATCTCTATTATATCGTTCAATATTTTTGTTAGGAATATATATTTGGTTATTTATTTCTATTATATCCTTATATTATTTGGTGATACATCTTATAGTAATATATACTATTTGGTGATATTATAACCCATTTATTATGTAATATACTAAAAATTATTGTGAAAGAGAATTAAGAAGAGAGAGAGAAGAGAGAATTAAAAGGTAGTTTATTTCTTAATGATGAGCACATATATATAGGATACAAGGGGAATAAGGTTTAGGGTTAGTAATTTACATAGGCCTAAACCTATACATGGACATCCATATAATTATACATAACACTCCCTCTTGGATGTCCAATACTGAAGGGATTGACTCGTTAAAACCTTATTAGATAAAACCCAGTGGGACAAAAATCTAATGAGGAAAAAGAGTACAATAATCTCCATGATACATAATAAATGTTGCCTCGTTAAAAACCTCGCCTGGAAAACCCAGTGGGACAAAACCATGGCGAGGGAAAAAGAGTGCAACGCGTATTTACTCCCCCTGATTAACACATTGCTTGATGTCCTTGAGACGACGTAAACCGAGTCTAGTGATTAACTTCTAAAAAATCTTGCTTGGTAGTGCCTTCGTAAAAACATCCGCAAGATTGTCACAAGAAGAGATTTGTTGAACGGTAATAAAGCCATCTTTCTGAAGATCATGAGTAAAAAAGAACTTTGGCAAGATGTGCTTCGTTCTATCTCCTTTGATGAATCCTGCTTTAAGCTGGGCGATACAAGCTATATTGTCTTCGTGTAGGATAGTAGGGGCCTTAGTTTCCAGACATATACCACAATATTCTACAATGTGATGAATCATGGATCTTAACCATACACACTCTCGGCTTGCTTCATGAATCGCCAACAATTCTGCATGGTTGGAAGAGGTGGCAGCTATCGTTTGCTTTATGGAGCGCCATGAGATGGGAGTATCACACATGTGAATACATAACCGGTTTGTGAACGGCCATTATGAGGACCAGATAAATAACCAGCATCTGCAAAACCAACCAAATCTGTTTTGGATTTGTTAGAATAATATAAACCCATATCTGACGTACCTCTAAGATATCGAAGTAAATGCTTTACTCCATTCCAGTGTCTTTGAGTAGGACATGAACTGTATCTCGCTAATAAGTTGACAGAAAAGGATATGTCCGGTCTTGTCTGACTGGTGAGGTACATCAAGGCTCCAATTGCACTTAAGTATGGAACTTCAGGGCCGAGAACCTTTCCGTTCTCTTCTCGGGGTCAAAATGAATCAATCTTCACATCAAGTGGTCTAACTACCATTGGAGTATTTGGAGAATGTGCCTTGTCCATTTTGAACTATTTTAGTACTTTATCAATATACGTTCCCTGGTGCAATAGAATCCCATTGTCAAGATGCTCAATTTGTAAGCCAAGACAAAATTTTGTCTTTCCTAGATCTTTCATCTCAATTCAAATTCTTTCTTTAAATATTCAACAGCTTTGGTAATCTCTTCAGAAGTACCAATAATATTTAAATCAACAACATAAACAGCAATAATAAAAAATCCCGAGCCGGATTTCTTTATGAATAGACAAGGGCAAATAGGATCATTTTTGTATCCTTTTGCCAATAAATATTCACTAAGGCGATTATAGCACATCCTTCCGGATTGCTTCAAGCCATATAGTGATCTGTTTAGTTTGAATGAATATAGCTCACGAGGACTTGATTTCATCTTTTCAGGTAGCTTAAGACCCTCAGGAAGTTTCATGTATATCTGTGGACATGACATAGGTCCACCCTGACGCGGCCACGTGCAGGTTTGGGGAGGCGAATGAATCTCCATATGAGATGGGTCGAATTGAAATTTAAATCGAAGTGGAGTCGCCACCGAACTTTGTCGGAGTTTGGGCCCGTTCGAACCCACTCTATATCTTAGTGGGCCATGCATAAAGTATGGCCCATTCGGATGTCAGAGTTTATTGGGCTCGTTCCTTTGCATTTGATACCGATACCGACATTATCAGATACCGTGTATTGAATGACTCTCGTATGCCAATGGATTCTGATATCCGGAAACCATGGTTCTGAGTAAGGGGTGAGGGTACGTGTTGGGAAATTCACAAAGAACACCCAACCCCGCCCGCACATTAGCGGCCTCTACTAAGATATCGTTTGACTCACGAATTTGCGCGTTAGTAATACGATGAGATGATATGCAAACAACGTTTTAACTAAACATGCGATAATCAGAATAAGTTGCTACGTCGATTTAATGCATCTAAAACTAACATCAAAGTTATATTTATCATGTGAGGTTCATTTTAGTACAATAAAATAAACAACGAAGTTAAATCGATAAAAATGGAAACAAACGTGTTAGTAACGGTAATAACGATAATAACGGTTTGCAAGGAATATAGAATGCTAAAGAATAATGTAAACATGATGCATGGTTTTGAAAAAGTAGTTCGACACGTGATTGATTTGGCACGTGTTGACTTAAGTCATAAAAAAGGTATTATCGAAACTAGAAAGGCGTTACGGGACTCACGGTTTTGACGTGATAAGGCCACTCGATCGAGTCATTGAAGGACTCGACCGAGTGGTCCTCGGAAAACGCTTCTGTCCCGTTTTTTAGATGTCACTCGATCGAGTTATTGAGGAACTCGACCGAGTGAGCTGCCACTCGATTGAGTCATTGCGAGACTCGACCGAGTGGTGGCAAAAAAAAAAACCTTTTGTCTCGGTTTGTGGGGTGTCACTCGACCGAGTGGGCTAGGCACTCGATCGAATGCCCCCTGTACGAACTAGGGTTCGCTTTGCAATTTATATCGATTTCGAAATTGCTTTTTGATTTAGGAAACTCGATAATTTTATTGAGTCGGGCATAAATATTGTAAGATTTATACTCGATTCGGACTTTGATACTCGTCATATCCGATATTCGATTATTGAATCGATATCGAATATTTAGAGCGAAATCAAGAAAAAAGTACGTTTGTAAGTCGTTTTGAATCAACTAACACGAAATAGATAATTTCCGCGTTTTATAGTGTCGTAATTAATTCTTTCAAATTATGCGATCACTATTTTTAGCATCAACGAATTCGTATTAGTTAGATTTGTTGACTAATTCGTTTAGATACGACATCCAATTATTGAATTGATATCGAATCTAAAGAATGACTCTTTGCGATTACTTGAATTAAAAAAGGACTTAATTTGATTCCCTCGGCATCCCGACATAGTAATAAATCCTTGCGGATTGTGTGATGTCGGATCCGCGTCAACGGGTTTCGACTCAACTAAAAGGAAAAGATGTTTTATTTGAAAATAGTTTTAAAATTGACGAATATGCGATATTAAACATGATGACAATGATGCAAAAAGACGTGACTAACAACGCGGCAAAATAGAATAAAATGTTATAGTTGACGTTTGACTCGCTTCAACAATCAAGCGTTCGGGGTGTCGGGATAAGCGACCGGCAACGTCGGGTGAAACACCTTTGTATATTCGGATTTCCTTATCCTATCATCCTTCGCGCTCGACATGAATCAACGAGTATTTTAATGTCTTGATATTTATAATATTAACGATATTAGAAACGCGACGACAAAAAAAACAAAAAAAACAAAAAAAAAGGACGACGACGAGGAGACGGACGACGCGAGAAGAAGAGAGGAGGAGAAAGGAGAAATCGGGATTGTGCACCCTCAACCTACATGTTTCTTGTCTCGGATATGACTCGCTTGATAGTGGCTTGCACGGGAGTATCGAGGTTTACGTAGGTTAAGTTATGTTGGTTTAGGGTTTTGTGGACATGACATAGGTCCACCCCGACGCGACCACGCGCGGGTTTGGGGAGGCGAATGAATCTCCATATGAGATGGTCAAATTGAAATTTAAATCGAAGTAGGAGTCGCCACCGAATTTTGTGGTTATTCGGAACCATTCGAGCCCACTCTATGTCGTAGTGGGCCGTATACAAAATACGGCCCATTTCCGATGTCAGAGTTTATTGGGCTCGTCCCTTTGCATTATGATACCGATACCGACATTATCGAGATATCGTTTATTGAATGACTCTCGTTGCCAATGGATTCGGACATCCGGAAACCATGGTTCTGAGTAAGGGGTGAGGGTACGTGTTGGGAAGTTCACTAAGAACACCCAACCCCGCCCGCACTTAGCGGCCTTTACTAAGATATCGTTCGTTTTTGGTGTACACGGGTTAGTTCGACGGTTGAATGATATGCAAAGATTATTTTCCTAAGCATGTGAGAAAAATAAAATGGGTTGCTAAGTCGTTTAATGCATATTAAACTAATAACGTCAAAGTTATTTTAGCATGTGAAGTCGTTTTAGTCTAATAAAACGATAAAAACAAATAAATAGCTACAAACACGAGAAAACGAGTTAGTAACGTTTGAATAAATCGAATAAAGACATGAATAAATAATATGCATGACTCGAAAAAATTTTTAATGACACGTGATGGATTAACACGTGTTGACCGAGGTCAAAAAAAGTTTGGATTAATTTATAAAAAATAGAAAAGCGAAGAAACGAAAAAAAGGGGGTCGACGAACCAGGCTGTTGCGCGAGTCGCCTGACAGGCGCGCGACTCGCGTGGCAGCCTGTTCGGGGTTTTTTTTTTGTCGAAAACCGTCAATTTTTATAAATCGCGTACAAATATGGATTAATTTATACTCGATTTATATTTTCGATATTCGTCGTATTTGATATTCGATTATGAAATCGATATCGAATAGTCGGAATGTTTTTAGAAAAAGTTTTTAAAAAGTTTGTTTTGAACGAAAAAGTGAAAAAAGAATTTTGAACGAAAAAGATGTTAATTCTCTCCGCGTTTAAAATCATCGAATTTTGTTTAAAAAAAGATGTAATGATATTGTTAGCATCAACGAGAATTAATTAATTTAGTTCTTGTGGATACGATATTCGATTAGAGAATCGGTATCGTATTTTAAGAACGTTATAAAAATAGTTTTTTGTAGTATCGATTATTAGTAATAAATAAAAATATGTGACGAACGACCCATATTAATAATACGAAACGACCGACGACCCGTAAAAAAATGTGACGGACGAAAAAAAAAGGAAAAAAGACGTGAGAGAGAGAGAGAGAAAGGAGAAGAATCGGGTTTGATTTACACCCTCAACCTACATGCTTTACATTCTCGGTATAGAGCTCGTCGGACGATGGCTTAGGCACGGGAGCGTCGAGATGATGCGGGATGAGTTAAGGCGTCGGTTTGGTGCGTTTTTTTATGTGTGTGAGACGGTGGGTTCGGTCGGATGTGTGGGTCGGTTTCGTCGGAATTTCGAGGCTACTTCGAGATTACGTCGGGAATCGAGGATGTATGTATGTGTTTTCTGGTTTTTTGTGAAATCGTGTTGCTTAATTGTTGTATGAAAATCGTGTTTTTTGTGTTGAATGTGAGTTTCTATTTATAGGAGTCGAGGTAGTCTTGCTTGTGTGACAAGAAATACCGGTTTGGATAGGAAACACGAGAGTTCGAAAGGGAACGAAAGTCTCGTTTCTTGGTGGAGAAGCCAAGTAACTCGGCTGGTTGGGGAGTGTCTCGGCTGTTTGGCCGAGTGTTTGAGCTTGGTTGGCGATTTGTTTCGGTTTACGGATAGAATTCCTACTTGAGATCGAATTCTATCCTTAAACGGATTTGTTTAATATTATTTGAAAGCTGATTTTTTGCGGTGTTTGAGACTGAATCAGCCGTGTGAGGTGTCACGGCTGACTCGTGTGTCTCGAGAATATTTTTTGACCGGGTTTTGACTCGGTCGTAAAAAGACGGTTTTACCCCTGGTGCCGGAATCGACCCAAATTAGTTTTATTTGACTCGAAACGACCCACTTGGCCTGGATTTGAGGTTGGTTTTGTAAGATTTGTACTCCGTAATAAGCCTAAACCAAATGTCCATGATTTCGAGCCCATATCCGAGTCCATTAAAGCATGTTTGCGTCCTATCATCATCGGGTGTTTGGCGGGACCTACTATAGACACCTGGCGGTCAAAATGTGGGTGTCTACAGAGCCCCCACTCTGACTGAGGCTTGGACAAGGCGAAAGTCAGAGTAGCTACCAGGCCAATCGAGGATTAAGACCTGGCAGACTTCCGATCGGGTCGTTTAGAGTCCATTAGACTTGCGCGAAGGGCTCGCCAGCCATAAGATAGAAACCATACCTGGATAGATGTCAATAATGTCGCGGGGACTTTTCTTAAAAAGTCTTGGGTATGTCTGTTTACAGACAATCCCCATCTTGAAATTGCGTGGGAGTTTGCCTTGGAGGCTATGGGTGTGTCTGTTTACAGACACGTCCCATCTTTGAATTATGCGGGTACCTTCATTGGAGGCTATGGGTGTACTTGTTTACAGATACGTCCCATCTTAGAATTGCGCGGGAGCCTCCATTGGAAGCTGCGGATGTACCGCTTACTAATACATCCGATTCTTCAGTAAAAATGTTGCTTGAATTTTCACTGAGACTTTGAGAATTCTTCGGAAGTCTTGGGATACCTGTCTGTTTTGCATGCAACATTCAGATAAAACATTGACTCACGCTGGGGAAGAAAATGATTTTTTTGATTGATTTTTGGAAAGAAAATGCTGAAATTTTTTGAAAATTTTTGGAAACGCTGAAATTTTTTTGATTTTTTTTGGAAATTAGAATGCTTGGGATGACTTGATTCCCGATCAGATTCTGACACGGACTTCTAAAATCTTCTAGTTAGGCCTGTATGCCTAGATGAATTAGGGATAAAAATTCCTATTCCCGTGGTGACTAGGAAAGGGATTTTCTCAAATGGCTAAGTTTTGCAAATTTTAAAATAAGAATTTGGAGAGAGACATGCCGACAGACTCGACTCTGGACGTGACCGGACGAGTTGGTAGACACGACTGGACTCTCTAAGGGTTGGACCGTGACTCGGTAGGGGATGGGCCACCTAAGATGACAACTCTTAAGTTGCGCTATGCCGTAGCCTAGGCGAGTGGCAACATGGTCGAATCCTCGGAATGAGACTGTTTCCGTACGACAGAGCTTTGTGGTAGCAATGCCGTAGACCGGTGTTCTTCTGGATTTTTGATTTTTGGGTACATTTCCAAAGTGGGTATTGCCTCGAGTCCTGACAGATTCTTGTCTTCGACTGAGCCGAGTACTAGGACACACTACAAAAAGGAAGCTAGTGTTTGAAAAGTATTTGGATTTTTGTGAGTGGAAGGAAAACTTCTGTCTAAGAGAAGCCCCCAGAATGACAAAGCTAACTGTTGAGAACATGGCAGTGTCGTGACCGGAATGATGATGCTTTTTGAATTTGTGTCAGTGTGGGTGGTTGTGCCTCTGTTGAAAGGCTGTCTACGTATTCACGTGTAGTGAAATCAAACCAAGTCGTAGTTCAGTGATTGAAGATATGTTTTGGTGCCTAGTCGATTAGGGCTTTGTGTGTAACTAGCCATAGCGATGATGTAGGCTAGGTGCATTCCCAATGATGTCTTGATCAAAGGGCTAGAATATTTAGGATGTTGATCCTGTGACTGTGAGCATTTTCCGGGATAGCCCCCAGAGGTGGTGTGAACTATTTGGGCATGTTCTATGCCGACTGCAAGTTGAGTTCCCGTGTTTGGGGTGGTAACTGGTTTAGATGTTTATGGAAATGTGGTGCTAGGAAGTAAGTGGCTTTGATGATTCGAAATCTGGAGCTCGATTTTGTGGAGCTAAGGCTTCGAGGGTAAGGTATTGTAATGTGGTAGGAAAGAGGGAAGTCGAGTAATAATGACTCGAACTTTGATCGGGGTAGGTTTGATAATGCGGGATCTGATTTCCATGTCTGGCCCTAATGGTTAGGGTATCCTATGGAGCTTGAATCCTTAAAAATCCGAGTTGTCTCTAGCCTAGGTCTCGGGAAGGTCTTGAGGGTTGTAATGTGGGAAGGCTAGATGTGGTGCTAGCTGACCAGCTTGATTGTTTCTCTCCTATTTGATGGTATGGGTTTTGATAATTTTGAATTGACCGTTTCACTTGAGTTGATCGTTAACTACGGTCATGGGTTTTTGAATTCTTTGGGTTGACCTCTTAGCCCCGGTCATGGGATTCTTCATTTGAGTTGACCGTGTTTGGTCAAGGGATGTTGATAATTCTTTTTTTGATCATGGCCAGCTTTTTTGTTTTGGCCTTTTGCTTTTTCCTTGGACTTTTGATTTTTTTTTGTCCAACTTTTTTTTTGTCGGTCAGACTAAGCGCATAAGGTAGGGATTGGTTAGTCTTATTGGATGGGTGTTTATGGTGGGAAATGGGCTTGCCTCCTGTCTTGAACCCAAACTAGGAGACTACCTAGATTTGTCATAGGATTCGATACCGCTCCCGCTAAAGGTGGTTATGTGGCTTTCTATACCGGACATGGAATAGGTAATAGGAAAACACGGGCTCGGTTTCCTGCAGTCATTATAGATGTGCCTATAATAGTCACGTGCATGTGCTCACAGTGTATGATGGTGTTCATCATGTTCTCGGAAACACATAAGGAAAGTATATGAGAAAATAGAAAAGCTGATTTTATTGAAATGTGAAAAGAGGACAGAATGCAAATGACTCTGACTCTGATTTGGAAATGAGGATGTAGGGTATCCTAGACTCGGATTCGGACTTAGACTCGAATCAGATTCGGACTCGGATGCTCGGTTGGTTTTTTTTTTAAGGTCTTTGATTGGAGAGAACGACAAGTGCCACGACTCGCCTAAACTCGGCTTTGCGCAAATGCAAGAGAGGGTGTCAAACTAGACATGGCCCGGGGTAACGGGATGACAAAGACTCTTGGATCGGGATACTCGAATGTTGACCTAGACAAAGTAATGACCGCGAATTAGACTCGAGCTGCATAAGGGTGAGTCCGAAAATGGGGGCGATCGTGTTTGACCGTGTCGCGTGCTTGGCCCAACCGTGGTGACCTAACCCTAGGTGACTCGAGTGTTCTTAGCATAGGTACGACTCGAAGAAGGCATCATAAGGACGCCGGTGTAGGATGGATGTGGGGTACTCCCTAGGGTGACCATGGTTGACTGCTCGGGTGGAGGACAGCCCCCGAGTGAGACTAAAGACATTGGTAAGACTCACATGGTGTGATATCTAAGTGGCTCGAAAGTGGGATACGTGAGACACGTGTAAGACAAGACCCTTAGAGCGACCGTGATTGATCGCTCTGCTGAAGGGTAGCCCCCAAGTGGGGGTGAAGACCGACTCTTAGACGGGTGACTCGTGGATGGTGGGCCTTCCTTAGGATTCGGCAAAGTGGGCCTAGTCCCGTGTGAAGAAAGACCTACGTGTGAGCTATTCCCCAGACTTTGGACTCGATTGTGTAAACAGTCTTCCCTTTGTAGGAGTTCGTCCTACGCAGGTGGGCCGTGCCTCGACAAATAAGGCGGACTGAGATGGGGTAGAAACTCGTGATGTAGGATCGACGGAGTTTCGACGCTATGGATTCTAACAACTTATGACAAGACCCGACACTACTAAATACGGGAAGTCCTAAGAAGAAGAAAGCTTTGAAAGGAGAATTTGGATTTGAAAAACCCGAACAAAGTCGGATTGGAAGGCCCGATTTTTTTTGAAAATCGGAAAAAAGGTTTATCGGGCCGAGATTTTGAATTTTTTGAAAAGTTTGGACAGCATACCGGCTAGAAAATAGGCTATTTTGAGTAAAAATCATAAGTTCTAAATTCGGTAGCTTTCCGGGTTTGAAAAATGGATAGTTTTCGAAAAAGATGCAAGTTTTTGAAAACGACGGTTTTTGAAAAGTCGAGACACGGATCAAGTAGCACGTAGTCATGGAAACAGTATAATGACGCCATGTATGCTTTTAGTCTAAGTCTCGGTCGGTCGAATAGGGTCTACACCAACGACGATAGCTTTCTCGCAAATCAGTACGGTCTTCCTAAGCGGAGTTGGTCTTAGAACCTGCCGAAAACCCATGCGAGTTCCGCCATCGAAGTCTTTAGTGGGTCCATTTAGGAACGCACCGCGGTATAGTGGGACGTCGGTCACAAGTAACCGGCCCGGGAAAAAAATGGGTTATGCATGAACCATTGAACTAAAACGTGTACATTACTAATCGAACGATTTCTTTTCGAGTCTCACCCTAGGGATGCCGATGGTAAGTGACTCATCAGTTGATCCCCAGCGGAGTCGCCAAATTGTGGACATGACATAGGTCCACCCCGACGCGGCCACGCGCGGGTTTGGGGAGGCGAATGAATCTCCATATGAGATGGTCAAATTGAAATTTAAATCGAAGTAGGAGTCGCCACTGAATTTTGTGGTTATTCGGAACCATTCGAGCCCACTCTATGTCGTAGTGGGCCGTATACAAAATACGTCCCATTTCCGATGTCAGAGTTTATTGGGCTCGTCCCTTTGCATTATGATACCGATACCGACATTATCGGATATCGTGCATTGAATGACTCTCGTTGCCAATGGATTCGGACATCCGGAAACCATGGTTCTGAGTAAGGGGTGAGGGTACGTGTTGGGAAGTTCACTAAGAACACCCAACCCCGCCCGCACTTAGCGGCCTTTACTAAGATATCGTTCGTTTTTGGTGTACACGGGTTAGTTCGACGGTTGAATGATATGCAAAGATTATTTTCCTAAGCATGTGAGAAAAATAAAATGGTTTGCTAAGTCGTTTAATGCATATTAAACTAATAACGTCAAAGTTATTTTAGCATGCGAAGTCGTTTTAGTCTAATAAAACGATAAAAACAAATAAATAGCTACAAACACGAGAAAACGAGTTAGTAACGTTTGAATAAATCGAATAAAGACATGAATAAATAATATGCATGACTCGAAAAAAGTTTTAATGACACGTGATGGATTAACACGTGTTGACCGAGGTCGAAAAAAGTATTTATTGAAATATGTCGCGAAAAGTCGCTTTTTATGTAAAGGTTCGAAAAGAATAAAAAATAGAAAAGCGAAGAAACGAAAAAAAGGGGGTCGGCGAACCAGGCTATTGCGCGAGTCGCCTGACAGGCGCGCGACTCGCGTGGCAGCGTGTTCGGGTTTTTTTTTTGTCGAAAACCATCAATTTTTATAAATCGCGTACAAATATGGATTAATTTATACTCGATTTATATTTTCGATATTCGATTATGAAATCGATATCGAATAGTCGGAATGTTTTTAGAAAAAGTTTTTAAAAAGTTTGTTTTGAACGAAAAAGTGAAAAAAGAATTTTGAACGAAAAAGATGTTAATTCTCTCCGCGTTTAAAATCATCGAATTTTGTTTAAAAAAAGATGTAATGATTTTGTTAGCATCAACGAGAATTAATTAATTTAGTTCTTGTGGATACGATATTCGATTAGAGAATCGGTATCGTATTTTAAGAACGTTATAAAAATAGTTTTTTGTAGTATCGATTATTAGTAATAAATAAAAATATGTGACGAACGACCCATATTAATAATACGAAACGACCGACGACCCGTAAAAAAAAGTGACGGACGAAAAAAGAAGGAAAAAAGACGTGAGAGAGAGAGAGAAAGGAGAAGAATTGGGTTTGATTTACACCCTCAACCTACATGCTTTACTTTCTCGGTATAGAGCTCGTCGGACGGTGGCTTAGGCACGGGAGCGTCGAGATGATGCGGGATGAGTTAAGGCGTCGGTTTGGTGCGTTTTTTTATGTGTGTGAGACGGTGGGTTCGGCCGGATGTGTGGGTCGGTTTCGTCGGAATTTCGAGGCTACTTCGAGATTACGTCGGGAATCGAGGATGTATGTATGTGTTTTCTGGTTTTTTGTGAAATCGTGTTGCTTAATTGTTGTATGAAAATCGTGTTTTTTGTGTTGAATGTGAGGTCCTATTTATAGGAGTCGAGGTAGTCTTGCTTGTGTGACAAGAAATACCGGTTTGGATAGGAAACACGAGAGTTCGAAAGGGAACGAAAGTCTCGTTTCTTGGTGGAGAAGCCAAGTAACTCGGCTGGTTGGGGAGTGTCTCGGCTGTTTGGCCGAGTGTTTGAGCTTGGTTGGCGATTTGTTTCGGTTTACGGATAGAGTTCCTACTTGAGATCGAATTCTATCCTTAAACGGATTTGTTTAATATTATTTGAAAGCTGATTTTTTGCGGTGTTTGAGACTGAATCAGCCGTGTGAGGTGTCACGGCTGACTCGTGTGTCTTGAGAATATTTTTTGACCGGGTTTTGACTCGGTTGTAAAAAGACGGTTTTACCCCTGGTGCCGGAATCGACCCAAATTAGTCTTATTTGACTCGAAACGACCCACTGGGCCTGGATTTGAGGTTAGTTTTGTAAGATTTGTACTCCGTAATAAGCCTAAACCAAATGTCCATGATTTCGAGCCCATATCCGAGTCCATTAAAGCATGTTTGCGTCCTATCATCATCGGGTGTTTGGCGGCACCTACTATAGACACCTGGCGGTCAAAATGTGGGTGTCTACAGGTTTGTGGTTTCCTAGATGCTAGGGTTTAGATTGAAGATGAGTAGTAATTAGGGTTTTTAGTTGTGTTGTGTGTGTAAAAAAAAGAAGGCTTAATTGCATGCAAGAGGGTGTATATATAGGCAATGCCATGCACCCTCGTCTAGGGTTACTCGACCGAGTACCCTGCTGACTCGGTCGAGTGGCCCAAGCTACCGCAGACGGGCCTGCTTGAGGGCCCACTTGATCGAGTGGGTCAGCTGGAGCGAGAGGGTCCGGGTCTTTGGACCTTGAGTTGGATATTTTGTGGATCTTGTATTTGGGTTGGACTTTTGATGTTTGCATGGCTGTTTTTCGTGTCTCGGAAACGGCTTTGACCGGGGTTTGACCCAATCGCTAAAAGTCGGTTTTATCCCCGGTGTTGGTTTTGACCCAAATTAGTCTTATTTGACTGGAAACGGCCCACTAGGCCTGAATTTGGGGTCGGTTTTGTAAGATTTGTACTCCGTAAAGACCCCAAGCCAGCAACTAAAGATTTCGAGCCCATATCCGAGCGCGTGGAAACATGTTTACGTCCGATCATCATCGGGTGTTTTTTTGGAAACTGCTATAGACACCTAGCAGCCAAATGTGGGTGTCTACAGAGCCCTCACTCTGACTGAGGCTTGGACAGGACGAAAGTAAGAGTAGCTACCAGGCCAATCGAGGATTAAGACCTGATAGACTTCTGATCGGGTCGTTTATAGTCCATTAGACTTGCGTGACAGGGCTCGCCAGCCATAAGATAGGAATCATACCAGAGCTGATGATGATAACTCCGTGAGAAACTTGGACTTGTCGTGTAAGTCCTGAGTGCGTCTATATGTGGGCCCATCCCGTGAAAAATGCCGCCTTGGGCTTTCTGCTGGGGAGATATGTGAGCTATGTGGGCTTGTTTTTGAAGCCTGGAGTCGTACCTGTATAAGTTACATAAAATTTTGCATGCAACACGCAGGTAAAAATATGACTCGCGCTGGGGAATAAAATTGCATTTTTTGAATTTTTGGAATTTTTGAAAATTTTGAATTTTTTGAAAATTTTGACTCCATAAAAATTAGGAATGCTCGGGATGACTAATTGTCGTGCTAATATTCTGAGACTAGGCCTGTATGTTTAAGCCTACTAGAATTAGGAAACTTTGTGGAGAGGAGATATGGAAAGAGGGTTGTAGGGCTTGATGTTATAAATACCCCTCCCTTGTCTTAATTTTTCTTCACAACTTCCTCACAATTCCCTTCTCCTCAAAATGAAAACCCTTTGTTCCTTTCAAGAATCTTAGTCATGGGAATCGAGCGATTGACCGCGATGCTGCAGGAATGGTCCCGACGTTTTAGGGACACGGATAGGGTGGCTTTGAACCAGGCGGGTATCACTCAACTGTATACGTTCTGTCAGATGCAGGTGGACCGCTATTTTCTTGATGCTTGTTTGTTCTATTGGGACGATACATATCATGTTTTTGCCTTTCCTCGGGGAGAAATATGTCCTTTACCCGAGGAGATTGCTGCTGTGGGAGGATGGAACCCGATACTTCGCCCTGCTATCCCGTTTTTGGTCCACGATACAAGAAGGAAGCTACGAGAATTTTTGGGACTTTCCCACAATGAAGTATCTCGAATGGCTGAAGATGATACTATTTCCCTGATTGATTTGGCTGAGAAATTTATGAACCCGCATGATGTCCGGGTTAGACCGATTCACATCCGTAGGGCTTTCTCTTTTTGTATGCTCCATGTTTATGCTTTTGAAGGTCACATGGATTTATTGTCGTGCATGGGTGACGTCCATCTTTTTACCGTGGTTGACTTGATGGAGACGGAGCATAGTCCAGCCTGGCTGATCACGGGAGAGATTATCCAAGGCTTAGATAATCGTAAGAGAGATTCGTCGGTCCGCCTGACCGGGAGCACCCGTTTGCTGCAGATATTTCGAATTTTTCTGATTTTTCCCGGTTTCTCAATTTTCGATTTTTTTCGCGATTTTTCTGTTGCAGGGGGCACTCGATCGAGTCACCCTGGCACTCGATCGAGTGCCTTCGTAAAAACCCTCTGTTATGATTTCAGAGGTACCACTCGATCGAGTGACCCCTAGGCACTCTATCGAGTGCCCTTAGGCGGACGCCTATTTTGCCTCGAGAACTCATATTTTTTTTCTTCCAGATTTGGCTGTTTGAGAGGCTATCCGTCATAGATCCTCCCCTTGATTCGAGTAAATATCATTCTAATCAGGTGATGACAAGAAGACGGGCTATTGATTTCTCTCGCCAGATTACTCAAAAATATTGGGACGAGGTGTTATCTTTCCATAGCGGTCCGTTGATTAGATGGGTAGTGCCATGGTGGCCCATTTATGTTTGGACGGGCTTGGCTCCGAGGAATAAGGCTCGTTACCAGGTGATCTTGTATTTCAGGCAGACGATCCATCTTTACCCCGATCGCATACTAAGGCAGTATGGTTGGACCCAAAGAATCCCGGAGGTTGAAGCATTTGTGAGTGAATCTACCCAACTGACTGATGTGATGTGCGATACATGGATGCAACGATGGTACACCCGACATACTTGGCCCATTCCCAAATCTCTTCATTCCATCTGGGTTTCAGATGCTTATGTGAGGTGGACTAAAGCAGATAATGCCAAAGCCCGAGCTGCTCTAAAGGTTGACGAAGCTTTTGACTTGCTGCGAAGGGAGCAAGTCAAAGACAACAGGGGCTTCTTCGACGAAGGCGACAGTCCGGGTACTCTGGTCCGTCTTATGTCAGGCCAAAGAAGAAAGACTAGGACTCAAGATGAAGGGTCTAGTGCTAGAGGTGCACGGGGGGAAGTGAGCCCCCAGACTGACTTAGAAAGGAGACTTGGCCCAAGACTGGCAGTGCAGGACCGACTTGGCCCGCGGGACAGGCTACCTGAGCATGTACGGGCTCGACTTGGACCAGTGACAATGGCAGAAGACCCGTTGTCGAAGAAACGGGTTCGAGCTAAGGAGGTTCCTCTTGTGATTAGAGAACGCTCGCCCCTGCCCCGGCGACTTCGGGCTCCACGTGACCCAAAGGACAAGGGAAAGGGCAAAATGCATGAACACTAGTCTACTTAATTTTATTATTTAAGTATTATTACTATTTTTTGTGGTGTTGTTTTTTTGTGTGTTTGCCGTTTTTTTTTTTTTTTTTTTTTTTATGTAATTTTTGAAATTCCCGAGTTTATCGTGTTTTTAATAAAAGACGTATTAATGAATACCGTTCCTGTCTTTTCCGTTATTGCAGTGGTTGTACCCTTTTGAGGGGTTGCCTACGTATCCACGATTAGCGGAATCAAACCAAACGTAGTTCAAAAATAGATTTTTGCAATTTTTCGAAATACATCAAGACTATTAGTTCGAGATGTGCGACGGTAGGATAAGTAATCCTAACTTATTGACTTGCTTATAATTTTTGAAAATTTATAAAAAGACAAATTTTTTATAAACTTTTTGCAAATGACATTGAGATGAGGTTTTAGGGGTAGTAGCGCTTCAACTGGTCCAAGTTATTTGGGTTGACGAATTCGTTCCCGTCCAAGTCTGTCAGCATCACCGATCCTCCTGATAGGACCTTCTTTACCAAATACGGCCCAGCCTTATTGGGTTTGAATTTTCCTCTTGGGTCAACCGGTAGTAATGCACGAACCGATTTTAGGACCAGATCCCCTTCCTTGATGTTTCTGGGCCTAACCCTTTTGTTGAAAGCCCGTTGTATCCTCTTCTGGTATATCTGAATGTTGTTGAGGGTCCGGGACCGCCGTTCGTCCAAAAGAACTAGCAAGTCGTATCGGGCTTGGACCCAATCTGCTTCCGGCACTTGGCTTTCAAGTAAAATCCGGAGGGATGACACTTCCTGCTCGACCGGTTGGACCGCTTCCATTCCGTATGTCAAATAGTATGGAGTTGCTTCGGTCGTGGTGCGAATTGACGTCCGATATCCTCAAAGGGCAAAAGGTATTTTGTCGGGCCAGTCCCGATAATTCTCAGCCATCTTTTTAAGTATGATGACAATTGTTTTATTAGCCGCTTCTACCACTTCATTTGTTTGGGGACGGTAAGGCAAAGATGTATGCCTCTGAATTTTATATTTCGCTAGCAAAGTAGCGGTTTCAGCTTGGAAATGGGTCCCGTGATCACTGATAAATTTGTGCGGGATCCCGTATCGGCATATAATCTTGTTTTGGATGAATTTGGCCACATGCTTGGCGTTCAAGATCCGATATGACACGGCTTCGACCCATTTGGTGAAATAGTCGATAGCTACCAAAATGAAACAGTGACCTCCCGTCCCGGAAGAGTGTACCTTGCCAATTATATCAATACCCCATGTCGAAAATGGCCATGGCGATGTCATAGTGTATAGTAGGGACGATGGCATGTGTTGTACGTTGGCAAAGATCTGACAATTACGGCAGTGTTTGACATATAACTGACAGTCGGTTTCCATGCTGCTCCAATAGTATCCGAGCCTCATGATTTTTCGGGCTAGCATATGGGCGTTCATATGCGGGCCATTATCACCATCGTGTACCTCGGCCATGATTTTCTCGGCTTGTATCTTGTCGACACATAGAAGAAGAGCCCCTGTGCCGTCTTTTTGTATAACTACCCGTCGTCCGTACGAACAAATTGTGTGGCCAATCGTCGTAGGGCTTTCTTGGCCCGGTTTTCAGCTCCCGGAGGGTATTCTCCCGTTGTTAAGTAAGTTAGAACGGCATGATACCAAGGTTCAAGGTCAGTTATTTTGATGTCTTGGATGGCGTGGATATAGGCCGGTTCGGACCGTCTTTCGACGCAAATCGGCATGCCGGTTAGGTGCTCCGGCATATTTAACAAAGATGCTAATTTGGAAAGTGCATCTGCAAATTAATTTTCCTCCCGAGGTAGATAGATGTATTTTACTTTTTGGAATTGTTTCTCGAGAACCCTTACTCGCGCTTGGTAAGCCACAAGATTGGCTTTCCGAGTTTTCCATTTTTGGAGATCTTGATTGATGACTAATGATGAGTCACCGTGGACCCGGAGGTTTGTTACTCCTAAATCAGCGGCGGCTTGCAACCCGTGAATGTATGCTTCATATTCGGATGCGTTGTTAGTCACGTCAAAGTCCATTTTAATGGATAACAGGGTGTGTTCCCCTTGTGGCGAGATCAACAAAATCCCGACCCCAAATCCTCGGAAGTTGGACACCCCATCAAAATACAAATCCCATGTCTCGGTGTCGGTATGGAATATGTCTTCATCTGGGAAGGTCCAAGTATCGGTGTGCCCTTCTTCAGCTACCGGACTATCGGCGAAGAATTCCATTACTACCCTGCCTTTGATGGCTTTTACCGGTACGAACTTGAGGTCGAACTCTGCTAGCATCAAAGTCCATCTGGACATCCTGCCGTTAAGGATGAGCTTCTCGAACAAGTACTTGATAGGATCCATTTTGGATAAAACATGTACCTCGTGGCCAAGCATATAGTGTTGGAGCTTTTTAGTGGCCCAAACTAAAGCTAGGCACGTCTTTTCGAGCATTGTGTACTTGCATTCGTATTCCAGGAACTTCTTACTGATGTAGTAAATAGCCCGTTCTTCTGAATCAACTGTCTGGGCCAGCATAGCCCCCATGGCTGTCTCGGTCGTTGTAAGGTATAACGATAGAGGCAGACCGAGTTGAGGTGGCATTAATACCGGCGGTGTAGACAGAATCTCCTTGATTTTATCAAAAGCCGTTTGACATTTATCGTCCCATAGTACCCGTTCTTCTACTTCAGTTTCTTGAAAATGGGCTCACATACCATGGTTAGCCTTGAGATGAATCGACTGATGTATTGGACCTTCCCGAGAAACCCCCTTATTTCTTTTTTCGGTTTTGGGTGGCTGCATCTTGGTGATGGCCTTGGTTTTAGCTAGGTCGACCTCAATGCCTCGTTTGCTAACGATATGGCCCAGTAATTTGCCCGATGTTACCCCGAAACTGCACTTTTGAAGGTTTAGCCTCATATGGCACTTACGCAATCGTGTGAAGAACTTTCTTAGGGCCGTGATGTGCTCGCTCCGATCTTTGGATTTGACAATCATATCGTCCATATAAACCTCCACTTCTTTATACATCATATCGTGTAATAAAGTAGTGGCGGTTCGTTGATAAGTGGCTCCGGCGTTGACGAGCCCAAATGGCATAACGGTGTAACAGTAAGTACCCCAAGGTGTAATGAAGATGGTCTTACTCATGTCTTCCTCCGCCATTTTGATCTGATTGTATCCGGCATACCCGTCCATAAATGATAGAAGGGCATGATCGGTCGTGTTATCCACCAGTATGTCGATGTGGGGCAACGGAAAATCGTCTTTTGGGCTGGCCTTGTTAAGGTCCCGGAAGAACACAGATACCCACACCTTGCCGTCCTTCTTGGGTACCGGCACGATGTTTGCAACCCAGTCTGGATATTCAGACACTTGTATAAAGCCCGCTTTGAACTGCTTGTCGACTTCTTCTTTGACTTTGAGAGACCATTCGGGCCTCATTCTCTCCTCGAGATCTAAGGATAGGCCCAACTTAAGCATCTGGGGCTCTAAAGGGGTTCCCACGTTGATGGACTTGGTTTCTTCAATTACCGGATCTCGGGATTCCCTCTGTTCGAGTTGCTCGATCAGATGCGGAGGCAGAGGTACCTGTTCATCGGGTTTCTCAATGTCATTGCACATAATATTTTTGAAGTTAAAAGCATTTTGGAAATAAGACAAGTCGTAAGCGGAACGGTTTTCGTTATTATTAATAGTAAATTTTGAAAACAGCTCGAATAGAGCGGCCATCTGATCGTTGGTCAGAGGCGGGATAGGGAGTGCTCTCGGAACAGGCCCCAAGACTCCACTGGAAGTGGCTAAAGGGATAGGGGTTACAGACCGGACTCTAGCACCAGACCCCCTAGACTCGAACTCTCACTCCGACTTTGACTCATTCTCAGACTCGGACTCGGACTGGTATTCGGCATGTCTCCTTCGCCGGTGGTCAGCTTGTAGACTCGACCCTGGCTGTCGGTCCACCTGATGGTCTTCCTCGAGGCCCTTTTCCCGGTGTCTGCACCAACTTCGGAGATCAGCTTTGTCGGGTCAAACTGGTTACTGCGGAGGATCAGGTTGACCAGATTTTCTTTGGGAGCAGGGATGACCTTGTCTTTCCCGAATAGGAGCCCTGGCACGGGCTCGGAGCTTTCGGCGCCCTACTTTGTTTCCGTCTGGACGAGGGTAAATATGTCATCAGGGATGAAATTGCATTCCCGAGCCATTTTGGTCTCGGGATATGCGATAGTGGGTTGGTAAAGGCCCACTTGAATTGCCCTAACTACTGGAGTGACAAACTTGATTACGTTTGCCCGGTCCACATTTCCCGGGGTCATAGTGTACCCCAAGACGAATCGAGACCCCCCTTCGTTTAGGACCTCGATAATCTTCCCAGCCGGAAGATATGGTCTTGAAGTTGTCCCGGGTAAGTAGCCCAAGTTTTGTAGCATCGTATTGATGCTAGTAGTGAAGTAGGGCTTGAAGAGATATTCCCCTTCAATCATTCCCACGAAGTCGAATCTCTGTGGTTCGGCCCGGCCCGTGGCGTTGCAGTTAGCCACGGTTATGGGGGTTGCCTCCAGTGTGATGACACCGTCTTGAAGAGGAATTTTGACCTTCCTATGGAGGGTATAAGACACGACCTTGACTGCATGAATCCAAGGCCTCCCGACCAGTAAGTTGAAGGATGAGGTCACATCGATCACCTGAAACTCCAATTGTTTATCAATTGGGCCCGTTATGATTGTCAGTTTAACGGCCCCGACAACCGGTTTTGGGCTTCCGTCAAAAGCCTGGATAGTTTGCGCCGTCGGGAGGTAGTCGGCCTCGGTGATGCCGAGGGCCTCAGCGGATCCGTCATCGATTAGGGTCATCGGGAGGTACTTCCCTCGGCAAATGACCGTGATGTATAGGGCCAAGTTATGGGCGGCCCCAAACGGTGGAAGATCGGACTCGGAGAAGGTGATGGGTGGGCCTTCTTCCTTGGACTTGCCCTTGAGATAGGGCATGATGGTGGCTACCATTTCAGCGGGGGTAACATGTGAGTCGACCTTGATTTGATCGAGAGCCTTAGTCAGTGCTTCTCGATGTTTCTGCGAGCTAACCAGAAGTTGCCATATGGTTAGATCGACTCGAACCTTCTTCAATTGCTGAACCAAGGCTGTGTCGTTGCTTGGTTCCTCAAGGGCGGATTCCGTCCTGGCAGGTTCAGTGACGGTTGTCGGGGTAAGACGTCCGGCGGTGGAGAGGTGGTTGGTGGCTAAGGCCTTAGACTTAGCTTTTCGAACCTCTTCACTGGTGATGGGGACAGCTTCCCCTTTAGCTAGGTAAACATCTTCCTCGTCGTCGAACCATATCCCGTTGATTTGTGGGATAAAGGGGGAGATGAGATGTGAACAATCGATTACCTCTCCAGTGAATATAGAATGGGTACTGAACGGGTTTTCTTTGTTGCTCGGCTTGTCTCCGGGCAATGGGATTTTCCCGCTTTCGATCAAATCTTGGATCAGATGCTTTAATTTCTAGCACTTCTCCGTGTCATGCCCATTACCCCGATGATACTAGCAATAGGCCTGAACATTGTAGTTTTTGGATCTTTTCTCCACTGAAACTTCTGGAGTTGGGCTTATGGGTTGGATCAGGCCCTTTGAAGATAGCCTCTGTAAGGCGTAGGTATAGGTAGTCCCTATATCCGTGAATATCCGAGTTGGAGCATTCTTTTTGGAAGAGGTATCGAGCAAATAAACCTCATCGAAGATGCTGCGAGTTGCAGTTGCAGGTGTGGGCTTGTTCACAGATGAACTGGCCCCTTGATATCCTTTGGTAGAGGCCTTAGTCAGGCTCTCTAACCTTAAGTCATCCTCGATCCTTGTGCCCATTTCAGTTAGGGTGGCAAAGTTGGGAATGACAACATACCGGAGATGGACCCGGAAGGAAGGGAGGAGGTTCTTGACAAAGGCCTCCACTAAGACTTTCTCGCTGGGCTTATCGACCAGCTTTACGCTCTCGGCCCTCCACCTTTGAAGGTATTTGGTGAACCCTTCTTTGGGCTCTTGGGCCATAACTTCCAGAGTACGCATCGTAGTCTGGATCTCGGTATTATCAGCGTAATTCTGAGCAAATTCAGTCGCCACATCATCCCAAGTCTTGTACTTCTTGGAATCGAGCCTGTAGTACCAGGCTTTGGGGTGCTTTTCGAGGGAGGAAGCGAACAGGTGCTTGAACATGGTGGACTTCACCCCCTTGACAGCCATAAATTCTTTGAAAGCCCGGATGTGGTGGACCGGGTCTTCAGTACCCTCAAACATCGGTATTCCCATAAGGTTGAGGTTGGCAGGTAACTCGTTATTTAGAGGCGAGTAGGAGCGAGCATTCCCCGTATGGATCGAGTTGCTTGTTGACAAGCGGACCTGTTCTTCAAGCTTGCGAACAACGCTGATTAGTTCAGCTATGGGCCTGGTGGGCTCAGATCCAGTAACAGGAGTCCCTTGCTCCATGGCAGTCAAACGGGTGGCAAGAGTGGTTTGGTCGGTCCTGATGGCCGTCAGTTGAGTTTCCATCTTAACCAGCGCGGCTTTAAATTCGTCCAAGGTTTCTTGCATCTTGTGTTGGCTTCTGGTTATGGGTGGCCTGTCTGTAAGAACACCGCGTTATCAGGAACTAGCCCAAATAGAAGTACATCCCGAGAAAAAAAGGAAAGACCGAAAAAGGAAATGACTCGGAAAAGACACCTAGACGGGTGACTTGTGAAAGGTGGGCCTCCCTTAGATCCGTCAATGTGGGCCGGGTCATGTTCGAAGAAAGGTCCACGTGAGACATCCCCTGACTTTGGACTCGAATGTGTAGACGGGCCCTTCTTTGTAGGAGTATGTCCTACGTAGGTGGGCCTTGCCTTAGTCAAATAAGGCGGACTGGGATTGGGAGGAAACTTGCGATGTAAGATCAACAGAGTTTCGACGCTAGAGACTTCGACGAATTATGACACGACCCGACACTGCTAAATAAGGGAAGTCCTAAGAAGAGGAAGATTTTGAAAAGGATTTTTTTTTTAGAAAACCCGAAAAATTCAGGGGAGGGCCCGATTTTTCGAAAAAAACGGAAAAGTGTATCGGGCCATAATTTTGAAAGCTTAAAAATATTTTCGAGTTTTGAAATGGGCAGAATACCGGCTAGAAATAGACTATTTTGAGTAAAATCATAAGTCCTAAATTCAGTATGCATCCCGAGTTTTGAAATTGGATATTTTGAAAAAGGATGCAATTTTTGAAAATGACGGTTTTTGAAAAAATGACTATAGAAACCAAGTAGCACATAGTCACGCAAGCATTATAACGACGCCATGTATGCTCTATACTAAGTCTCGGTCGGTCTATAAAGGGCCTATACCAGTGCACATAGCCTATCCGAGAATCGGGACGGACTTCCTAAGTCGAGTTGAGCTTAGAACATACCGCGAAACCCATACGAATCGACTATGAACACCTTTGACATATCCATATTGGAGTACATCACAGTATAGTGGGACATCGGTCACCAGTACCGGCTCGGTAAAAAATAGGGTTATGCATGAACCGTAAAACTAAAACGTGTATTGTACTAGTCAAACTATTTCTATTCGAGTCTCACCCTGAGGATGCCGATGGTAAGTCACGCATCAGTTAATCCCCAGCGGAGTCGCCAAATTGTGGACAAGATATAGGTCCACCCCCACGCGGCCACGCGTGTGTTTGGGGAGGCGAATGAATCTCTATATGAAATGGGTCGAACTGAAATTTAAATCGAAGTGGAGTCGCCACCGAACTTTGTGGGAGTTCGGGCCCGTTCGAACCCACTCTATATCTTAGTGGGCCATGCACAAAGTATGGCCCATTCGGATGTCAGAGTTTATTGGGCTCGTCCCTTGCATTTGATACCGATACCGACATTATCGGATACCGTGTATTGAATGACTCTCGTATGCCAATGGATTCGGATATCCGGAAACCATGGTTCTGAGTAAGGGGTGAGGGTACGTGTTGGGAAGTTCACAAAGAACACCTAACCCCGCCCGCACATTAGCGGCCTCTACTAAGATATCGTTTAACTCTCGAATACGCGCGTTAGTAATACGATGAGATGATATGCAAACAACGTTTTAACTGAACATACAATAATCAGAATAAGTTGCTACGTCGATTTAATGCATCTAAAACTAACGTCAAAGTTATATTTAGCATGCGAGGTTCATTTTAGTACAATAAAATAAACAACGAAGATAAATCGATAAAAATGGAAATAAACGTGTTAGTAACGGTAATAACGATAATAACGGTTTGCAAGGAATATAGAATGCTAAAGAATAATGTAAACATGATGCATGGTTTTGAAAAAGTAGTTCGACACGTGATTGATTTGGCACGTGTTGACCTAAGTCATAAAAAAGGTATTATCGAAACTAGAAATGCATTACGGGACTCACGGTTTTGACGTGATAAGGCCACTCGATCGAGTCATTGAAGGACTCGACCGAGTGGTCCTCGGAAAACGCTTCTGTCCCGTTTTTTAGATGTCACTCGATCGAGTTATTGAGGAACTCGACCGAGTGAGCTGCTACTCGATCGAGTCATTGCGAGACTCGACCGAGTGGTGGCAAAAAAAAAAACCTTTTGTCTCGGTTTGTGGGGTGTCACTCGACCGAGTGGGCTAGGCACTCGATCGAAAGCCCCATGTACAAACTAGGGTTCGCTTTGCAATTTTTATCGATTTCGAAATTGCTTTTTGATTTAGGAAACTCGATAATTTTATTGAGACGGGCATAAATATTGTAAGATTTATACTCGATTCGGACTTTGATACTCGCCATATCCGATATTCGATTATTGAATCGATATCGAATATTTAGAGCGAAATCTAGAAAAAAGTACGTTTGTAAGTCGTTTTGAATCAACTAACACGAAATAGATTATCGCCGCGTTTTATAGGGTCATAATTAATTCTTTCGAATTATGCGATCACTATTTTTAGCATCAACGAATTCGTATTAGTTAGATTTGTTGACTAATTCGTTTAGATACGACCTCCAATTATTGAATTGGTATCGAATCTAAAGAATGACTCTTTGCGATTACTTGAATTAAAAAAGGACTTAATTTGATTCCCTTGGCATCCTGACATCGTAATAAATCCTTGCGGATTGTGTGATGTCGGATCCGCGTCAACGGGTTTCGACTCAACTAAAAGGAAAAGATGTTTTATTTGAAAATAGTTTTGAAATTGACGAATATGCGATATTAAACACGATGACAATGATGCAAAAAGACGTGACTAACAACGCGGCAAAATAGAATAAAACGTTATAGTTGACGTTTGACTCGCTTCAACAATCAAGTGTTTGGGGTGTCGGGATAAGCGACCGGCAACGTCGGGTGAAACACCCTTGTATATTCGGATTTTCTTATCCCGTCATCCTTCGCGCTCGACACGAATTAGCGAGTACTTTAATGTCTTGATATTTATAATAGTAACGATACTAGAAACGCGACGACAAAAAAAAAAAAAAAAACGAAAAAAAAGGACGACGACGAGGAGACGGACGACGCGAGAAGAAGAGAGGAGGAGAAAGGAGAAATCGGGATTGTGCACTGCACCCTCAACCTACATGTTTCTTGTCTCGGATATGACTCGCTTGATTGTGGCTTGCACGGGAGTATTGAGGTTTACGTAGGTTAAGTTATGGTGGTTTAGGGTTTTTCGTTTCCTAGATGCTAGGGTTTAGATTGAAGATGAGTAGTAATTAGGGTTTTTAGTTGTGTTGTGCGTGTAAAAAAAAGAAGGCTTAATTGCATGCAAGAGGGTGTATATATAGGCAATGCCATGCACCCTCGTTTAGGGTTACTCGACCGAGTACCCTACTGACTCGGTCGAGTGAGCCAAGCTACCGCAGACGGGCCTGCTTGAGGGCCCACTTGATCGAGTGGGCTGACACTCGATCGAGTGGGTCAGCTGGAGCGAGAGGGTCCGGGTCTTTAGACCTTGAGTTGGATATTTTGAGGATCTTGTATTTGGGTTGGACTTTTGATGTTTGCATGGCTGTTTTTCGTGTCTCGGAAACGACTTTGACCGGGGTTTGACCCAATCGCTAAAAGTCGGTTTTATCTCCGGTGTCGGTTTTGACCCAAATTAGTCTTGTTTGACTGGAAACGGCCCACTGTGCCTGAATTTGGGGTCGGTTTTGTGAGATTTGTACTCCGTAAAGAGCCCAAGCCAGCAACTAAAGGTTTCGAGCCCATATCCGAGCGCGTGAAAACATGTTTACGTCCGATCATCATTGGGTGTTTTTTGGAAACTGCTATAGACACCTAGTAGCCAAATGTGGGTGTCTACAATATCTCATTATCAAGTGAGCCATACAAATAGGCTGTAACAACGTCCATGAGGCGTAATTCAAGTCCCTCCCTCATCGCGAGGCTTATTAGATAATGAAATGTAGTTGCATCCATTACCGGAGAGTATGTCTCCTCATAGTCAATGCCAGGTCTTTGTGAAAAGCCTTGTTGTAGACACCCACATTTGACTGCTAGGTGTCTATAGTAGTTTCCAAAAATCACCCGATGATGATCGGACGCAAACATGTTTTCTACGTGCTCGGATATGGGCTCGAAACCATTGGTTGTTGGCCTAGGCCTTTACGGAGTACAAATCTCACAAAACCAACATCAAATTCAGGCCCAGTGGGTCGTTTCCAATCAAATAAGACTAATTTGGGTCAAAACCGACATCGAAAATAAAATCGACTTTTAGCGATTGGGTCAAACCCCGGTCAAAGTCGCTTCCGAGACACAAAAAAACAACCCTGCAAAAATCACAAGTCCAATCCAAATACAAGATCCACAAAATACCCAACCCGGTATCCAAAAAACCGGACCCATGCGCTCCAGCTGACCCACTCGATCGAGTGTCAGCCCACTCGATCGAGTGGGCCCCTAAACAGGCCCGACTGCGTTGCTTTGGGCCACTCGACCGAGTCAGTAGGTTAATCGGTCGAGTAACCCTAGACGGGGTATGTGAGCTTTGCCTATATATACACCCCTATTGCATGCAATTAACACACTTTGGAACACGTCCTTTACAACCCTAATCAACCCTAATCTTCAGCTACACGACCTACATTCAAAACCCTAACCCTAGCATCTAGGAATCCAAACCCTAACCACCATAACTCAACTTACGTAAACCTCGATACTCCCGTGTTAAAGCTACAACTAACGAGTTCTATCCGAGACTATGAAACATGTAGGTTGAGGGTGCAAAATCCCGTTCTTCTCTCTTCTCCTTCTTCTCCTCGTCCGTCCGTCCTCCTTGTTGTCGTCATCGTCGTCTTTTTTTTTCCGTTTTTTTATTTCATCATCGAGTCTATAATATCAATAATAATTATTAGTATAATACATTAAAATACTTGCGGATTCGTGTCGAGTGCGAATGATGACGGGATAAGGAAATCCGAATATACAAGGGTGTTTCACCCGATGTTGCCGGTCGCTTATCCCGACACCCCTAGCGCTTGATTGTTGAAGCAAGTCAACGTAAACAATAGTTTTTTATTTTTGCATCATTATTCATCGTATATTCCGTCAATTTCAAAACTATTTTCGAACCAGACATTTTTTTAGTTAAGGTCGAAACCCGTTGACGTGGATTCGACACCACACAATCCATAAGGATTTATTACGATGTCGGGAAGCCGAGGGAATCAAATCAAGTCTGTTTTAATTAAAGTAATCATGAAGCGTCGATCCATTTAGATTCGGTACCAACTCAATAGTTGGATGTCGAATTTAAACGAGTTAGTCAATTAATTTAACTAATACGATTTTCGTTGATGCTAAAATAGTTGTCATATAATAGAATTAATTACGACACTATAAACGCGGAGATAATCTATATCGTTTTAGTTTAATTTAAACGACTTATAGCATCTTTTTCAAGTTTCGCTCTAATATTCGATATTGATTCAATAATCGAACATCAGGTACGACGAGTATCAAAATCCGAATCGAGCATAAGTTATATAATATTTATGCCCAATTTGGCAGAATCAACGATTTATCCAAAATTAAAACGCAATTTCAAAATCAACAAAAATTGCAAAGCGAACCCTAGTTCGTACAGGGGGCACTCGATCGAGTGCTTAGTCCACTCGGTCGAGTGGCACCCCAAAAGCCGAGATAGAAGGTTTTTTAACCACCACTTGGTCGAGTCTCGCAATGACTCGATCGAGTGGCAGCTCACTCGGTCGAGTTCTTCCATAACTCGATCGAGTGACATCTAAAAAGCGGGACAGAAACTTTTTCCGGGGACCACTCGGTCGAGTCCTTCAATGACTCGATCGAGTGGCCTTATCACGACAAAACCGTGAGTCCTACGACGCTTCTTTTAATCTCGATTATACTTTTTTATGACTTAGGTCAACACGTGTCAAATTAATCACGTGTCATGCTACTTTTCCAAAATCATGCATCATGTTATTTACATCATTCTATAGCATTCTTATATTATTTTCAAACCGTTATAACCGTTATTTATCGTTACTAACACGTTTGCTCTTATTTTGGTTTTTTTATTTCCGTTATTCGTTTTATAGTACTAAAACGACTCGCATGCTAAATATAACTTTGACGTTAATATTAGATGCATTAAATCGACCTAGTAACCCATTCAATTATTCGCATGTTTAGTTAAAACAATGTTTGCATATCATTCATCGTATTACTAACGCGTGTATTAAAACGTCAATCGATATCTTAGTACAGGCCGCTAATGTGCGGGCGGGGTTGGAAGTTCTTTGTGAACTTCCCAACACGTACCCTCACCCCTTATTCAGAACCATGGTTTCCGGATATCCGAATCCATTGGCACACGAGAGTCATTCAATACACGGTATCCGATAATGTCGGTATCGGTATCAAATGCAAAGGGACGAGCCCAATAAACTCTGACATCCGAATGGGCCATACTTTGTGCATGGCCCACTAAGATATAGAGTGGGTTCAAACGGGTCCGAACTCCCACAAAGTTCGGTGGCGACTCCACTTTGATTTAAATTTCAATTCGACCCATCTCATATGGAGATTCATTCGCCACCCCAAACCCGCGCGTGGCCGCGTCGGGGTGGACCTATGTCATGTCCACACTTGTGCAACTAATCGAGCTTCATATCTGACTATTTCGCCCTTTTCGTTTCTTTTTCACACAAACACCCATCTATAACCCACGGGTTTTACTCCGTCGGGTGTGCGAATTACGGGTCCAAACACATCACCTTTGGCCAATGATTTTAACTCAGCCTCAATGGCATCTTTCCAATTTGGCCAATCAATTCTATGTCTGCACTGATCAACAAACTTTGGTTCATGATCCTCATTTTCATGCATGATATCTAGTGCTACATGAAATGCAAAAACACCATCATCGACGTCGATTGTATTTCGGTTCCATATTTGACTAGACATGATATAATTTATTGAGAACTCTTCATCATTTTCAGGTACCTGAGTCTCTTCTGGAGACATATTCTCAGTCATGTCGTCAAACTTTTCTGGGGACTATTCAAAAGTCACTTCTTCCTCAGATTTTGCTCCTTTACGTTTTCGATGATTTTTATCTTTGGAACCAATGGGTCTACCACGCTTCAGGCGTGTCATAGACTCATTTGCAATTGATGGTCCTTCCAAGAGTACAATTTTAGCTGGAGCATTTACAACTGGTATATAAGATTTAATCACACCTTTCGGATCAGCGAAAGCATCGGGTAATTGATTTGCCAATCGTTGTAAATGAATTATCTTTTGAACTTCGAGTTCACATTGTTTGGCACGATGATCTAAATGAGATAGTGATAATTCATTACAACTTATCTCTTTGTCCAGCTGTTTATTATCTCCCCCTAATGTCGGAAAAACTGATTCATCAAAATGACAATCAGCGAAGCGGGCTATAAATAGATCACTTGTAGATGGTTCTAAATACTTGATAATCGATGAAGATTCATACCCGACATATATTCCCAACTTCCTTTGAGGTCCCATCTTTGTATGTTGTGGCGGGTTAATTGTAACAAACACCGCACAACCAAAAATTCTTACATGAGAAACATTTGGTTCATGACCAAAGACCAATTTTAGGGGGGATGATGTATGATAAGGTGTTGGTCTAATGCGAATTAATGATGCTGCGTGCAAAACTGCATGTCCCCATGCGGAAGTAGGTAATTATTTAGACCTTGTAAGCATTGGTCTCGCAATCAACTGAATGCGTTTAATTAATAATTCGGCAAGGCCATTTTGAGTATAAACATGTGCTACAGGGTGTTCAACACCTATCCCAATAGACATACAATAATCATCAAAAGTTTGTGAACTGAATTCACCCGCATTGTCAAAACGAATAGCCTTAATGGGATAATCTATAAAGTGAGCTCTTAATCTTATCAATTGAGACAGTAATCGCGCAAACGCAAGGTTGCGGGTTGATAACAAGGACACATATGACCATCTAGTAGATGCGTCAATTAGAACCATAAAGTAATGAAATGGTCCACTTAGTGGATGTATAGGTCCACAAATATCACCTTGTATCCTTTCCAGAAATGTCAGGGATTCATTCCCAATTTTAGACGGCGATGGTCTAATTATTAATTTACCTCGTGCACAAGCAGCACATGAAAATTATTTGGACTACCTTATGGTGCTTTAATGAATGTCCACATGAATTTTGGATTATTTTCCACATCATCACAGATCCGGGATGACCAAATCGATCATGCCACATAATGAAATTTGTTTTTATCAGTAACCTTTCGGTTTAATACAACGTGTGATTCAATTGTACTAATTGTCGTATATATAAGCCGGAGGACAAAGTAGTAAATCTCTCCAATACACTTTTATTGTTCGAATATGAACATGTAATATAGAGGTATTCAATGCCTCTTTCATTTGATGTCTCAACGTGATATCCGTTTCTACGAATATCATTAAAACTCAACAAATTTCTTTTTGCCTGTGGAGAATACAAAACCTCCTGAATTTCAATAATGGTCTCTTTTGGCAACAAAATCTTAGCTCTTCCGGAGCCTTCAATTAGTTTTGTACTACCGGCAATACTATTAACATTTGCCTTTTGCTCTTTTAATAGAGTAAAGTACTTTTTATCCGTAAGGATAGTATGTGTTGTCGCACTATCGATGAGACATATATCTGCTACTGTAGCGTCCATAATCTTCATGGAAAAATAAAATAAAATAACATAAGATGGATTGTAAATAAAATTGTTTAGTGGTGAGTGATTTATTCTAATGCAAAAATTTAATATTCATTCATGAAACAAACGTAATAAAATGGTAATTTAATGCGACTACAAAATATTTAATAGCTTCTCATTAATAATTAATGCAAATAAAATAATAAAACTTAATAATAATAATGTCCATTGACAAACAATTATTTAAACTAAAAAAGAAATACGATGACAAAGTCCGATATAAAGTGCTTAATAATAATAGTATCATAATAATAATAATTAATCTTGTGGCTCGAAACTTCCGTCACCAATCAGGTGATCAATTCTTCCACTAGGGTCTGAAAAGAAATCCGAGACATCCAAATCACCAATATTATAATCATCTCCATCAGCAAAATTTGCCTCAACATCTTTCTCAGCAACAAAATTTGCTTCAATTTTCTTCCCTTTATTTTTAAGGGACTGATGATAAAGATTCACAAGATGTCCGGGTGTACGACATGTATGGGCCCAATGACTATTATCACCACAACGGTGGCATGAACTACCGACCGGGATATTCTTTTCGCGTGGACCATCATTTTCTTCTCGTTTATGGCGAGAAAATGAGTTTTTAAATTTTCCATCTCTAACACCTCGACAGTTATTTCTCCCTCGTCCACGTCCACGTCCACGGCTTCTACCGTGACTTTTATTATTATAATTATTATCATATTTCGTCGCATTCACTTGTGGGAATGGATCAGATCCAGTTGGACGGGATTGGTGATTTTTCAATAGAATTTCATTATTCTGTTCAGCCACAAGCAAACAAGAAATCAACTCAGAGTATTTTTTAATGCCTCTCTGACGGTATTGCTGCGATAAAACCAATTGTGACCCATGAAAGGTCTGATATGTTTTTTCCAACATATCTGCATTAGATATTTTTTCGCCACACAAATTTAATTGTGAGGTAATTCTGAACATGGCTGAATTATAATCACTAACGGATTTAAAATCCTGTCATCTTAGGTGGATCCACTGATGTCGAGTTCTATGTAAAATTACCAATTTCAAGTGGTCATATCTTTCTTTCAGATTTGCCCATAAGACCAAAGGGTCTTTTACAGTTAAGTATTCAATTTTCAGCCCTTCACATAGATGGCGACGAATAAAAATTATAGCTTTCGCCTTGTTCTAGGAAGATGAATCAATCCCCACTTTGATAGCGTCACCAAGACCATTAGCATTTAGGTGCATTTCCGCATCTAATGCTCATTCTATATAGTTCTTGCAAGAGATATCAAGGGCATTAAATTCAAGTTTCACCAAATTCGACATGATAACTATATAATATAAAAAAATAGTTATATTAAACTGAGACCAATAAAGAATTGTGATATTAAAAAAAAAAATTATATGATTAATCAATTACTAAAATAATGAATCACCGCACCAATAAGTCGGCTATCATAATCAATAAGAAATAATAAGATTGGTAAAACCGATAGAAACCAAAATTATGTGAAATTATTTAAGTGCAATTGAAAACAAACAAATAAACCAAAAAAAATTGTTTACGTGTAAATATTTTAATCATGTATCAAATTGATCAAAATCACCCATTGAAACCAATTATCACGTAAAAAAAATAAAACTCTGTTTTCCTTTTTTTTTCTTTACCTGAAGAAAACAAAACTAGTGGTAGAGTTCGTGATGATAACGTGTTGTGAAAGAGAATTAAGAAGAGAGAGAAAATAGAATTAAGAGGTAGTTTATTCCTTAATGGTGAGTACATATATATATGATACAAGGGGAATAGGGTTTAGGGTTAGTAATTTACGGGGACTACTTTTTACCGTCGGCGCTTTACTTCTTACCATCGGCGTTAATTACGCAAGTTGACGGTTTTGCCCTTCACTAATATTTGTTTTTTGGTTTGCGTTTTTAATATTTTCGATTAACGAAGTCGAAAATATTGACGATTTATAATTTGAAAGTCGTCTTCTTTAAATCGAATTTTTTAAAAACCGATTATTAATTGCCCGTGGGGTTACGCCGTTTTATTAATTTGGTTCATATATATTTTGGAAAACCGTATTTATAAATAAATGTATTATCTTGGAACTCGACTTGAATGACTCGATTTTGAATATCGAGTTTTGAGGATTGAAGTTGAGTCGAATGACCCCCCTTCCCCCCTTACAGTATTTGAATATTCCCCTTTCCCCATTTCCCTCGTTTCACCCCACGTCCATCTCCCCATCTCCATTCACTCTTCACTTCCGATTCACCTCGATTCACCTCCATTCAATCTGCGTTTCACCTCGATTCACTCTTCACTTCCGATTTACTTGCACAACTACTCCAAAAGAAACGTGGCGAAGCGGTTTTTATTGGAGGTATTATTTGATTTGATTTTTCCACTTCTTTTGTGTTCAATTAAACTAATTCATATCGTAGATCTGGGTAGATTTATTGGTATAGATGAAGTTGTGAATGTCCGTTTGCCCTCCAGGTCGCGTGAATCGAGGAGAAAACGAAAAAAAAAAACTGGAAAATGGGGCAGTCGAGGGATTTTTTCGAGACCCCATGGGATACTGGAAGAAATCGCCCGACTTTCGGATGGGGTTTTCGATTGATTTCATCGAGTATCCCATGGGGGTCTCGTAAAAAATCTCTCGACCCCCCCTTTTCCGGGTTATTCTTTGTTTTTCGCTCGATTTAATTGTAATTTGGATTGATTTCTGCGATTATGTTTGGATGTACTCTGCGATTATGAAGTTCTGAATGTCCGTTTGAACCATTATCTGTTTGGTGTACTCTTTGGACTTATGTTTTCGATGGTAGGTATCTTGTTCTTTATATATTCCGAGACACAGTCATATGTTTCTCACAGTAATTAATAGGTGGAGTTATTACTATTCGTGATGTCCAGTTTTGAAATTGCAATTGGTTGGGTGTAACTTTAATCGTCTGTTTTCTGTAAATAGCCCCTCCGAATTCAACATAGGACTGCCTTTGAGGAACTCTGTTAATGCTGTTGTCATTGTTTGGTTACTCCAACCACTTCACTGGGGTGAAATGTCGTGTGTTCGACACATATTGTGTCCTACTCTAGCTTCTACTATCTGATTGCCTAATATCGAACTTTTTCATACGCCATGAGAGGATTGCTCCAAAGCTTGGTCTCCGATTTTTTTCTCTCATCGGAAAGTGGCAGCAACAGTAGCTCCGCTGTCACAGAACCAAAGTGAATCTAGATCTGTTCTATTTGATTTTTTAGGGTTTTTGTTTGCTATTCACAATGTTTCTTGGTGCTTTGTTTGATTTTGTTGGTCATTTTGTGCATGTGTTATCTTCTTGCTCTTTATTTACACCTTTTTGTGATGTGTTCATTGATTTATTGCGCGTTATATTTATTTTTGGTTGAAATTGATTTGCATACTTGTGAGAGTAGTAAGTGAAGTATAAGGGGAGTACCATAAGAGGTGGAAAGTGTACCATGAATGATCCTCGTAGGTCACTTAATCGACTATAAGAATTTGTCGTCTACCGTGGATATAGTGAAATTGGTTATTAATAGTAAAATAGTGTAATATAAATAGTGAAAAATAGTTTTACGTGGATAGTAAAATAGTGTAATATACTTGTAAGAATTTGTCGTCTACCGTGTACCAATAGTTTTAGCCCGTGGATATAGTAAAATTGGTTATTATTCATTTATTAATACAATAGTAAAATTGTGTTCGCTGTGGATATACAAGGACTAACTATAAGCATACAACATAGTTTTAGCCCGTTGTAGCCCGTTGTCCCTGGTAATACTTTCCTATGTAATATAAATTACGATAATTATTCACTAAATTTATACATGGACATGTAGACACAAAGTAGTCATTCCCACGAAAGATTAGTTTTGAAGTTCATGGGAATCATTGTTTTCGCCATCGTTTTTGTATAAGACACCTCTTTGTGCATTAATAAGAGGGACACTTTATTTATATAAATTCAACAATCATCCGTCGCTTTTGCTTGTGTAATCGCATTCCGTAACCTATCGTTTTATTAATTTGTGTGTTGTAAATTTGTATTTTGTTGGTTTTGTTTATATTTATTTCCTTCGTAATGATTTAGTTCAAATATTTTGTTGTTTTCTTTTGTTATTCATATGACCTTTTGTCTTAAATTATATTTGTTTCCGTTCTTAAATAATTAAATAGCGTACGCTTTGTTTTATTTTCTATATTTTCCGTTGTTAACAAATGATTTCTATTTTTTTTATTACATCTAAATTATTTTTTCAGTTGTATTGCTAAATTTTGTTTCTTGTCATTAAACAAATGGCTGGTAAGGGTAAGGGTGTCGGTGAACAAAGTCGAGTAGATGGTCGTGCCGTAACGGCTTCTGGTCGGGCCAGGGCATCTTAGGGGACTACAGCTCGAAGAGGTTCTCCAACCACACACGCTAACACTCCTTCACGATCAATTGCTTCGGGTGATTTTGTATGTGATTTTTCAGATGAGCAAGGGGAGGAGGACCAAGGGGAGGTGGGTGAGGACGAGGTTCATACTACCCAGCAAGAAGTTATGGCGTTAATGGGGCCGGAAACAGAATCCCGGCCGACGAAATTTGTGCACTTCAAGCTTGGTGCCATGGGTAAGTTTGAGGGTACTGTTGGTAGTTCAAGTACTGCCAGCTCGTCAAAGAAGAAGAAGAAGGATACGTCTTGGTTGATTACGGGGGCTTGTCCCGGAGGTCCTCAGGTGCCAGACATGATTCCGTGTTTCGGCGGTCACATAGCCCATGTCCTGTGGTCTAAACCAGAAAAAGCTCGAGGTTTGTTGAAACTGTACGATAGACATTCGAAAGTCGGGGCATTAGCAAAAATGTCGGTAGACGCCGAGATGCACACTATTTTATCGGCTACTGACCTATGGCACCTTAAAGGTATTGTGTCTAAGCATTTAAATGTCTCCCTTCTGTGTGCATTTGTTGAGCGTTGGCAGCCGGATACGAACACATTTCACATGTCTTTCGGGGAGATGACCATCATGCTTTATGATGTTTCTCGTATCCTTGGTCTAGCTGTCACGGGGGATGTTTGTTGCATGTTTGACAAAAAGAAGAAGGTAGCGGATAGTGTTGGTGATGTTGTGGACTTTTTTGGTGAGACCTTGAACAGTTGAAGGCTAGTACGCCGGACAGAAGCACGCCAACTTATAAAGGCGGGGAGGTGTTGTCTAAGGCAATATTAGAGAGGATGCAGACCGGTACACTGAAACAGAGAGTGCGGGGTTACTTGACAATATTGTTGGGGGAAGCTGTTTTCGTGGACACAACGGGTGATAGTGTCCCTCGAGAGTTGTTGTCCTTGTGCAAGGATCCGGCAAAGATTCGAGAGTACGCTTGGGGTGCAGCTACCTTAGCACACTTGTACAGGCGATTGGGAATGGCCTCTCGAGCTCAGATGAAGGAACTTTCCGGATGTCTGACTTTGTTGCAAGTACGAATATTTTAATTATTCTCCAACTCCTTTTATTTGGTTACTTTTCCAATTTTACATTATCGTATTCGGTGTATTTTAATTAAATGTTTTCGTTGGTCATGTGTTTTTTTATTGTTTTGAAAATATTTTAATTTGTTGTATTCGTTGGTGATGTAATTTAGTAACGTGTACAAACTACGATATATTTTTGTTCTCGTTGGTTATGTGATTTCCTCTTTTTTTCACAAAATTAAAATTTTCTGGTTTTTTTTGTGATGTGATTTATTATTGTGTACGTAATATTTTAATTTATTGTTTTCGTTCGTCATGTGATTTGTTATTGTTTACGAAGTATTTTAATTAAATGTTTTCGGTGGTCATGTGAATTTTTATTGCTTTGAAAATATTTTATTTGTTGTATTCGTTGGTGATGCGATTTAGTAACGTGTACGAACTACGATATATTTTTGTTCTCGTTGGTTATGTGATTTCCTCTTTTTTTCACAAAATTAAAATTTCCTGTTTTTTTTTGCGATGTGATTTATTATTGTGTACGTAATATTTTAATTTATTGTTTTCGTTCGTCATGTGATTTGTTATTGTTTACGAAGTATTTTAATTAAATGTTTTCGTTGGTCATGTGAATTTTTATTGCTTAGAAAATATTTTAATTTGTTGTATTCGTTGGTGATGTGATTTAGTAACGTGTACGTACTACGATATATTTTTGTTCTCGTTGGTTATGTGATTTCCTCTTTTTTTCACAAAATTAAAATTTCCTGGTTTTTTTTTGCGAGGTGATTTATTATTGTGTACGTAATATTTTAATTTATTGTTTTCGTTCGTCATGTGATTTGTTATTGTTCACGAAGTATTTTAATTAAATGTTTTCGTTGGTCATATGAATTTTTATTGTCTTGAAAATATTTTCATTTGTTGTATTCGTTGGTGATGTGATTTAGTAATGTGTACGAACTACCAATATTTTTTGTTCTCGTTGGTCATGTGAGTTTTTATTTTTAACTCGGAATTTTAATTTCTTGTTTCCTTTGGCGATGTGATTTAAATATCGCAGGTGTGGGATATTTGAGTACTTCCCCACGTTTCGACCTGGTATTCCAACCACTACCGCCTACCGTTTTGGTAATGTTGCGAAGACATGTTCTAAAGCAGGACCATTTGAGTGCACGTATGATGCTTTATTGGAGTACCGTCGGCGCATCGACGGACTTACTGTTGCGACTGTCATGTGGGAGCCGTTTGGGCCTAGGCAGCACGAGCTAGTGCCGACTACCTTGTTCGTAGGTATATTGCGTTTCATGGACATCTGCGAGCCATACCACCTAGACCGTTGTTTACGGCAGATAGGTTACAGGCAGGTGATACGGTAGACATGCCTGAGCCGGAGGTCGTTCATCGTCCAGCGGCAGGATCTTTGACGTATATGTTGGATTTCGGACGACGGTGGATGGATCACCATTGGAAGACTGGTACGGAGCATCGTTGTGACCCAGGTGCACGGTCTGTCAAATGCGAACTCCCAGGAGAGACAACGGACGATTACATGCGCTAGTACTTGAAAGTGTCCCACCCGGTCCTCATTCCCGACGACAGTGAAGATGCACCGGATCGGTCAGTGGTACAGACGCAGCACACAGTGGCGGTAACCGACTTCTTAAATTAATTTTGCATTCGATATTATAATTTGTAATCGTATTTGTTTTTATAGCAGCACTTGCTTAATTTAATTTGACATGTGTACGTCATGCACAACAAAGTTTGTGGCAAGAATTTGGGGGTGCTTCGGACCATGGCACCTGCGGAACGTTACGCGCACGTCGATTCGCTTCTGAAGACGTACGACCCTCTGCTGCCTCCAGCTACACGACCGCGTCGTCGTTGATTACTTCCCCCACCCCCGTTGAAGAGTTTCACCTTTGATTGTAACAGACTTCTCGTTTTTTTTATGCTTTCTGTAATTTATAAACCTCAAGCATGCAGATCTGGTTTCATTTTCTAATGTTAAGCGGGACTATGGACTTTCTTGAAGTTTGTTTTTAATGCATTACTTATGTGTACATATATTTGTAGCACGTTTAAACAACTAATATTCCGTACGTACTTACATTCCGCCACATTGTTCATACATAT
This sequence comes from Agrostemma githago, assembly GCA_958450325.1. Classification (NCBI taxonomy): domain Eukaryota; kingdom Viridiplantae; phylum Streptophyta; class Magnoliopsida; order Caryophyllales; family Caryophyllaceae; genus Agrostemma; species Agrostemma githago. The sequence continues at coordinate 9,390,239 of OY288261.1, read as the reverse complement.
CTTTCCACATCTTCAGTCGATTAGTAAACAAACCGGGGTAATGCACCACTGATGCATCCGGTGTCCACAACAGGTTAATCGGGGGCAGGACAATCATCAGTCATACGGATTCGAAAGAAATGATTACCCGTGTGACCTACCCATAACACACCATATGGATGGCGAACACCAGGTACATTAGTGGTCAAAGGCAGGTACGTCGCACTAGTAGCGAATAACCTCGTCGAACCATAGCGGCTAATCTGCATCGAACTCATGAGACAAATAACCCAGTTATTCATCGTCGCATATCCGAACAAGTCGATATCCCACATCCAATTTTCCGTCGGTGCAGGTGTCGGCTGGACAAACCCAATACGGTTCAGGTGGAACTGGAGTGTTCCATTTATGTGGAAGGTGTTGTAGTATATAGGTCGTTGAATCTCCCCGTACAACTGAACCCTCATATCAGTGTAGTGGTCTTGGACTCCCCGTAACGCATGTGATATCACACGGTATCCACAATGACCATCAGCAATCGGATCGTACCAACCCTCAAAGAAAGGGTCAAAGAATTGGGTCACGTAGTCAGTGTAAGGACAACTACTACAATCTCCGACGATGTAGCCCGTCTCAAGTGGTGCATTTTGCTCACCTGCCCAGGTACCGCTTGTTGACTCCGTCGAAGCACGGCTCTGTGAATGGCCCGAGCTGGGAGGGGTCATACCGGACGGGGGCAGTTGCCTCCTCGCATGTTCAACACCAATAAGCTCTCGACCGGTTGACCGACGTTTTGGGGGATTCGGATTCGGTGACGTCTCTATCAAGCCAAATACCTCCGGATTAAGTGCAGCTTCTATGATTTCTAAGTACGCCGATCTCATAGTTGGATCGCTATCTGCAAACTGGTCAATTAGTCCGTTTAACCTGAAAACATCACTATCAGGCATGTCGACCTCACCTTCGTAGTTCAAACTCCGCCATAACTTATGCACGTCATGAACTTCTAGTCTGCCATCTCGGGCCAATACTGCATGTAGGTGGCAAGCACATGGTAGTCCACATGTGGTGAATAGAACACACTCACAATCTTCATTAACCCTGCCACCCAATTTCGTCATTCTGGCAAGCTCTCGGTCCAGTTCTTGCAAGGCCTTACGACTAACCCGGAGACTCAAATTTCTCAACACAAGTGGGAGGCCGACAATTTTTTTCGTACGAGAATTCTCCAGGTGACAATTGATTAAAGAATGTTGCCTTCCCAGATAAGAGTGCGTTCTCTCCCAAATTGTATCCAACGCACCAACCGAAGTGTTCAAGGCGCACTTCAACGCCGAATGGAGGCCCTCCACTCTGGAAGTAATTGTATTCCCGAAATGCAAGACGTTGTTTGTGTACCTGTGAGCCCACTTCCGGATATGAGGTCGGACCCACACTATACCGATATACGACGCTAACCCACCATAAACCCATCTAATTCTCAAGTCGTTCCATCTCTCCAAGGTCTCCTCGATGGTATTTGCGTTCAAACGTTTCTGCCAAATCGCATGCATAAACGTAGACCGTACTCCACTGTCAGGGATGTGCCTAATGGCATTTATTTCAACACAGTTATTGATATGCCATGTACATAACAACGAGGGCGAGGTGGGGAACATCTTCGGTATAGCATCTAGCAGACCAAGCTCACGATCGGTTACTATGGCATTCGGTGCAACACCGTCGCTAAGGAGCAAACTCAACTTCTCTAACACCCATTTATAAGTTTCAGATGTCTCATGTTTGACCAAGGCATATGCAATAAGGAAACTCTTACCAACTGGAGTAATACCAACCATCTCAACCATCTTCATGTCGTACTTGTTGGTTTTGTACATTGCATCGATAAGAACTACGTGACTGTAAGTGCGGAACATCTTCGCGGCAACCGGGTGAGCCATGAAAATGTTATCCACCTCCAAGGTGAATGGATCCTCACGGTAGAACCGAACGTACCCTTCCCTACTGGCAAGTGTCATCATCTTCTCAATAGCGTTCCTTCCTTCCCTTCCCTCCGCCCTTAATCTAGCTCCTATGTTGTAAATCGTGATAACGTTGGGACGTGCATTATCAGGAGCACGCACATGCAAAACCTCGAGGACCTGCGCTGGTCGTATATGTGATTTAAACATAGAGATGACACTTTCTTTCTCATCTTCACTCAATGCGGCTCGTCTACGATGTCCATCGACGTACACGGGAAAACTATGGTTGTGTATACCTACTTCACCAACACTCAAACACCACCCCTGGCCACCAATACACTGAACAGCTTTAACGAACGCCTTACACCCAAGTTTTATAGAAGACGTCTTGCGAGTTGTTTTTCTTTTATAATTCTTTCTTGGTGGCCCATAAGCATCACAGTGAAAATAGTTAGCACGGAGTTGCAGCAATGGTCGAGAAGCTGACTTGTTGGTTGCCTTTGTGAGATTAAAACCGAGCTGAAGAGCTATTTCATTCGCATATTCAAATACGGCGTAACTAGTCGGGAACACAGTCTCGGCAAAAAGAAAACAAATTCGGTAGTCAATACCATCACTGCCATAATCATTCCCGTAAATCTGTTAAACACAATATCAAATTACACACAAATTAGTAACATCTTTTAAATAATACAAACATTACGACAAAAAAAATCATATATTTACGTGATCAATGAAAAATCAAAAATACAAACAACGTACACTATAATATGGAACACAACGAAACATAGAAATTACATGAACGGAGATTTAATTAATTACGAAACAATCGAAATTAGATAAGCAGTCAAGTACACAATAAGCGAGATCGTTTGTAATACATACATTTGAAAACCCCAAAATAAACCAGAAACGTATAATTACGTGATCAATGAAAAATAAATTATACAAACATCGAACTCCATAATATGGAATACAACGAAATATAGAAATTACACGAATGGAGATTTAATTACTTACGAAACAATTGAAATTAGACTAGAAGTAAACTACACAATTAAGCGAGATCGTTTGTAATACATACATTTGAAAAACCCAAAAAGAACCCGAATCATATCTTTGTGTGATCAACGAAAAATTAAAAATGCAAACATCGAACTCCATAATATGGAATACAACGAAATATAGAAATTACACGAACCGAGATTTAATTAATTACGAAACAATCGAAATTAGACAAGCAGTAAACTACACAATTAAGCGAGATCGTTTGTAATACATACATTTGAAAAACCAAAAAGAACCCGAATCATATCTTTACGTGATCAACGAAAAATAAAAAATGCAAACAACGAACACGATAATATGGAACACAACGAAACATAGAAATTACACGAACGGAGATTTAATGAATTACGAAACAATCGAAATTAGACAAGCAACCAAGTACACAATTAAGCGAGATCGTTTGTAATACATACATTTGAAAAACCCAAAAAGAACCCGAATCATATCTTTACGTGATCAACGAAAAATTAAAAATACAAACAACGAACACGATAATATGGACACAACGAAACATAGAAATTACACGAACGGAGATTTAATTAATTACGAAACAATCGAAACTAGACAAGCAGTCAAGTACATAATTAAGCGAGATCGTTCGTAATACATACATATGAAAAACAAAAAAAACCCGAAACATATAATTACGTGATCAACAAAAAATAATTTATACAAACAACCGAGAACTTGGGTGAAAACGGTAGTAGGCAGAATAGGCGAGAATTTGGGTGAAAACGACAAGAAAAGGAGCATAGTCGAAGAACTCCGTCGACAGGCCGATGGGGGAGTCGACGGAATTTTTCGACTCACCGATCCGGGAGTCGAAAAATTCCGTCGACTCCCCCATCGGCCTGTCGATGGAGTTCTTCGACTATGCTCATTTTTTTGCCGTTTTCACCCAAATTCTCGCCTATTTTGCCTATTTTAGTTATAATCCAAGGACCGATGCTCTTGTTCGTGGGAAATATTAAATTCGGGACAATTTCGAAACACAAGAAAACGTAAACAAACGAGAATCGATGAACAAAATCGATTATTCCGTACAAAATTAAGTCATAAAATCGAAAAGCTAGTTAAGTAATTAAAGTACAAATAACATTACTCCGAAGTGTAAGGGCGGTCCACCATTATCCATATTAGGAACCCCGGCACCGAAGACTAGACGGAAATGATCGAAAAGGACAAAAATATTAGGTATTTTTAGGAGAGATAAAAAAAATGAGATGTGAGGGTAAATTTTTTTTTACCACAAAAAACCGACCTTTATAGAAAACCGAGTTTCGTATAGTACGAACTTCGAAAATAAAAAAATTTTACTAACGAGTTTTGTTATACGGATTATCAATAAAATGTAATTAATATAATAAAAATGTCATTTCCTTTCAATCCAATTACAAACTATTCGAAAAAAAGGTAATATTACGATAATCGAAAAAAACGGTTTTTTTTACCGAGTTATTCTTTAAACGAAAATGTCAGAAACTATTAATTACATAATTAATAGGAAGGGCAAAACAGTCAGTCATTTAATGTAATTAACGCCGACGGTAAGAAGTAAAGCGCCGACGGTAAAAAGTAGTTGCGCACATGTAAACACTATACATGGACATCCATACAATTATACATAACAAAAATACTGTATAATCTTTTTTTAGCGGAAAAACTTTCATTCTCGTGATGACAAAAAGCGTAATTCTAGTTTCTCTTATTCTCTTAGTAGAAGAGGGTTAAACTAAGTCAAATAATATCAAAGCAAATATTTGCAATTTTTTAAAAATACTTTTCAATTTTTATAATTTATCAAAAAATAAAATTGGTACGATGATAATTTTATAAATATATATATGAGTTAAATTATTATTTCTAACCTAAATTATTTGTTTTTAAAATTGAGAAATTGAAACTTTTGGAGGGAAAATTTTAATGTTAACGAATTACTCTAAGTTATATTATACTTAGAGATTTACATAATTATTATAATTTATTATTTGATTCAAATAAATATTTTATGTGTCAATGAGTATTAGGTATATTCCTTTAATATCGATTAGGATATTCGTGAAATGACAGTATATCCTATCAATGAGTATTATTCTCATTATTTTCATAAGTCATTATATTAAGAAATGATACTACAATATTATTTTAAAAGAGGAAGAAAATAAGATTGAGTGGGTGGATGAAAATGGTGGGAAAAAAGTGAAGGAGAGGCTGACACATGGCCCATTTTTTACAACTCCCTATTCTTTTAGTAGAAGAGGATTTCTAATAATACAACTCCATCCTCATAAACAAACCAACAAGCCAACCTTTAAGGAACACTTCATTGGTATTTTCTTTTTCTCCTTCAAAAAGAAAAATTCAATTAAACTTTAAACCCATCTATACTACTTTCTTTAATAATTTAACACACATTCTACCTTATATTTTTGTAATAGGTGTATAAACTAACATTTTTCTTACTTCTTTTGTATGTGGGGTGTGACACCCTAGAAGGAGAAGACCTTCCAAATATTGACGATATTATCGATCCCGACAATCTTTAGTTCTTAATATCGTTATTAAATACTCCCTCTGTTTTTTAATATAAGTCATTCTCACTATTCGAGACAACCCCTTCTCTCTTCAATACTTCTCACAACATAAGAAAAAAATACTATGAAATGTATACTCATTTGAAAGCTCTTTTCGTAAGAGTTTTTATGGTGCAATTTTTTAAAATTTTGAAATAATATATTTACATAAAAATTAAAGTCAAAGTCTCATCTCGAAAAAGTCAAACGTCATATAAAAAAATATGGAGGGAGTAGTAGCTAACTAGTGCAAAACCCGTACCTACGTACAGATTTCTAGTTGATTTGTTTATACAAATAGGTTAGTACTTAAAAAATTATATTTGCTTCGTCTAAGTCAATAACTTACCCTTTTCTTTTTTTAGTGTTTCAGTCAACCGTTCACGTTTTTTTTTTGATAGAGTAACATTTTATTAAAATGAAATGAGTATTAAATTAGTCACTACATCTTGTCTTTCTATGTAGAGTAATATTTTATTTGGATGGAATAAATATAAAATTAGTAACATAGCTCACTCATATAATTTTGACCCGCGGTCCGTTTGGCTCAAAAACCCAAAATGACCCGTCAAAATCTGACCTGAATTATCCATGACGTATCATTAAAATTATAATGATATTAATATTTACATGAATGTATTATATTCACCAATCTTTTATTCGTAAAAAAACGATTATGCTCCCCAATTTTTTACTTATAAATACGATTAATATTAAATAAACTATTAGTATTTTTTAATTGATAAAATGTAGAGCATCGAAAATTCTACATGCGTAGTATTTTGACCATAACTCGACCCGTAATTTTCACATCTCATATGACATAATCGGTTTGACCCGTTTGATATGCTTATTAAAAAGTATGGAAGAGATTTTTTGGTTATTATGTTAGAATTTTTTTTCTCCAATATATGTGATTGGTAGAATTGATTGATACGGAGTAATAAAGATTTTGATTATTGTATGAACAAATATTTAACAATTGGGCTTAAGTTGTAATGAATCTGGACACAAGTTTATATGTCAAGCCCAATTTAAGTAATGAAGGAATAGAATTTTGGCGAGAAAGTTGAAAAGACTATATTGCCCATTGGTTTTTGTTTTAGTGAATAGGGGATAGGGGACAGGGGACAGGGGATAAGGTAACCATACTTTTCTTCTAACATCCTTTTTATACATAAGTATATTTACGTTACTAATATAGTGAGTAATATGCTTAGTTTAATATTTAGGCTTATTTTATGACTAACATTACTAAGTTATGTATATAAAAATGTTAGATGATTAATTTTAATGCTTTTTAATTTGGTTATAAGACTTATAGTAATATTGATTTAGAGGACGTAGAGTTACTATGGGACCGAAATTTACTTGTAGCGGACTTCGATTTAATTTTCGTTACGTAGTTTCTTTTGTGACTAAAATAATGTCTTGACGAAAAATTCACTATTAAATTTCTCATCACTTTAATTTTTGTTATATAAAAGAAAACGGATAAAAATGATTAAAATAACCTATAAAGAATCAAATTGATTTTTGTTGTTTTCGGTATCTGTAGACACCCACATTTTGACCGCCAGGTGGCTATAGCAGTTTCTGACAAACACCCGATGATGATCGGACGCAAACATGCTTTAACATACTCGAAAACGGGCTCAAAATCATTGGCATTTGGCTTGGGCTTTTTATGGAGTACAAATCTCACAAAACCAACCTCAATTTCAGGCCCAGTGGGTCGTTTCGAGTCACAAAAGACTAATTTGGGTCGAATCAGCTACCAGGGGCAAAACTGTCTTTTAGCGACCGATTCGAAACCCGGCCAAAGACATTTTCGAAACGTGTGAGTCAGCCGTGTCACCCCACGTGACTGATAATTCAAGCTCAAACGCTACAAAAAATCAGCTACACAAAATATTAAACAAATCCGTTTAAGGATAGAATTCGATCTCAAGTAGGAATTCTATCCGAATACCGAATCAAACACTCGACCGAGCATCAAATACTCGGCCGAGCAGCCTATTTTCAGCCGAGTTCCTTGCTTCTTCACCAAGTAAACGGAATTCTCGTTCTTCTCAGCTTCTTACGTTTCCTATCCAAAGCGGTAGTTCTCACCCAACCACTTCTCCTAGCCAAGGTCGGGAATTTTCCTATAAATAGGCCCCTTGCACACACAATTCACATCCATCAATTATCATCATACAACACTTCACATCAACTTTCTTATTCATACACATCGACATTCATAAATAATCATACACACTTAGCATCGAAGAACCGATACAACCCGAGATCACGCCAGACGAAGCCGGCCACCTCGCCCGACCCTTTACACGTCCAAACCAAACCACCATAACTCACCGACATTAAATCGACGCTCCCGTGCCCTAGCCACATTCCGACGAGCCCCGATCCGAGTAAACAAAGCATGTAGGTTGAGGGTGCAAAATCAAACTCGATTTCTCTCTTCTCTCTTCCTTTCCTTCTCGTTTTTTTTGTCCTTGCGTCGTCATCGGTCATTTTTTTTATGGGTCGTTCATCGCATTTTTTTATTATTTCTAATATCGATACTACAAAATTATTTTCATATATAACGAAACGTTCTTAAAATACGATACCGGTTCTCTAATCGAATATCATATCTAACAAGAACTAAATTAAATCTCGCTGATGCTAAAAATCGTTACATACTTTTTTAAAACAAAATACAACGATTTTAACGCGGAGAGAATTAACATTCTTTTCTTTTCGTTCAATTTCTTTTCAAAACGATTTTATAAAAACTTTTTCTAAAAATCATTCCGAATATTTGATATCGATTTCATAATCGAATATCGAGTACGACGAATATCGAAAATATAAATCAAGTATAAATTAATTCATATTTGTACGCGATTTATCAAAATTAACGATTTTCGAAAAAGAGCGAGCCGAGACAGCCACCTGCACGAGTCGCCCCTCCCAGGCGAGTCGCGCGGGGGCCTGTAAAACGAGACCCTTTTTTTTTGTTTTCTCGTTTTCTCTATTTTCTTTAACGTCGTTTCTTACATAAAACAACGACTTTTCTCGGCGTATTTTTAGATTCCGACAAATATTTTTCGACCTCGGTCAAACATGAGTTAATCCATCACATGTCATAAACTTTTCAAAATCATGCATATTATTGTATTCATTTTTATTATTCAATCGTTACTAACACGTTTGTTCATCGTTTTAGCGATTTCTTTTCATCTTTTGTTTTATTATACTAAAACGAACCTCACATGCTAAATTCAACTTTGACGTTAATTTTCATGCATTAAACCGACTTAGCAACCCATTCAATTTCTCGCATGTTTAGGGAAAACAATGTTTGCATATCATTCATCGTATTACTAACGCGCGTATTCAAAAATCATTCGATATCCTAGTAGAGGCCGCTAATGTGCGGGCGGGGTTGGGTGTTCTTTGTGAACTTCCCAACACGTACCCTCACCACCCCTTACTCAGAACCTCGGTTTCCGGATGTCCGAAACCATTGGCAACGAGAGTCATTCAATACACGGTATCCGATAATGTCGGTATCGGTATCAAATGCAAAGGGACGAACCCAATAAACTCTGAAATCGGAATGAGCCGTATTTTGTACACGGCCCACTACGACATAGAGTGGGTCCGAACGGGCCCGAACTCCCACAAAGTTCGGTGGCGACTCCAACTTCGATTTAAATTTCAATTCGATCTATTCTCATATGGAGATTCATTCGCCTCCCCAAACCCGCGCGTGGCCGCGTCAGGGTGGACCTATGTCATGTCCACAATTTGGCGACTCCGCTGGGGATTAACTGATGCGTGACTTACCATCGGAATCCTCAGGGTGAGACTCGAATAGAAATCGTTTGACTAGTACAATACGCGTTTTAGTTTTACGGTTCATGCATAACCCCATATTTTCCCGGGCCGGTACTGGTGACCGACGTCCCACTATACCATTGATGTAGTCCAAATTGGATATGTCAAAGGTGTCCATAGCCGATTCGTATGGGTTTTACGCTCGGGGTTATTCACCCCTAACTGTTGAATTGCCCGCTAATCTCAACTTGACGGGCCTGCCCATATTCGATGGGACTGAAGACCCGGTACTCCATATCCGGGCTTTCAAGGAGTTTATGGCAGTTAAGGGGGTCAAATCAACCATGTTCAAGCATCTCTTTGCTTCATCTTTGGACAAGCACCCGAGAGCCTGGTACTACAGGCTTGATTCCAAGAAATACAAAACTTGGGATGATGTCGCAACGGAGTTCGCCCGAAACTATGCGGACAACACTGAGATCCAGACTACCATGCGTACTCTGGAGGTCATGGCCCAAGAGCCTAAGGAAGGTTTCACCAAATACCTTCAGAGGTGGAGGGCTGAAAGTGTGAAGCTGGTGGACAAGCCCAGCGAAATAGTCTTTGTGGAGGCCTTTGTGAAAAATCTCCTCCCATCTTACCGGATCCATCTCCGGTACGCCATCATACCCAATTTCGCCACCTTAACCGAGATGGGTACGAGAATCGAAGACGACTTAAGGTTAGAGAGCCTTACTAAGGCCTCTACTAAGGGATATCAAGGAGCCAGTTCGTCTTCCGGCAAGCCCACAACTACAACTGCGGCCCGAAGCATCTTTGACGAGGTTAACCCGCTGGACACCTCGACCAAAAAGAATACTCCAGCCCGAGTATTCACTGACGTAGGGACTACTTATGCTCACGCCTTACAAAGGCTATCTTCTAAGGGCCTGATCCAGCCGATAGGCCTGATTCCGGAAGTTCCCGTCGAAAAAAGGTCCAAAATCTACAACATCCAAGCCTATTGCCACTATCACCGAGGCAACGGACACGACACTGAAAAATGCTGGAAGTTGAAGCATCTCATCCAAGATTTGATCGAAAGTGGGAAGATACCGCTACCCAGTGATAAGCCGAGTAACAAAAATAATCCTCTTGCTACTCACGCCATTTTTACTGGAGAAGTAATCGACTGTACTCATCTCATTTCCCCTTTCATCCCCAAATCAACGGGATATGGAATGACGATGAAGATGACGTTTGCCTGGTTAAAGGGGAAGCTGTCCCCATCACCGTCGAAGAAATCCGGAGGGCTAAAACCAAGGCCCTGGCCGGCACACACGTCATCACAACCGGACCTTCGGCCCCGGGAACCGTCACTGAACCTGCCAGGACGGAACCTACACTTGAAGAACCAAGCGCTGACATGGCCCTGGTCAATCAATTAAAAAGAGGGTCCGAACCGATCTTACTATATGGCAGCTTTTGTTTAGTTCTCAAGAGCATCGGGCATCACTTACTAAGGCTCTCGATGAGATCAAGGTAGACTCGTGGTTACCCCCACTGAAATGGTAGCCACTATTTTGCCTCATCTTAAAGGCAAGTCCAAGGGAGAAGGCCCACTTATTACCTTCTCCGAGTCCGACCTTCCACCGTTTGGGGCCGCCCATAACCTGGCCCTATATATCACGGTGATATGCCGAGGCAAGTATCTACCCATGACCCTAATTGATGACGGGTCCGCTGTAAACTTCCTTCCCTTACGGACTGCTAAGGCCCTCGGCATTACCGAGGCTGACTACCTTCCTACTGCACAAACTATCCAGGCTTTCGATGGAAGCCCAAAATCAGTTGCTGGGGTCGTTAAACTAACAATCATAACAGGCCCGATCGAGAAAGAGCTAGAATTCCAGGTGATCGATGTCACCTTATCTTTCAATCTGCTACTTGGAAGGCCCTGGATCCACGCGGTCAAAGCTGTGTCCTCCACTCTCCACAGGAAGGTCAAGTTACCTTTACAAGACGGGGTCATCACTCTCGAAGCCACTCCCATAGCCGTGTCAACCTGTAACACGGCAGGCTCAACCAACCCACGAGGTTTCAATCGTGGGAATGATCGATGAAGAATATCTTTTTCAGCCCTACTTCACTACCAACATCGACACAATGTTGCAAAACTTGGGCTACCTACCGGGGACTACTTCGAGGCCCAATCTCCCGGCTGGCAAGATCATCGAGGTCCTGAACGACGGAGAGTCTCGATTAGGCTTGGGCTACACCATGACCCAGGGAGATATGGACCTGACAAACGCAATCAAGTTTGTCACTCCCGTGTTCGGAGCTATTCAAGTGGGCCTCTATCAGCCCACCATCTCATATTCCGAGACCAAATTGGCTCGGGAATGCAATTTCATCCCGGATGATATCTTTGCCCTCATCCAGGCCGAATCAAAGGAGGATTCAAACCATGACGAGCCCATTCTAGGGCTCTTGTTCGGGGAAGATAAGATCATTCCGACCCCCAAGGAAGAGCTGGTAAGCCTGATCCTCCGCAGCAGCAAGTTCGATCCGACCAAGCTGATCTCTGAAGTCGGTACTAATACCGGAAAAAGGGCTTGGAGGAAGATGGTCAAGTGGACCGACAGCGAGGGTCGAGTCTACAAGCTCACTACTGGTGAAGGGGACATGTGGGATGCTGAGTCCGAGTCTGAGTCAGAGTCAGAGTCGGAGTCTGAGTCCAAGTCTAGAGGGTCCAGTACTAGAATCGAGTCTGTAACCAAGGCCGGCCCGTAGGGTGATCCATTCGGTTCTAGGAACCGGGGCCCAAGTAGCTGAAGGGCCTCAATATTAATAGTATTGATTATAGTACAAACTTAGCAAATTGGTGCTAGCTGAGTTCGACCTCAAGTTCGTGCCATTAAAAGCCATCAAAGGCCGGGTAGTAGCCGAGTTCCTTGCCGATAGTCCGATATCTGAAGAGGGACATACCGATACCTGGACCTTCCCAGATGAAGATATATTCCATACTGACACCGAAACATGGGATTTATATTTTGACGGGGCATCCAACTTTCGAGGATTTGGGGTCGGGATTTTGCTAATCTCACCACAAGGAGAGCACACCCCGTTATCCATTAAATTGGACTTCGACGTGACTAACAACGCAGCCGAATATGAAGCATGCATTCACGGGTTGTAAGCCGCCGCTGATTTAGGAGTAACAAACCTCCGGGTCCACGGTGACTCGTCTTTAGTCATCATTCAAGCTCTCCAAAAATGGAAGACTCGGAACGCCAATCTCGTAACTTACCAATTACGAGTAAGGGTTCTCGAAAAGCAATTTCAAAAGGTAGAATACATCTATCTACCTCGGGAAGAAAACCAGTTTGCGGATGCACTTTTAAAATTGGCATCTTTACTAAATATCCCGGAATACCTGACCAGCATGCCGATTTGTGTCGAAAGATGGTCCGAGCCGGCATATATCAACGCTATCCAAGATATTGAAATAACTGATCCGGAACCTTGGTATCAGGCTGTTCTGACCTACTTAACGTCGGGAGAATATCCTCCGGGATCTGAAAACCGGGCCAAGAAAGCCCTACGAAGATGGGCCACTCAGTTCATCCGCACGGACGATGGGCAGTTATATAAGAAGACGGCACAAGGGGCTTTACTCCTATGCATCGACAAAACGCGAGCCGAAAGGGTCATGGCCGAGGTACACGACGGTGAGAACGGTCCGCATATGAACGCCCATATGCTAGACCGAAAAATCGCGAGACTCGGATACTATTGGAATAGCATGGAAACCGACTGCCAGTTATATGTCAAACACTGTCATAACTGTCAAATCTTCACCAATGTCTAGCATATGCCGTCATCCCTGTTATATACTATGACATCACCATGGTCATTCTCGACATGGGGAATTGATATAATAGGGAAGGTGAACCCTTCCGGGACAGGGGGTCACTGTTTCATTCTAGTGGCAATTGACTATTTTACCAAATGGGTCGAAGCCGAGTCATATCGGATCTTGAACGCCAAGCATGTGGCCAAATTCATCCAAGATAATATTATATGCCGATACGGGATCCCGCACGAGTTCATTAGTGATCACGGGACCCATTTTCAAGCTGAAACTGCTACTTTGCTAGCAAAATATAAAATTCAAAGGCATACATCTTCGCCTTACCGTCCCCAAACAAATGGAGCGGTAGTGGCAGCCAATAAAACAATTGTCACCATACTTAAGAAGATGGCTGAGAATTACCGGGATTGGCCCGACAAAATCCCTTTTGCCTTATGGGGGTACCGAACATCAATTCGCACGGCAACCGGAGCAACTCCATACTATCTAACATATGGAATGGAAGCAGTCCAACCGGTCGAGCTAGAAGTACCATCCCTCAGGATTTTACTTGAAAGCCAAGTGCCTGAAGCAGATTGGGTCCAAGCCCGATACGATTCATTGATTCTTTTGGACGAACGACGATCCCGGGCCCTCAACAATATCCAGATATACCAAAAAAGGATACAACGGGCTTTCAACAAAAGGGTTAGACCCAGAAATATCAAAGAAGGGGATCTAGTCCTGAAGTCTGTCCGGGCTTTACTACCAGTCGACCCAAGAGGAAAATTAAAACCCAATTGGGCTGGACCGTATCTAGTAAAGAAGGTTTTATCAGGAGGAGCGGTAATGCTGACGGACTTGGACGGGAACGAATTCGTCAACCCGACCAACTTGGACCAGCTGAAACGATATTACCCCTAAACCTTATCTCAATGTCATTTGCTAAAAGTTTATAAAAATTTGTCTTTTTATAGATTTTCAAAAATTAAGCAAGTCAATAAGTTAGGATTACTTATCCTACTGTCACACATCTCGAACTAATAGTCTTGGTGTATTTCGAAAAATTGCAAAAAAATCTATGTCTGAACTACGGTTGGTTTGATTTCATTAATCGTGGATATGTAGGCAACCCCTCAAAAGGGTACAACCACTACAATAACGAAAAGACAGGAACGGTTTTTCGCTAATATGTCTTTTATTATTATTCAAAAAAATGCGTCACAAAAAAAAAAGCAACAACAAAAATCACACCACAAAAATAATAGTAGTACTTAAATAATAAAATTTAGGAGACTACTGCTCGTACATTTTCCGCTTCCCTTTATCTTTTGGGTCGCGCGGAGCCCGAGGTCGAGGGGGCGGGGGTGAACGTTCCCGTATCACGAGTGGAACCTCTTTAGCCCGAACCCGTTTCTTCAACTGCGGGTTTTCTGCCACTTGCACTGGTCCAAGCCGAGCCCGTACATGTTCGGGAAGTCTGTCGCGTGGACCAAGTCGGTCCTTAACCGCCAGTCTTGGGCCGGGTCTCCTCTCCAAGTCTGTCTGGGGGCTCACTTTCCCCCGTGCACCTTTAGTACTGGACCCTTCAGTTTGAGTCCTAGTCTTCCCTTTCTGGCCTGACATCAGACGAACCATGGCGTAGCCGGGGTATCGCCATCATCAAAGAAGCCTCGATTATCTTTAGCTTGTTCTCGGCGCAGCAAGTCAAAGGCTTCGTCAGTCTTCAAGGCAGCACGGGCTTTAACAGTGTCTGCTTTTGTCCACTTTACATAAGAATTTGATACCCAGATCGAATGAAGAGTCTTGGAAACGGGCCAACTAGCCCGGGTATACCACCTTTGCATCCAGGTGTCACACATCACGTCTGTCAGCTGAGTACATTCACTCACAAACGCCTCGATTTCTGGGATTCTTTGGGCCCGGCCATATTGCCTAAGTATGCGATCGGGGTACAGATGGATTGTCTGCCTAAAAGATAGGATCAATTGATATCGGGCCCTATCTCTCGATTCCAAACCGGTCCAAACGTAAATGGGCCACCAGGGTACGGTCCAGCGAATCAATGCATGGGCCTCCATGGAAAGACAACAGCTCGTCCCAGTATTTTTGAGTATTGAGACGAGAAAAGTCAACGGTCCGTCTCCTCGTCATCACTTGATTCGGGCGATATCGGCTTACGTCAAGAGGAGGATCCACGATCGATAGCCTCTCAAATAGCCAAAGCTGAGAAAAAGTCAAAATCGCGAAAAGTCAAAATCGTGAAAAGTAAAAAAAAAAACGCAAAAAACCGAGAAAATCGGAAAAATCGAAGAAAACCGCGAAGACTGCGAGAAAATCGAGAAAATCGGTAAAATTGAAAAGTCGGAAAAATCAGAAATTTCGGAAAAATCGGGAATGGCAAAAAGAAATCAAAATTGCAAAAATCAAGGCACCTGTAGAAGACGGGTACTCCCAGTCAGCCGGATCGACGAATCCCTTTTACGATTATCCAAACCCTGGATAATCTCTCCTGTGATCAGCCAAGCCGGGCTGTGCTCCGTCTCCATTAAATCAACCACTGTGAAGAGTCGGACATGGCCCATACAAGATAGCAGATCCATATGGCCTTCGAAGGCATAAACATGGAGCATACAAAAAGTAAAGGCCCTACGGCTATGAACCGGCCTTACCCGGACATCGTGTGGGTTCATGAATTTTTCGGCCAAATAAATCAAGGAAACTGTATCTCCTTCCAGGATACGAGATACCTCCATATGAGAAAGCCCTAAAAATTCCCGCAGTTTCCTCCTCGGGTCATGAGCTGAAAACGGGATAGCAGGGCGAAGTATGGGATTCCATCCTCCTACGGCAGCAATTTCTTCAGGAATAGGGCAGATTTCGCCCCGGGGAAAGCCGAAAACATGATAAGTATCGTCCCAATAGGACAAGCAAGCATCCAAAAAGTGACAGTCTACTTGCATCTGGCGGATCGTGAATAACTGGGTGACACCATTTTGGTTCAGGATAACCTTATCTGCGTCTCTGAAGTATCGAGACCAATCTTGCAGCATTCCAATTAATCGGTCGATTCCAATAATTAGATTTCTAAAAGGAAGAATAAGTTTCTCAGGGCTTGTTTTTCTTTGTGGGGAGAAAGGGAATTGTGGGAATTATGAAGAAATTATGAGCAAAGAGAGGGTATTTATAGCATTAAAACCTAGACTCCTCCTTGCTTTGGGATTCCTAATTCCAGAGGATTTAGCATACAGGCCTTATCCTAGGATCCAGCTAAGTTATCCCGAGCATTCCTATTCCTTTTCAGAGTCAAAATACTCTAATTTCAAAACCCCTTCCACTTCAAAAAATTCAAAATCTTCTTCAAAATTTTTTATTCCCCAGCGCGAGTCATTTCTCCTAAAAAATGTGTTACATGCAAAACCTTGCATAAATCATGTACAAGACGACTCAAGCACGACCGTACAACTAACTCCCCAGCGGCATTTAACGGGATGGGGCCACATATAGGCGCACCCAAGACTTATGCGACAAGTCTGATTCCCCAAAGAGTTAGCATCATCAGCTCGGGTATGATTTCCAACTTATGGCTGGCGAGCCCTTTTACGCGAGTCTAATGGACTTTAAACGACCCGACCGGAAGCTGCCAGGTTTTAATCCTTGATTAACCTGGTAGCTACTCTGACTCTCGTCCTGTCCAAGCTTCAGTCAGAGTGGGGGCTCTGTAGACACCCACATTTTGACCACCAGGTGTCTATAGCAGTTTCCGACAAACACCCGATGATGATCGGACGCAAACATGCTTTAACATACTCAAAAACAGGCTCAAAATCATTGGCATTTGGCTTGGGCTTTTTATGGAGTACAAATCTCACAAAACTAACCTCAAATTCAGGCCCAGTGGGTCGTTTCGAGTCAAATAAGACTAATTTGGGTCGAATCCGCCACCAGGGGCAAAACCGTCTTTTAGCGGCCGAGTCGAAACCCGGCCAAAGATATTTTCGAAACGTGTGAGTCAGCCGTGTCACCCCACGTGACTGATAATTCAAGCTCAAACGCTATAAAAAATCAGCTACACAAAATATTAAACAAATCCGTTTAAGGATAGAATTCGATCTCAAGTAGGAATTCTATCCGAATACCGAATCAAACACTCGACCGAGCATAAAATACTCGGCCGAGCAGCCTATTTTCAGCCGAGTTCCTTGCTTCTTCACCAAGTAAATGGAATTCTCGTTCTTCTCAGCTTCTTACGTTTCGTATCCAAAGCGGTAGTTCTCACCCAACCGCTTCTCCTAGCCAAGGTCGGGAATTTTCCTATAAATAGGCCCCTTGCACACACAATTCACATCCATCAATTATCATCATACAACACTTCACATCAATTTTCTTATTCATACACATCGACATTCATAAATAATCATACACACATAGCATCGAAGAACCGATACAACCCGAGATCACGCCAGACGAAGCCGGCCACCTCGCCCGACCCTTTACACATCCAAACCAAACCACCATAAATCACCGACATTAACTCGACGCTCCAGTGCCCTAGCCACATTTCGACGAGCCCCGATCCGAGTAAACAAAGCATGTAGGTTGAGGGTGCAAAATCAAACCCGATTTCTCTCTTCTCTCTTCCTTTCCTTCTCGTTTTTTTTGTCCTTGCGTCGTTATCGGTCATTTTTTTTATGGATCGTTCGTCGTATTTTTTTTATTATTTCTAATATTGTAGACACCCGCATTTTGACCGGCAGGTGTCTATGGTAGTTTCCAAAAAACACCCGATGATGATCGGACGCTAACGTGTTTCTACGCGCTCGGATATGGGCTCAAAACCATTAGTTGCTGGCTAATGCACTTACGGAGAACAAATCTCACAAAACTGACCTCAAATTCAGGCCCAGTGGGTCATTTCCAGTCAAACAAGACTAATTTGGGTCAAAACCGACACCGGAAATAAAACCGACTTTTAGCGACCGGATTAAAACCCGGTCAAAGCCGTTTCCGACTAGCTCACCCACGGTTCACCTCCAAACGGGCCATCAAATCGAGTCCGTCAAGGCACAAAACCCTAGACACCAAGGTGCCCTTGCCTTTGCCTATATAAGCAAACCCATGCACACAACTTTTCACAACTTTACAACCCTAATCAACATCAAATCAAACCCTAATCAACATCAAACTTTCAACACATCAAATTCAACCCTAATTCAACTTTTCAACCCTCATCAAGATCAAACTCAAACCCTAATTCAAACCCTAAACCTAGCTTTAGGAATCAAAACTCTAACCACCACAACTTAGCCTACATACTCGAAACTCCCGTGCAAGCCGCCACTACGAGTCCCCGTCCGAGCATAAGAAACATGTAGGTTGAGGGTGCCAAAACCCCTTTCTTTCCTTCTTTCTCTTCCTCTTTCTCTTCGTTCTTTTCGTTTTTTTTTTAATTTCTTTATCGCGTCATAATATCGATAATATAATTAGTAAAAGACATTAAATTACTTGTCGATTTGTGACGAGTGTGAGTGATGATGGGATAAGAAAACCCGAATATACAAGTGTACTGCACACAGCGTTGCCGGTCACTTATCCCATCACTCCGACCACTTGATTATTGAAACAAGTCAATCTAAACAATAATTCGTTTATTTTTGTTTGCATCATTATTCACATCGCATATTTGCATCAATTTTCAAAACAAGTATTTTATTTAATAAGGGTCGAAATCCGTTGACGCGGATCCGACATCACATAATCCCTAGGGATTCGTTACGATGTCGGAAAAGCCGAGGGAATCAAGTCTTTCAATTCAAGCAAAGCGTCGATCTTTTGGATTCGATACCAATTCCATAATTGGATGTCGAATCTAACGATCTAGTCAAATAAATTAACTAATGCGATTTTTTCGTTGATGCTAAAATAATTGTCATACAATTCCTTAGAATTACGACATTATTAAACGCGGAGGAAATCTACTCATATCGCGATAGTTAATTTAAGACAACTTAAATCAATTTTTATTTTATTTTATTTTATTTTCACTCTAGTATTCCATGTCGATTCAATAATCGAATATGGGATACAACGAGTATTCAAATTTGGAATCGAGTATAAATCCCATAATATTTATATCCGATTAAAAAAAATCAATAATTTATAAAATCCGAGTCGAGCATAAATTATACAATATTTATGTCCGATTCGGCAGAATCATCGAATTATCAAAAATCAAAAAGCAATTTCGAAAGTCAATAATAAATTACAAAGCGAATTATAATTCGTACAAGGGCACTCGACCGAGTGCCTAGCCCACTCGATCGAGTAGCCCATCATCACGATCAATGTCGTGAGTCGTACTACATCATTCGAGTCTCGTCAATTCTTTTTATGAGTTCGGTCAACACGTGCCTATTAATCACGTGTACTACTATCTTTTCAAACCATGCATCGTCCAATTTTAGATCATTCTATTTCATTCATTAATTTGCAAACCGTTATTATTCGTTATACCGTTACTAACCGTTTGTTATTCTTGTTGATTTATCGTTTGTTTTATTTTACTAAAATGAACCCACATGCTAAAATTCAACTTCGACGTTAGAATTAATTGCATTAAATTGACATAGAAACCCTTTTCAATTTCATTCACATGCTTAGGGAAAACAACGTTTGCATAAGCATTTTTCACCGAATTACTAACGCGCGTATTAGAAAGTCATTCGAGATCTTAGTAGAGGCCGCTAAGTGCGGGCGGGGTTGGGTGTCCTTTGTGGGCTTCCCAACACGTACCCTCACCCCTTACTCAGAACCTCGGTTTCCGGATGCCCGAAACCGTTGGCGCACGAGAGTCATTCAATACACGATAACCGGTAGTGACGGTATCGGTATCGCAATGCAAAGGGACGAGCCCAATAAACTCTGACATCGGAAATGGGCCGTATTTCGTATACGGCCCACTACGACATAGAGTGGGCTCAAATGGTTCCGAATAACCACAAAATTCGGT
The DNA here is from genome assembly GCA_958450325.1 of Agrostemma githago. Taxonomy (NCBI): domain Eukaryota; kingdom Viridiplantae; phylum Streptophyta; class Magnoliopsida; order Caryophyllales; family Caryophyllaceae; genus Agrostemma; species Agrostemma githago. The sequence continues at coordinate 9,369,986 of OY288261.1, read as the reverse complement.
AGCGACTCCACATAGACCTAAATTTCAATTCGATCCATTCTCATATGGAGATTCATTCGCCTACCTAAACCCGCGCGTGGCCGCGTCGGGGTGGACCTATGTCATGTCCACAATTTGGCGACTCCGCTGGGGATTAACTGATGCGTGACTTACCATCGGCATCCTCAGGGTGAGACTCGAATAGAAATCGTTTGACAAATACAATACGCGTTTTAGTTCTACGGTTCATGCATAACCCATATTTTCCCGGGCCGGTACTCGCGACCGACGTCCCACTATACCGTTGATGTACTCCAATATGATATGTCAAAAGGTGTCCATAGTCGATTCGAGTGGGTTTCGCGGCATGTTCTAAGATCAACTCGACTTAGGAAGTCCGTCCCGATCAACGTCTAGACTATGTACACTGGTATGGACCCCCTATAGACCGACCGAGACTTAGTGTAAAGCATACATGGCGTCGTTATAATGCTTGCGTGACTATGTGCTACTTGGTTTCCGTGTCGTTTTCAAAAACCGTCAACTTTTCAAAAAATGCATCTTTCCAAAAATATTCAACTTTCAAAAACTCGGAAAGCTGCCGAAATTTAGGACTTATGATTTGACTCAAAACATGCCTATTTTCTAGCTGGCATACTATCCATCTCAAAATTCGAATTTCCGATCCACCATTCGATTTTTGAATTTTCAAAATCTCAATTCACTTTTCAAATCTTCGAGATGCCTTTCTCGATTTTCAAATCTCCAAGATGCTGTTTTCGATTTTCAAATCTTCGGGATCTCATCTTCAATTTTCAAATTGTCGGATTTTTTTTTTTCGATATTCGAATTTTCAAAATCTCAATTTCACTTTTCAAATCTTCGAGATGCCATTCTCGATTTTCAAATCTCCGAGATGCCGTTTTTGATTTTCAAATCTTCGGGATCTCATCTTCAATTTTCAAATTGTCGGAAATTCTTTTTTCGATATTCAAATTTCAAAATTTCAAATATTCAACTTTTCAAAACCCGGGACATATACCGAATTTAGGATTTATGATTTTACTCAAAATAGCCTATTTTCTAGCCGGTATGCCGCCCATTTCAAAACTCGAAAACATTTTCGAACTTTCAAAACCGAGGCCCGATACACTTTCCGATTTTCTCGAAAAATCGGGCCTTTCCCCGAGTTCTCTAGGACTTTCCAAAAACAATCAATTTTCAAAACCTTTCTCTTCTTAGGACTTCCCGTATTTAGCAGTTTCGGGTCGTGTCTTAAGTCGTCAAGGTCTTTAGCGTCGAAACTCTGTCGATCTTACATCACGAGTCTCTTCCTTACCCTAGTCCGCCTTATTAGACTAAGGCAAGGCCCACCTACGTAGGACATACTCCTGCAAAGGAGGGCCCGTCTACACAATCGAGTCCAAAGTCTGGGGATGTTTCACATGGACCTTCCTTCGAACAGGACTCGGCCCACATAGCCGAATCCTAAGGAAGGCCCACCTTTCACAAATCACCCGTCCAGATGTCTTTTCCGAGTCAACCTTTTACAAGGCATAGCCCTGTAACAAAAGGTTCGTGATCCTTACGGGTCGCTCGTCGTCCAACACTCGAGTCACCTAGGGTTAGGTCACCACGGTTGGTCCGAGCATGTGGCACAGTCAAACGCGGTCGCCCCATTTTCGGGTTCACCCTTCTGCAGCTTAAGTCTGATTTGCGGTCGTTAGTCAGCGTCCGGGTCTCCCGATCCGAGAGTCCTAGTCATTTCCGTCACCCCGGGCCATGTCTAGTTTGACACATCATGTACGCAAAACCGAGCTTAGGCGAGTTATAACACCTGTCATTTCTTCCGATCAGGGACCCTATGAGCGAGACCTCACCAAACCACAACAAGTCCCGCGCCGTCAAGAAGGGGGATATCCAGGGGAGTATGCTTATGCTGTCTTGCTCCATTAACAATATCTTCTCAAAAATCAATACCGTCCTAGATGACCTAAATTTCAGGGTGACCACCATCGAAGAAGACCTTGTAAGAACCCGATCCCGTCTAACACAGCTAGAGCGGGCAAGGCAGCCGATCACCCAACTGAGCCATTTGAAGGGTGAACATTCTTACGAAACTGTCCGATATCCTCAAGATAGCAAGGCCGAGAGAGGTAACCCTCAAGTCACCTCTCCAAAAAGCAAGAACCAGTCAAAGGAAAAGACATTTACCCACTTGGATATGTCCTACACCGTCGCTTTCCAGAGGTTGGTTCCGAAGGGCCTAGTGCTACCTATAGGCCCAACAGCCGACCCACCTGTGGAGAAACGTTCCAAAGCATGGAACGCCGAGCATTACTGCAAATTCCACAGAGGGAGGGGACACGATACAGAACAATGCTGGAAGCTGAAACACCTCATTCAAGACTTCCTCGATGCTGGGAAGACTCCCGTTTTGGAAACATTGTCACTTGCAAAGCGCCTCGTGGACTACACAGGGCCCGATGACCAAAGCATCCAATCTACCTCTCATGCATCCAAGAGTTCGGATTTGATTTAAGTCCAAGTCTGAGTCTGAGTCTAGGATATACTATTTATTTCGATTTCAAAGTCGGAGTCAGAGTCAATTGTATTCTGTCCTCTTTTCCAAAGTTCAATAAAATCAGCTTTCCTGTATCTCATATATACTTTCCTTATGTGTTTCCGAGAACATGATGAACACCATCATACACTGTGAGCACACGCTAACGACTATTATAGGCACATCTATAATGACTGCAGGAAACCGAGCCCGTGTTTTCATTTTACCTATTCCATGTCTGGTATAGAAAAACCACATAACTACCCGTAGTAGGAGCGGTATCGAATCCTATGACAAAGCTAGGTAATCTCCTAGTTTGGGTTCAAGATGGGAGGCAAGCCCATTTCCCACAATAAAACACCCCTCCAATAAGACCGACTAATCCCTACATTAGGTATTAGTCTGACCGACAAAGCCAAAAAAAAAAAAAACTGGACAAAAGAAAAAGAAATCAAAAGTCCAGGAAAGAAGCAAAAGGCCAAAATAAAAAAAAAACAGGCCATTATCAAAAAAAGAGAGGCACCCATAACAGAGGTTAAGCGGTCAATCCAAATCAAGATCCCAAGACCGGGGCTAAGAGGTCAACCAGCAAAAATCCAAAAAAACCCATGACTGGGGCTAAGAGGTCAATCAAAAAAAAATCAAATACCCATGACCGTGGTCAACGGTCAACTCAAGTGAAAATCCTTTGACCGGGGTACGGTCAAATTCAAAATTGTCAGTACCATCCAATAGGGGAGTAACAATCAAGCTGGTCAGCTAACACCACACTCAGCCTTCCCACATTACAACCCTCAAGACCTCCTCGAGACCTAGGCTAGAGACATCCCGAAATTTTGAGGATTCAAGCTCCATAGGATACCCCTAACCATTAGGGCCAGACATGGAAACCAGATCCCGCATTATCAAACCAACCCAATCGCAGTTCGAGCTATTTTTATTTGACTTCCCCCGTTCCTACCACATTACAATACCTTACCCTCGAAGCCTTAGCTCCACAAAATCGAGCTCCAGATTGCGAATCATCAAAGCCACTTACTTCCTAGCACCACATTTCCAAAAACATCAAATCCCCAAGAGCAAAACTCGTTAAAATCTCCGAGAGCAGAACTCGTTAAAAATCCCGAGAGCATAACTCGTTAAAATCCCCGAGAGCAGAACTTGTTAAAAATCCCGAGAGCAAAACTCGTTAAAATCCCCGAGAGCAGAACTCGTTAAAAATCCCGAGAACAGAACTCGTTAAAATCCCCGAGAGCAGAACTCGTTAAAAATCCCGAGAGCAAAACTCGTTAAAATCCCCGAGAGCAGAACTCGTTAAAAATCCTGAGAACAGAACTCGTTAAAATCCCCGAGAGCAGAACTCGTTAAAAATCCCGAGAACAAAACTCGTTAAAATCCCCGAGAGCAGAACTCGTTAAAATCCCGTCCCAATTCTTCTCATACAAACCAGTTACCAACCCCAAACACGGGAACTCGACTTGCGGTCGGCATAGAACATACCCAAAAAGTACACACCACCTCTGGGGGCTACCCCGGAACACGCTCACAGTCACAGGATCAACATCCTAACCATCCTAGCCCTTTGATCAAGACATCATTGGGAATGCACCTAGCCTACACCATCGCTATGGCTAGTTACACACAAAGTCCTATTAGCTTAGGCACCATAATATATCTTTCAATCCACTGAACTACGGCATGGTTTGATTTCACTACACGTGAATACGTAGGCAGCCTTTCAACAGAGGCACAACCACCCACATTGACACACATTCAAAAAGCATTATCATTCCGGCCACAACACTGTCATGTTCTCAGCAGCTAACTTTGTCGTCCTGCGGGCTTCTCCTAGGCAGAGGTTCTCCTTCCACTCACATAATCCAAATACTTTCAAACTCTAGCCTCCTTCCTACACTGTGTCCTAGTACTCCGCTCAGTCGAAGACGAGAATCTGTCAGGACTCGAAGCAATACCCATTTTGGACTGTACCCTAAAATCAGAAATCCAGAAGGGCTCGGATATGGGCTCAAAACCATTAGTTGATGGCTAATGCACTTACGAAGTACAAATCTCACAAAATTGACCTCAAATTCAGGCCCAATGGGTCATTTCCAGTCAAACAAGACTAATTTGGGTCAAAACCGACACCGGAAATAAAACCGACTTTTAGCGACCGGATTAAAACCCGGTCAATGCCGTTTCCGACTAGCTCACCCACGGTCCACCTACAAACGGGCCATCAAATCGAGTCCGTCAAGGCACAAAACCCTAGACACCAAGGTGCCCTTGCTTTTGCCTATATAAGCAACCCCATGCTCACAACTTTTCACATTTACAACCCTAATCAACATCAAATCAAACCCTAATCAACATCAAACTTTCAACACATCAAATTCAACCCTAATTCAACTTTTCAACCCTCATCAAGATCAAACTCAAACCCTAAACCTAGCTTTAGGAATCAAAACTCTAACCACCACAACTTAGCCTACATACTCGAAACTCCCGTGCAAGCCGCCACTACGAGTCCCCGTCCGAGCATAAGGAACAGGTAGGCTGAGGGTGCCAAAACCCCTTTCTTTCCTTCTTTCTCTTCCTCTTTCTCTTCGTTCTTTTCGTTTTTTTTATTTCTTTATCGCGTCATAATATCGATAATATAATTAGTAAAAGACATTAAATTACTTGTCGATTTGTGTCGAGTGTGAGTGATGGTGGGATAAGAAAACCCGAATATACAAGTGTACTGCACACGGCGTTGCCGGTCGCTTATCCCATCACCCCGACCACTTGATTATTGAAACAAGTCAATCTAAACAATAATTCGTTTATTTTTGTTTGCATCATTATTCACATCGCATATTTGCATCAATTTTCAAAACAAGTATTTTATTTAATAAGGGTCGAAACCCGTTGACGCGGATCCGACATCACATAATCCCTAGGGATTTGTTACTATGTCGGAAAAGCCGAGGGAATCAAGTCTTTCAATTCAAGCAAAGCGTCGATCTTTTGGATTCGATACCAATTCCATAATTGGATGTCGAATCTAACGATCTAGTCAAATAAATTAACTAATGTGATTTTTTCGTTGATGCTAGAATAATTGTCATACAATTCGTTAGAATTACGACATTATTAAACGCGGAGGAAATCTACTCATATCGCGATAGTTAATTTAAGACGACTTAAATCAATTTTTATTTTATTTTATTTTATTTTCACTCTAGTATTCCATGTCGATTCAATAATCGAATATGGGATACAACGAGTATTCAAATTTGGAATCGAGTATAAATCCCATAATATTTATATCCGATTCAACAAAATCAATAATTTATAAAATCCGAGTCGAGCATAAATTGTACAATATTTATGTCCGATTCGGCAGAATCATCGAATTATCAAAAATCAAAAAGCAATTTCGAAAGTCAATAATAAATTACAAAGCGAATTATAATTCGTACAGGGGCACTCGACCTAGTGCCTAGCCCACTCGATCGAGTAGCCCATCATCACGATCAATGTCGTGAGTCCTACTACATCATTCGAGTCTCGTCAACTCTTTTTATGACTTCGGTCAACACGTGCCTAATTAATCACGTGTACTACTATCTTTTCAAACCATGCATCGTCCAATTTTACATCATTCTATTTCATTCATTAATTTGCAAACCGTTATTATTCGTTATACCGTTACTAACCGTTTGTTATTCTTGTTGATTTATCGTTTGTTTCATTTTACTAAAATGAACCCACATGCTAAAATTCAACTTCGACGTTAGAATTAATTGCATTAAATTGACATAGAAAGCCTTTTCAATTTCATTCACATGCTTAGGGAAAACAACGTTTGCATAAGCATTTTTCACCGAATTACTAACGCGCGTATTAGAAAGTCATTCGAGATCTTAGTAGAGGCCGCTAAGTGCGGGCGGGGTTGGGTGTCCTTTGTGGGCTTCCCAACACGATACCCTCACCCCTTACTCAGAACCTCGGTTTCCGGATGCCCGAAACCGTTGGCGCACGAGAGTCATTCAATACACGATAACCGGTAGTGACGGTATCGGTATCGCAATGTAAAGGGACGAGCCCAATAAACTCTGACATCGGAAATGGGCCATATTTCGTATATGGCCCACTACGACATAGAGTGGGCTCGAATGGTTCCGAATAACCACAAAATTCGGTAGCGACTCCACATAGACCTAAATTTCAATTCGATCCATTCTCATATGGAGATTCATTCGCCTACCCAAACCCGCGCCTGGCCGCGTCGGGGTGGACATATGTCATGTCCACAAATATCGATACTACAAAATTATTTTCATATATAACGAAACGTTCTTAAAATACGATACCGGTTCTCTAATCGAATATCATATCTAACAAGAACTAAATTAAATCTCGCTGATGCTAAAAATCGTTACATACTTTTTTAAAACAAAATACAACGATTTTAACGCGGAGAGAATTAACATTCTTTTCTTTTCGTTCAATTTCTTTTCAAAACGATTTTATAAAAACTTTTTCTAAAAATCATTCCGAATATTTGATATCGATTTCATAATCGAATATCGAGTACGACGAATATCGAAAATATAAATCAAGTATAAATTAATTCATATTTGTACGCGATTTATCAAAATTAACGATTTTCGAAAAAGAGCGAGCCGAGACAGCCACCTGCGCGAGTCGCCCTCCCAGGCGAGTCGCGCGGGGGCCTGTAAACCGAGACCCTTTTTTTGGTTTTCTCGTTTTCTCTATTTTCTTTAACGTCGTTTCTTAAATAAAACAACGACTTTTCTCGGCGTATTTTCAGATTCCGACAAATATTTTTCGACCTCGGTCAAACATGAGTTAATCCATCACGTATCATAAAATTTTCAAAATCATGCATATTATTGTATTCATTTTTATTATTCAATCGTTACTAACACGTTTGTTCATCGTTTTAGCGATTTCTTTTCATCTTTTGTTTTATTATACTAAAACGAACCTCACATGCTAAATTCAACTTTGACGTTAATTTTCATGCATTAAACCGACTTAGCAACCCATTCAATTTCTCGCATGTTTAGGGAAAACAATGTTTGCATATCATTCATCGTATTACTAACGCGCGTATTCAAAAATCATTCGATATCCTAGTAGAGGCCGCTAATGTGCGGGCGGGGTTGGGTGTTCTTTGTGAACTTCCCAACACGTACCCTCACCACCCCTTACTCAGAACCTCGGTTTCCGGATGTCCGAAACCATTGGCAACGAGAGTCGTTCAATACACGGTATCCGATAACGTCGGTATCGGTATCAAATGCAAAGGGACGAACCTAATAAACTCTGAAATCGGAATGGGCCGTATTTTGTACACGGCCCACTACGACATAGAGTGGGTTCGAATGGGCCCGAACTCCCACAAAGTTCGGTGGCGACTCCAACTTCGATTTAAATTTCAATTCGATCCATTCTCATATGGAGATTCATTCGCCTCCCCAAACCCGCGCGTGGCCGCGTCGGGGTGGACCTATGTCATGTCCACAGTATCTCTTCATTTTCTCTATCTTTATGCATTATTTAATTATTTGCACTACATTCCACTTTACTTTTGTTTTTCATTTCTTGTTAATTAATTACTTTATGTATTATGGTTTTTGTTCATATTTTTCTTTTAGTATTATTTTTACTGTTGTGAAAGAGAATTAAGAAGAGAGGGAAGAGAGAATTGAAAGGTAGTTTATTCATTAATGGGGAGTACATATATATAGGATACAAGGGGAATAGGGTTTAGGGTTAGTAATCTACATGGGCCTAAACACTATACATGGACATCCATATAATGATACATAACACTCCCCCTTGGATGTCCAATACTGGAGAGATTGCCTCGTTAAAACCTTATTAGATAAAACCCAGTGGGATAAAAATCTAATGAGGAAAAAAAGTACAATAATCTCCATGATACGAAATAAATGTTGCCTCGTTAAAAACCTTGCCTGGAAAACCCAGTGGGACAAAACCATGGCGAGGGAAAAAGAGTGCAACGCGTATTTACTCCCCCTGATTAAAACATTGCTTGATGTCCTTGAGACGACGCAAACCGACTCTGGTGATTAACCTCTCAAAAATCTTGCTTGGTAGTGCCTTCGTAAAAACATCCGCAAGATTGTCACAAGAAGAGATTTGTTGAACGGTAATAAAACCATCTTTCTGAAGATCATGAGTGAAAAAGAACTTTGGCAAGATATGCTTCGTTCTATCTTCTTTGATGAATCCTGCTTTGAGCTGGGCGATACAAGCTGTATTGTCTTCGTGTAGGATAGTGGGGGCCTTAGTTTCAAGCTAGACATATACCGCAAGATTCTACAATGTGATGAATCATGGATCTCAACCATACACACTCTCGGCTTGCTTCATGAATCGCCAACAATTCTGCGTGGTTGGAAGAGGTGGCAGCTATTGTTTGCTTTATGGAGCGCCATGAGATGGGAGTATCACCACACGTGAATACATAACCAGTTTGTGAACGGCCATTATGAGGATCAGATAAATAACCAGCATCTGCAAAAACCAACTAAATCTGTTTTGGATTTGTTAGAATAATATAAACCCATATCTGACGTACCTCTGAGATATCGAAGTAAATGCTTTACTCCATTCCAGTGTCTTTGACTAGGACATGAACTGTATCTCGCTAATAAGTTGACAGAAAAGGATATGTCCGGTCTTGTCTGACTGGCGAGGTACATCAAGGCTCCAATTGCACTTAAGTATGGTACTTCAGGGCCGAGAATCTTTTCGTTCTCTTCTCGGGGTCGAAATGGATCAATCTTGGCATCAAGTGGTCTTACTACCATTGGAGTATTCAGAGGATGTGCCTTGTCCATATTGAACTGTTTTAGTACTTTATCAATGTACGTTCCCTGGTGTAACAGAATCCCATTGTCAAGATGCTCAATTTGTAGGCCAAGACAAAATTTCGTCTTTCCTAGATTTTTCATCTCAAATTCTTTCTTTAGATATTCAAAAGCTTTGGTAATCTCTTCAGAAGTACCAATAATATTCAAATCATCAACATAAACAGCAATAATCACAAATCCAGATCCGGATTTCTTTATGAAAAGACAAGGGCAAATCGGATCATTTTTGTATCCTTCTATCAATAAATATTAACTAAGGCGATTATACCACATCCTTCCGGATTCCTTCAAGCCATATAGTGATCTGTTTAGTTTGATTGAATATCGCTCACGAGGACTTGATTTTATCTTTTCAGGTAGCTTAAGACCCTCAGGAAGTTTCATGTATATCTCATTATCAAGTGAGCCATACAAATAGGCTGTAACAACGTCCATGAGGCGTAAATCAAGTCCCTCCCTCATAGCGAGGCTTATTAGATAACGAAATGTAGTTGCATCCATTACCGGAGAGTATGTCTACACATAGTCAATACCAGGTCTTTGTGAAAAGCCTTGTGCAACTAATCGAGCTTTATATCTGACTATTTCGCCCTTTTCGTTTCTTTTTCGCACAAACACCCATCTATAACCCAAAGGTTTTACTCCGTCGGGTGTGCGAATTACAGGTCCAAACACATCACGTTTGGCCAATGATTTTAACTCTCCCTCAATGGCATCCTTCCAATTTGGCCAATAAATTCTACGTCTGCACTGATCAACAGACTTTTGTTCATGATCCTCATTTTCATGCATGATATCTAGCGCTACATTAAATGCAAAAACACCATCATCGACGTCGATTGTATTTCGGTTCCATATTTGTCTAGACATGATATAATTTATCGAGATCTCTTCATCATTTTCAGGTACCTGAGTCTCTTCTGGAGACATATTCTCAGTCATGTCGTTAGACTTTTCCGGTGACTTTTCAAAAGTCACTTCTTCTCCAGATTTTGATCCTTTACGTTTTCGAGGATTTTTATCTTTGGAACCAATGGGTCTACCACGCTTCAGGCGTGTCATAGACTCATTTGCAATTGATGGTCCTTCCGGGACTACAATTTTAGCTGGAGCATTTACAGCTGGTATATGAGATTTAATCACACCTTTCGGATCAGTGAAAGCATCAGGTAATTGATTTGCCAATCGTTGTAAATGAATTATCTTTTGAACTTCGAGTTCACATTGTTTGGTGCGAGGATCTAAATGAGATAGTGATAATTCATTCCAACTTATCTCCTTTTCCAGCTGTTTATTATCTCCCCCTAATGTCGGGAAAACTGATTCATCGAAATGACAATCAGCGAAGCGGGCTGTAAATAGATCACCTGTAGAAGGCTCTAAATACTTGATAATTGATGGAGATTCATACCCAACATATATTTCCAACCTCCTTTGAGGTCCCATCTTTGTACGTTGTGGCGGGCTAATTGGAACAAACACCGCACAACCAAAAATTCTTAGATGAGAAACATTTGGTTCTTGACCAAAGACCAATTTTAGGGGGGATGATGTATGATAACTTGTTGGTCTAATGCGAATTAATGATGCTGTATGCAAAACTGCATGTCCCCATGCGGAAATAGGTAATTTAGACCTCATAAGCATTGGTCTCGCAATCAACTGAATGCGTTTAATTAATGATTCGGCAAGGCAATTTTGAGTATGAACATGTGCTACAGGGTGTTCAACACCTATCCCAATAGACATACAATAATCATCAAAAGTTCTTGAACTGAATTCACCCGCATTGTCAAAACGAATAGCCTTAATGGGATAATCTGGAAAGTGAGCTCTTAATCTTATCAATTGAGCCAGTAATCGCGCAAACGCAAGGTTGCGGGTTGATAACAAGGACACATGTGACCATCTATCTAGTAGATGTGTCAATTAGAACCATAAAGTAACGAAATGGTCCACTTAGTGGATGTATAGGTCCACAAATATCACCTTGTATCCTTTCCAGAAATGTCAGGGATTCATTCCCAATTTTAGACGGTGATGGTCTAATTATTAATTTACCTTGTGCACAAGCAGCACATGAGAATTCTTTGGACTGCAAAACCTTAAGATGCTTTAATGAATGTCCACATGAATTCTCGATTATTTTTCGCATCATCACAGATCCGGGATGACCAAATCGGTCATGCCACATAATGAAATTTGTTTTATTAGTAACCTTTCGGTTTACTACAACGTGTGATTCAATTGTACTAATTGTCGTATAGTACAAGCCGGAGGACAAAGTACTAAGTCTCTCCAATACACTTTTATTGTTCGAATGTGAACATGTAACATAGAGGTATTCAATCCCTCTTTCATTTGATGTCTCGACGTGATATCCGTTTCTACGAATATCATTAAAACTCAGCAAATTTCTTTTTGCCTGTGGAGAATACAAAGCCTCCTGAATTTCAATAATTGTCCCTTTTGGCAACAAAATCTTAGCTCTTCCAGAGCCTTCAATTAATTTTGTACTACCGGCAATAGTATTAACATTTGCCTTTTGCTCTTTCAATAGAGTAAAATACTTTTTATCCGTAAGGATAGTATGTGTTGTCGCACTATCGATGAGACATATATCTGCTACTGTAGCGTCCATAATCTTCATGAAAAAATAAAATAAAGTAACATAAGATGGATTGTAAATAAAATTGTTTAGTGGTGAGTGATTTATTCTAATGCAAAAATTTAATATTCAATCATGAAACAAACGTAATAAAATGGTAATTTAATGCGACTACAAAATATTTAATAGCTTCTCATTAATAATTGATGCAAATAAAATAATAAAACTTAATAATAATGTCCATTGACAAATAATTATTCAAACTAAAAAAATACGATGACAAAGTCTGAAATATAAAGCGCTTAATAATAATTATTAGTATATAAAACGCTTAATAATAATAATAGTATAATAATACTAATAATTAATCTTGTGGATTGAAACTTCCATCACCAATCAGGTGATCAATTTTTCCATTAGGGTCTGAAAAGAAATCCGAGACATCCAAATCACCAATATTATAATCATCTCCATCATCAAAATTTGTCTCAACATCTTTCTCAGCAACAAAATTTGCTTCAATTTTCTTCCCCTTATTTTTAAGGGACTGATGATAAAGATTCACAAGATATCCGGGTGTACGACATGTACGGGCCCAATGACTATTATCACCACAACGGTGGCATGAACTACCGACCGGGATATTCTTTTCGTGTGGACCATCATTTTCTTCTCGTTTATGGCGAGAAAATGAGTTTTTAAATTTCCACCTCTAGCACCTCGATAATTATTTCTCCCTCGTCCACGTCCACGTCCTCTACTGTGACTTCTATTATTATAATTAATATCATATTTCGTCGCATTCACTTCTGGGAATGGATCAGATCCAGTTGGACGGGATTGGTGATTTTTCAACAGAATTTCATTATTCTGTTCAGCCACAAGCAAACAAGAAATCAACTCAGAGTATTTTTTAATGCCTCTCTGACGGTATTGCTGCGATAAAACCAATTGTGACCCATGAAAGGTCTGATATGTTTTTTCCAACATATCTGCATTAGATATTTTTTCGCCACACAAATTTAATTGTGATGTAATTCCGAACATGGCTGAATTATAATCACTAACGGATTTAAAATCCTGTAATCTCAGGTGGATCCACTGATGTCGAGTTCTAGGTAAAATTACCAATTTCAAGTGGTCATATCTTTCTTTCAAATTTGCCCATAAGACCAAAGGGTCTTTCACAGTTAAGTATTCAATTTTCAGCCCTTCACATAGATGGTGACGAATAAAAATTATAGCTTTCGCCTTGTTATGGGGAGATAAATTATTTCCCACTTTGATAGCGTCACCAAGACCATTAGCATTCAGGTGCATCTCCGCATCTAATGCCCATTCTATATAGTTCTTGCCAGAGATATCAAGGGCATTAAATTCAAGTTTCACCAAATTCGACATGATAACTATAAAAGAATAAAAGAAAATAATTAGTTATATTAAACTGAGAAACAAACCAAAAAAAAATTGAAAAAAAAGTATCTACGTGCAATAAAGAAACAAACAAAAAAAATTGTATATATTTTAAAAAATTTGTTTAAAATTGTTTACGTGCAAGTTGTTACATTACCATCAATTGACAATTGAAACCAATTGATCACGATTTTTTTTTTACCTGAAGAGAAAAGCTAGTGTTAGAGTTCGTGCTGATAACGTGTTGTGAAAGAGAATTAAGAAGAGAGGGAAGAGAGAATTGAAAGGTAGTTTATTCATTATGGGGAGTACATATATATAGGATACAAGGGGAATAGGGTTTAAGGTTAGTAATCTACATGGACCTAAACACTATACATGGACATCCATATAATGATACATAACATTTACTTATTTATATTTTGTAACAATGGTGTAAGTGAGTAACATACAAAACATTTTGTTTTACTCATATTCTATTTCGTTTTGAGAAGACGGAAACTTTAAAGGTTACATCAGATTTATTAAATGAATTTATTTTATTTTGAAAATTTTACCCGACATTCATAAGTGTTAAAAGTAATATCACGTCAAATTTCGTAATTTGTAGATAAGTAGAAATTTAATTATGAAATTTTCATTATTTAGGTTTTAAAAAATTGCGTGAAATATTTTATCACTTTAAAAATTTCGAAACAAATATGGTAATTCTAATTAAAATTTAAAGTTATGTCCTGCAAATTTTCATAATTTTTCATCGAGCTTTAGATTACCAAACGTAATTTAAAAACAAATTTATTTTATTTTGAAAATTTTACCCGACATTTACACACTAGGTCGACTCTTTGACCGCAGCCTCCGAGTTTGTTTTTCATTACAAGTGAAGTCGATGACATCGCAATGACGTATCCAACACAAGCTATCCGGACCCCAGACTCGCATTGTAAACTTTATATAAAAGTCACCCGTGATCAAGTAATATTTTATTCGTTGAGCTTTAATAATTTGTCGGACTCATTTGAAACAGTCAAATTCTTACTTTCGAGGTGACAACGTTACACTTTAATTCTCAAGCGTCACGCGAAACATTTTATTCCAAATATCACAAAACATTTATTTGAGAAGGTACGTTATTTCTAAATACATTATTTTGGATATAAATGTTTATTTACTTCGTTGAGTCCTTATATATATATATATATATATATATATATATATATATATATATATATATATATATATATATATATATATATATATATATATATATATATATATATATATAGAGTCAAGATCCGGTGAGAACCTATTGTATAATGAGAACTGTGAGAACTTCTCCTAACTATTAGATCTTAAAAGATCTAATGACATATATTAATTGAAATTCATCCCCACTCTTACGCAAATCATTCGACTCATATTCTTTACGAAAAGTAGAACTTGACACACAACTAAATTAATTCTCCAATTTAACAAATAAAATTCAATTTTTCAATTAATTTTCAAATTAGTCCATAATTATTGATTAAAAAGGTCAGGTAATTGTTAATATAAAATATTTACACTCTGTTCGAAATTGTTAGTAAATAAAAGATACCGAGCATAGGAATTGGGTTCGCCATGGCTTTGGTTTTGTTGTTAGACGACCTGATGTATTTGAACTTGTCCATTTTAGTAATTTAAGATAATTAAATTGGGATAATGGAGGAAGTAATACATACTTAATATTCTAGATTTGAACATGACCTAGATATTACTGGATGAGTGGAATTTCTGGGTTTACTGGGCAAGTCTTCAATTTTTGGGTTTATTGGATTGTTATTGTTGATGATGATGATGATCTGATGTGATTAATGATGAGGATGACTGATTTGTTTGGTTTTACCGTACTTAGGTGGTACAACGAGGGGTAGATTAATAAAGGGTATTCTCGTTATTACAGAATGTATTCACTTAAAATTAAAAAAGGTACACCAAAATGGGTACGCTAAAATTGAGAAGGGGTACATCAAAATTTAAAAATGTATGCTAAAATTCAAAAGTGACGGTACATTGAATTGAAAAATGGTACGTTAAAATAGAAAAAGGGTACGCTAAAATTGAAATTGAAAAAAAAGTACGCTAAAAGTGAAAAAGAATACGCTAAAATTTGAAAAGGGTACGCTAAAATTGAAATTGAAAAAGGGTATGCTGAAATTAAAAATGGTACGCTAAAATTGAAAAAGGGTACGATAAATTTAAGAAAGGCTATGCTAAAATTGAAAAGGGATACACCATAATTAAAAGAGGGTACGACAATGGTAGGCTAACATTGAAAAATGGTACGCTAAAATCTTTACATATTAAAAAGAGAATTCACCCAAAAATGTTTCTTAGGAACAGTGTTCCTCCTTAGGAACAGTGCTCCTAAATTGCCTTCCTCTTTTCTTCGCTGTGTTTTCTTCTACCTTTCATTTCCTCTCTTCGGCTCTGCCTTCCTTCTTTTCTCTCTAAATAAGCCTGTGTTCTCCTTTCTCCTTTCCTCTCTTCAGTCTGAACTTTGTATTCACTACTATTTCTGCCTGTTTTTGTTCCCAGATCGTAGGTTAAACATGGTGATTTTTGAACCGTGTCTTTGTATTTGTGCCTTTTCGGGCTGCATATGTTGTGAAGATGAAGGTTCCGATGATATTTGTCATGGATCTAATCGATTCTGGTATTTTTATCAATGCCTGATTTCAGTTTTGTTTAAGCTTAAGTTCTACGGAGTATTTTTTTAGGGTTTTTTTTGTTATATTTTGGGATATTTTGTTGGTTTTACTTTGATTGTTCTATTCCATTTAATGCATCGTCATGTTTGAGTTCATTGTAGACCGTCGATCGAATTTCCGTGATTCCCAATCCTCCTCCAACATCTCACTTGTAAAAAGGTTTGTTCATCAATTCAACGCCATTATCACCTTATTCTTTCTACAATTCAATTCAATTCAATTCGGTACCCTAATTAAATTCCTGGTTTAATTTGCATATTTCACAGGTTTATATTTCGATTCCAGCAATTAATTTGAACTCTAAACCTTGAATCCCGATTTCCCAATAAAACTGAGGATTGAAAAAGAGTGATGGGAAGAGATTTATCGAGATCGAGATCGCCGTCTTACAGACGGAGTAGAAGAAGTCATAGAGATCGAAGTCGATCACCTTATACCAGGTTACTCCGTTCATTTTTTCCTTCTCCTTCCATTCCATTGATCCTCAGCTTTTAATCTCATAGTTTTTGGGTTTGTTTCACTTTTGCTACAGCTGTTTTCGATTAGGTTATTTTATTAGGTTTCTTAGAGCTGTTGTTTCTTAGGTTTCAGCTGTAAATGTTATAGCTTGGCCCGATTAATGTGGAATTATTTTGTACATTTGACAGTATTGTATGTGAATTTTTATGTTAAGGAGGAAGCGAGACCTGGGTTCCTTCCAGATCTGTTACTATCAGTTTCGGGAACTTTTCAAAGGGTTTTTGGGAGGTCGTGGTGTTCAATTTATCTTTCGAAGTTTTGATGGTATTTGCTCCGTCTTGTGTTTTGATAATAATTTCGGTTGTTTTGGAGCTGCAAGTGAGAGGAAATGGTGAAATTCTTGCAAAGTTGTGTCATCTCAGGTACAATTGTTTCTTTTTAAAGTCGTCTTCTTACTAATTACTCCGTAATTCAAAAAGATTGAGTCTCTACCCTAAATTCAGTGTCATTTCATAATTCAAATTGCTGGGTTTTCTGTTTACGAAATGTTATCAGCAAAAGAAACAGTTCAAACCCCAAATGTTATGTTTTTTTTAAACAAGTCGGGTTTCTTATGATGTTTTATTTGTTGTAGGGTATATATGGTGTTCGGTTATGACAGGAAAAGTGACAGATGCGGATTGCTTTACCGACACTAACTCGATACATGTGTCTTAATATAGTGATCCAATCAGTCAGGTATGTGGACGCCTCTAAACACGGGAACTTGACACCGTTATATCAACGCATATATGCTGATTAGTAGACTGGCGTGCTTGCATATCCCTGCGTAGTGAATGAAGATGGTCACGAAACTCCCGGCTTTCTGTTTGAGTCAGTGGAGTCTAAAACAGAAACTTTCACTCTTGTAAGAGCTCAAACATTAGTGATCGATAACCGTGCTTCTTAATTTTAACTCTAATATTTTTTGGTTTTGGGGTATGATGATGTGAACCAAATGAATGAGTATTGAATTGTACTATTCCTTTTTGAGTATGTGCTCGTAAATAAAGCTTAGTTTTTTCATGATGATAATTGTGTAGGGAAGATACAACGTGATTGGAGCTTATCCGGCTAAAGAGATCATAGCTAGGAAGAATTCAGTAACCGTAATGAATCATCTCGAAGGGTGGAGGACACAAGAGCATTCAAAACAACCAATGATGATTACTCGAAGAATCATGGGACAGTTGAATCTTAGACACATGGATGACCTTCCTGAAGTGTTTTGTGGTATGATTCCAATATTTCCAACACCATTTTCTGAAGTTTAGGTCAGTTAGGGAATTAGGTCATTTTAGGTGTGCTATTTCCAACTTATTTAGGAATAACGATTCGAAAGCAGATTTCTGGCATTAGGAGAACATGAAATCGGATCTACCAGCTGGTGCGTCTCATGCTGCTATCCGCATGCTTTATAATGACTGGGAATATTTCGATATGACAGGAGATGAACTCTAACACCCTATGGCTGTTTTCATGTAGATAATTCTTCCTTTTTTTCCCCTTGAATGTATTTTGCATACTAGATTATTCTTTTTTGTTGAATTAGCTTGGTTGGGTTAATGTAGAGGCTGCTCTTCCTCAAAGCTCAATGGAAAAAACGTATCCATCTTTTACAATTCTTACTTCCCGATTTTCAGTTATAAGTTTTAAACTCTTTATTATCTCCTTTTCCCTTCTTCTTCGTTGACGGTTTTGGATTTACTTGTTTTACCTTTTTCATCTCGCTGTTTTGCAGCTCTGAGTTCTGATGGTGAGCAATCTGGGTTCATGTGTGGCGGCCCTTGGTGGTTCAGGGCGGTTGGAAAAAGGCGTTGTGGTGGTTCAATTAGGGTTGAAGTTAGTGTGTGTCATTTTTAAGGTAGAGAGAATCAATGAAAAGAAGGGATATGTCATGAGTGTGTCCCACGCATACACATATGATGGAGTTAGTGTCATCAATGGGCTAGCAACAAGCCATCAAGGACTCTGTAATGGAAAAAATCTTGGTGGTCTGGCTACTGATCGTAATCAAGTAAGCTTGTATTCCGGTTGCCTCAAACCTCAATTGACATCATTTGTTGACTTAATAATCATAAGAAAATTTGTACTCCGTATTTAATGAACTGAATTGATGCATAGTGTTGATTATAAGAGGGATGATCGTTGAAATGATGGTGTATCAAAATAATTGAAATTTTGTTAGTCCAAAGAGGAGACGAAGGAAGAAAGGAGGGAAGGAAACCGACGTTAGAGTGGGGGATGGATGTCATCGATCTCTAATCTCTTGTCTGTTTCAATGTATTTTCTTTGTAATTTTGGTTATGGGTTGTTTCAATGCGAAAATATGTTACAATGACACGAACACACTATTTTATATCACAAATTGTTGGTTGCGAGGGAAATATTTGTCATATTTTTATGACGGATCAAATCTAATGCTATTACGTGAGGCATAAAAAAATCATAAGCCTCTTGAAAATACTGGTATGTCATTTATTTTCGTCTCTCTTTGCAATTGCATTGTTCTCTTGTCCAAATATATTGGTACATCATTTACCATCTCTAGAAACGAGCACACATGTACGCTTATGTGTGACTTGAGTATTTTTTTTTTGCCAACGAAGAAAAAGCATCGATTACATGTTGTTTGAGCTATCGGAACCCATATTATATCTTTTATTTAACATAAAAACATCACAATCTATAACTAATACGGAGTATATGTGGATGCTTACTTTGTAGATGTTTCGATTATTTCTGTGATTTAACAGGGTCTTGAATTGAAGAGTATATGCCTGTTCTACATGAACTAATTGCTTTATGTCTGAAATTTAGTTTATTTTCTTAGAGTTGGTATAGTTTAATTGTTTAAATGGAGAACTCTTGATGATAAACAGGTAAGACAATAAGATAAGAAGGGATGACTTTAACCTTTAATTGCATCAATGTTTATGCAAGAGACATGTGTATCGAATTCATGCAAAAATGACGACTTGGCGACCTGTGTTAGCCGATTCCAAATATTTGGAACAAAGGCTCTGATGTTGTTTGCATTCCGTATTATGTTGTAAAATTTCTTGCTTCGTCTTCTGGTACAAAGTTTTACATTGTCTTGCAATGATCAATGCTGTTAATGCACGTCTGTTGACGACGGTGCAGCATGAAGGTTTTCATTCTGCTCTTCTTTCTTTTGATTCTCAATTCAATTGCTTTGTTTTCAATTTTTTGTGTGATTGTGTTTTTATTGATTAATTATGGAAAAAACGTAGTTTTAATTAATTTTAGGGTGGAAAAAAACGTAGTTTTAATTGTGCTTATTTAGTTTCAGGTTAATTTCTCTGTTTTCAATTTTGGGTGTTATTGATGTGATCACTAATGTTACGTGATTTATTAGTGCTCATGGATCATCTATTAGAACTTATTCTCCTCCACTTTCTTCCCGTGGTAAATCAACATTTTGTGAAAAAATGCTCATCTCGGTGCATGATAGTGAGAGAAGTTGTAAAAACATGCTTATTTAGAATTGATCATTTTGAGCTTTAAGCTTGTTGTCACCCGACATACTAAAGACAGGAGTTGGCTCAGGTGCTCAAGTGGTAGGAGTTCTCTAACTCGAACCACGAAGTTGGGGATTTGATTCTTTCCTGCGACATAATGTGATCATTGAAACCAAAGAAAAAAACCATTCCTAATTCAGATAGGCTGACGTATATGTCTGGTGCAGGGATGGAGTAAGCGTTGAGCAGTTCTACCATGTTCTACTTTATGAACTTGACGCGATTAGAAATGTAAGAAATTGCGAATCCTGATGTCTTGTAATTTTGTGTCTCAAATAAAAGATGTTCGGAATCTGAGTTTTTGACCGTTGACAAGCATGCGCGTCACTAGAACCTGGCTATCAACCTCCTGCGACATTCGTCATAGTCCAAAAGCGTAACCACACTCGACTCCTCCTAACAATCACAGCGACAAGAAAAGCATTGATAAGAGCGGGAATATATTAAGAAAAGCATTTAATAAATTGATTTTTTTTGCACTTTCCGGATAGCTTGATAACATGTAAAATTCTCTAAATTTGCAGGCACAGTTATTGATTCCAAAATATGTCATCCAACGGATTTTGACTTCTACCTTTGCAGCCGTGCCCAGATTCAGGTCTAATTTTATTTTTAGGGAACTTTTTTGTATTATTAGTTGTAGTTTGTACTCCGTTTTTGATACAAGTCTTTTGAACACTATTTTCTGAGTCCGTGCTAAAATTTCAGCACCTTTATCGACTGTTTCAGGGAACAAGTCGACCTGCTCATTACAATGTTCTTTGGAATGAAAATAACTTCACAGCTGACAAAATACAGACATTTATCGTCTTACTGTCATCCTAACACGTTAATTATCTTTGAATTTGTATTCGTTGAAGCTTTTGTTGTTTTAGACACGATAAATTGTGGTTTGTAAATTTATATGTTCAGTTTAGTTTACGACTTTATGAAATACTCCGTACTCCGTTCTACTCTCTCCGTATCTATATGTTCGTTCACTTTGTTTAATATATGTGAGGAGTATTATATTACAAGTGGATGAATATATAGATACGGAGGGAATATAATATAATTAGTAGGGCAAGAAAATTCATATTTTGTATCACACCTGGATAGCATTTGTAAACCAAGATGCTTAGTAAAAATATACGGAGTAAAGATGAATCGTTCTTGCATGACACAGGAAGTTCTGTGAAAGGTAACTTTGTCAATCAAGTTTGTTCTCATTTTGTATTTTTTTTTCTTTTATAATTATAGTGCAATTTCTTGCTCAGCATGCCTATGAAGTAACTGATGAAATACAAGTACCCAACTGCCTGGAGCGAGTTCAGAAATGAACTGATCGATGAGGTATACTTAATGTTACTGCATTGAACTTTTCGTTCTTTCCTGCCTGTATTTGAACTGTTATGTCAAATCTGGAAGCGTCCTTTAGTTGGGAGCTTCCTGATATGCATCGGACTAATTTGTTGGTGAAATATGAATCATACGTTGAGAAAGTGGGACTATAAAATAGATTGATTCAATTGTTCAATCTAAATATTTATGTATATTTTTCATTTCTCCCCTGTTTTCATCATCTGTGATGTACTGGAGATTTGATGGCAAACTATGGGCAGAAGAGCATACTCTTTAACTTAGGTGATTGACATACTTAAAAAGGTTTTTTATGCCAGTTTCTATGTGGGAGAGAGAGGAAGAGAGGGGAAGGGGAGATAGGGAGGGAGAGGGGAAGGGAGAGGGGGAGAGAGGGGGAGGGAGAGAGGGAACGAGGGGGAAAGGGATAGGGATAGATAGAGGGAGAGGGAGAGATAGGAAGAGGGGGAGAGATAGGGAATAAGAGGGAGAGAGGGGGAGGGGGAGGGGGAAGGAGAGGGGGAGATAAGGGGAGGGAGAGAGGGAAAGAGGGGGAGAGGGGGGGAGATAGGGGGAGGGAGGGAAAATGGGAGGGAGGGAGAGGGGGGGGGGAAGGGGAGGGAGAGAGGGAGAGGGGAGAGAGGGAGAGAGAGAGGGAGAGAGGAAAAAGGAGAGAGAGGGAGGGAAAGGGAGAGATATGGAGGGAGAAATGAGGAGGGGGAGGGAGAGAGAGAAAGAGAGGGAGAGAAGGAGAGAGGGGGAGGGAGAAAGGGGGAGGGGGAGAGAGAGAGAAAGAGGGAGAGAGAGAGGGAGGGAGAGAGAAGGAGAGAAGGGGGAGGAGGAGGAGGAGGGGGAGGGGGAGAAAAGAAGAGAGAGAGAGGGAAAGAGGGGGAGAGAGAGGGGAGGGTGAGGGTGAGGGGGAGGGGGAGGAGGAGAGAGGGAAGAGCGAGAGAGAGAGAGAGAGAGAGAGAGAGAGAGAGAGAGAGAGAGAGAGAGAGAGAGAGAGAGAGAGAGAGAGAAGAAGAAGATAGAGGAGAAAGAGAGGGGGAGGGAGGGGGGAATAGAGAGAGGGAGGGAGAGATAGAGAGGGGGGAAGGAAAGGGAGAGAAGGGGGGAGAGAGAGAGAGAGAGAGAGAGAGAGAGAGAGAGAGAGAGGAAGGGAGAGATATTGACGAAGGGAGAAGGGGAGGGAGAGAGGGAGAGAGAGGGGGGAAAGTGAGGGGGAGAGGGAGAGGGGGGAAGAGAGAGAAAAGGAGAAGGAGAAGGAGAAGGAGAAGGAGAGGGAGAGGGAGAGGGAGAGAGAGGGGGGGGGGAGAAGGAGAGAGGGGGGTGAAGAGAGAGGGAGAGGGAAAGGGGGAGAAAGAGTGAAGGAGGGGGGAAGAGAGAGAGAGGGAGGGAGAGAAAGGAAGATAGGGAGAGAGGGGAGAGAAAGAGGGAGAGGGAGAGGGGGGAGAAGAGAGGGAGAAAGG